>JANAVB010025400.1:5316249-5611249 GCA_029216955.1 Iris pallida | reverse complement strand
CAACAGCAGTATGAAGAGTTCTCCCCCTCGATCAGGGCGCAGTATCCATGCGCCTCCATCAGCAACCTCCACGTGGCGTTTCCACACCGGCGCATCCTACATGCGCGCATGAGCAGCCAGCCTGCAAAACTATAAATAGAAGGATCATCTCCTTCACACACACACAGAGACTCAGAACATAAGACTCATAGAGAATCCACAACAGAGAATCACCGGAGAGGCAGTTCTAGACACTCAACGTCTTTCTCCTCTCAGCAAGCTCCAGCACCCAGAGTAATCAACACCTTCAGAAAACCGATAACCGCCGTCAGCCGGTCAATGGAGTCAACGCATTACCACTCGCTCCATTGGCACTAAGGACCCAGCTTAAACAAAAGTGTACTCCTAGGACTACATCTAAGTCATATATTGTATCACTGTTCTGTTTGTATTAAGATTTCAATCAAAATAATTTTAATGGCAAACAAGCTGGCGACTCTGCTGGGGAACTCTTTCTCCTCTACCGAGAAAGTCGTGTCACAGGCCGACGACGTGAAGGTGGGCTCCTCCCACAAGACGCTGGTAGTGCGCCTCAATCAACAGGCGTACGAGGAGTTCATTTCTGAAGGAAGTGCGAGTCCTTCGAAGCGGCTGTCGAAGCCGAAGAAGACCCGTGCAGTCTGGGTGCGCAAAGTCGACGCCTCGGGCACCACCGTTGAAGGGGATGCGCCCGTCCAGCCTTCCCTTCCTGCTGACGTCCTCAGCAGTCAAGGTGCGCCCGCTGATGCAGCGCATCTCTCGGGGAAGCGTGCGACTGACCACGTTCCCCAGCCATCTTCCTCTCAGGCGAGGAAGATACGTCGACGGAGCAGGGGCGCAGCCAATGCCCCGCGCATCACTTCTGATGTGCCACAAAGAGCCTCTGTCTTTGACAGACTCACTCGCTGTAATGGCGAGGAGAATTTGGATGCTGAGTACTATGCACCCCAGCGGGCTGGTACGAAGAAATCCAAGGCGGCACGGGCCATGCGCCACAAACGTGCTATGCCAGCAGCCGGCCAGAGGTACGCGCTTACAATCACGTGCGCTGCCGATGGCAAGCTGTACAAGGTTGACTCAAGTACTTCTGCACCAACAACGAGTCGACCTTCAAAGTCCTCATCTCGCTTGTACGCATTCACTGCGTGCACAACCAAGCCGAGAGAGGCAAACTCAGTGGTCTTGAACTCCCGCGCCTCCTCTGGTTGTGCGTTTGAGGTCCGTTCAAGTCACTTCAAATGCTGTGGTTCCCCCACTACTGATCGTGATGCCTGCTTGGTATTAGATCAGGGGACGCAGCACTCACCCGACCACCCCGGCGCTTGGCCCTGCCATGCGCCTGAGAGGGGTGTGAGGGCAGCACTCTCCTCCAACGACCTGCACAACGTGATCACTCACAAGCGTCGGTCAGGAGAGTTGACCAACAAGCACGATGCGCCTCTCACGGGGCACACTTGTGCAGTGGTCACCATCAACTGCTGTTGCAAGACGGCAGTACCGCCAAAGCAGTCGGTCTTCCAACGGCCACAGTCATCGACACCCCTCTGACATCGCCTTGGGACGAAGGTGTCAGCAGAAGAGGAGCTAAAGGTTGCTTCATGCAACGTGATCTCCAACTCCTCATCTGTCCGGAAGACGACTGCCAATTCCTCGTCTTCATCCAAAAGCCAGCCGAGGAAAACCAAGGCAGCTGTCTCGACCTCTGGAGTGTTCGAAGGCACTCGGTCGAGGAAAAAGTTCTTGGAGGAAGCTGGGGGTAGCCAGACCCTTGTCGAGCCTCCTTCCGAAGACGAAGATGTCCAAAGCACAGCTGCGACGGATCTTCATCAAGGCGAAGATGGCCTCCCTGAAGCCCCTCAAAATGACGATGTCCTCCAGGACACCGCCGGGGGTGGTGCTGGAAACGAAGAGGCCCTTCAAGACAGAGCTGAAGGCAGTCAGGCCCTTGCAGATGCGCCTGTCGAAGACGAACTCCAGAATGTGGCTGGGGGTGGCCAAACACCAGGAGAAGTAACTCCCCCACATGAGAGCGAGGCTGAGAGCGAAGCCTCAACTAATCCATCCACTTCCGGCCGTGTCATGACAGTATACATGACCGGGGGTGATCTTGAGGCTGATGCGCCGCCACAAGACATTGTCCAGCGCATAGACTCGCTAGAGGGAGGACTCAAAACCCTCTCTGCCTCAATGCAAGCACTGACTCAAGCAGTGTTTGAGATACGGTCGGCCTTGATCAGGACACCTTCAAATGGTCCCGACCCAGGAGCCAATGGAGAGTCGAGTGTGCCCCTCCAGCGGACACCCTCAGACACAGAAGCACCCCGGACATCGGAGCCCTCAAACGCTCCACTCCAGGTAGTACCTCCTTCCCCGGCTCCTAGCTCCACGGAGGACGTGGTCGAAATGATCAAAGATCTGCGGGAGCGCTTCGAGTCCAAGAACAGGCAGGAGGAACGCCAGAAGATGGGCATTCCCCAGCCTTATCCCCTTGAGTGGAACAAGGTGGTTTATCCCCCAAAGTATAAACCACAAACACTCACGCCGTATGACGGGAAGGACTCTCCACGACGGTACCTGACGTACTTCCAGTCGCAGACAGGGCATCTTCCGAAGGAGGACGCACTCCTCACCAGCATCTTTGTTGGGGCCCTGAAAGGGGTGGCGTATGACTGGTACTGCAGCCTCCCCGATAATTCCATATCGTCCTTCGACGACCTGACACGCCTCTTCCTCGACCGCTTCTACGACGGTGGAAAGGACATGACGATGGCGTCTCTCATTGAGATACGCCAGAAGGACAAGGAAACGGTTCGGGCATTCATCGAACGCTTCCGTCAGGCCTGCTTCAGGTTACCTCCAGGCATGCCAGAACATGCGCTTCTCTCTGCTTGCAGTATGAACATGCTGCCTGCAGTAAAGCTCTGGCTTAACTCTACTCCCCCTCCCGACTGGAGCTCCCTAATCATTGAAGCTGAAGCTGCAGAGAAGAAGGCGGCCAATGCACGTCTTCTGGGTGTTAGCTTCCCCGCCTTTGACGATAAGGGGAAAAAGTCCGCAACCAACAACTCCGGACGAGAAACAAAGGGGAAACAGGCATTGACTGTTAATGCCTCGAAGGGCGCATCTGCGCCTACTCAAAAGCCTCCACTGGCACCAAGACCCAAGGAGGTTTATTCATTCAATGATGACGACACCCTGCAACTCTTTGAGATACTGAAGCAGGGTGACAAGATCAAGCTTCCGGACCCGAAGCGTCCCGATGAAGTCGGGAAGGTGGACAACCCAAGGTACTGTCACTACCATCGGTTTGTCGGACACCCGACTAAGGACTGCTACGTCCTCAAAAATTACATCCAGCGCATGATCAATGCGGATGTAATCTCCGTCGATTACGAAGAGAAGACGGTGTCAGCTAATGTGGTGTCACTTCAGTTCGGCACCTTGCCGCCGACTACCACACAAGATGGCGTCGTCCCCATCCCTAAGGCGACAATAGAGGTGGTGAATTTGCCACCCACCCGTGACAATTTGAGTGGCCTTGTCCCACTCACCACATCTCGAGGAGAGGTCCTCTGGGTTCACCCCGACCTCGTCTCCGAGGTAACTCAACCGGAGGTACGCCCAACCTCCAAAGCAAAAGGCAGGAAGATCAAGTCTTGCCGCACGGTCTCTTCTTCAACGGAAGAGGCGCTTCCTGTGCAGACGCGTGCACAACAGAACTCCCAGCCCGGTGAAGCTGCCGCCGAAGTGGTGCCTCCTGGCACCATCCCTGAGGAGGGTCCATCCAAGCCCTCAGCAGCCAATAAACAAAAGCAAGTGGAGGCCCGTTTCGACAGACCTCTGCGGAAAGAAAATGCTTCGGGGGTAGCCAAGCCCCACAATTTTGACATTCTGGCACAACTGGCCAGTACTCCTGCACGTTTGTCTTTGTTCGAGCTCCTGCGTCTCTCCAAGGACTCCCGAGAAGCTCTCTGCGAAGCTCTGAAGGATGCCGAATCCTTTCTCAGTCAGGTCAAGCAACCTGAAGACCTACCAACTACTTATGCACACTGTCATTGTGCGGATGAAGTTATCCCAAACATAACCTTCACCCAACAAGACAAGCTGCTCAAGCATCACCGACATAACCGACCGTTGTATTACACAGGGTACATCGGTTCGGTAAAGGTGAGCAGGATTCAGATCGATCCGGGGTCTTCCCTAAGCATCATTCCAAAGGCGCTGCTATCAAAGCTGTGGATCCCAATGTACCGGCTAGCGCCCTCCAATACGACCATCAGCGACTTCAACGCCAGTAAGAGCGAGCCACTGGGCAAGATCCGGCTGAAGTGTCACATCGGCAGCCTCAAAACTGAGGTGACTTGTTATGTGGTGGATGCCGAGGTCAACTACAACATCTTACTCGGACGACCATGGTTACATGAGTACATGGTGGTGCCCTCCACGCTCCACCAATGCATGAAATATGTATCCACCAACGGCGTCATCCAGACGGAGTTTGCAGATATCGATCCCTTCAAAGGGATTGAGGCCTACTTCACCGATTCCGACTTGTACAAGCCACTTGACGAGGAGGAAACCAACGACACCGATGATGAAGCAGAGACGGCAACAGAGCCGGACTTGGAGCCCGAAGCGACTCCTGACGCCCCCTTGAAAATCCGTCTGAAAGGGAGACCACCCCAGAAGGCGCCTCCAATGAGCATCAAGCTATCAGGAAAAGCGCCAGCTCGCGAAGCTCCCCTGAAGATACGCCTCAAGGGGAAGCCACCACAAACAGCGGCTCCCCTGGTGGTAAAATTACAAGGGAAGGCGCCACTCATCGAAGGCGCAACCGAGGCACCCCTCAAGGTGCGTCTTAAAGGCAAGCCGCCGCAGTCATCCAAGATGCCGGAGAGGGCTCACATAACCCTCTCAGACCCCAAAGTCAGAGCGGTGGAGGACTCTCCTGATCCGGCCCCAGTGCTTACAGACGAGGAGCTTGGCGAATATATCTCTGCTGATGTAGACGCACCCTCCTTCGACAATGTAATCCCACGGGATAAAATCTCGTACTTTATCAATAATAGAGTGTCTTTCAATTATTCTTGTCTTCCACACTGGAATGTCATGTATACATTAGACAACGCTCTACGGTCGTTGCAAACACAAGTAACGACCGTCTACCACAATCAAATAGTCCCGTCTCAAGGAGTCTTCATAGTCCCTCCACGAAGCCGAGACGAAGGCACCATCATCTCGGGCAAAATCGAGCGTCGTCGGAACCTCCCGTCAATCGAGCCCGAACCTGATACCGGCAGAGTACAAGTCTATCGATACACGGATGCGGCTAAGCACATCATCCAAAAGATGGGCTACGACCTGAAAAGCAATAAAGGCCTAAACTACGGCAAGGGTCGGCATCTCCCTGTCCGGCTTTCGATGCCCAATGGAAAGCCACAGGATTACTATAATCGGAATCGACGGGGGTTAGGCTATGTCACGCCGCCATCAACTCCAGAGAGTTCAGACGCAGAAGACATAGAACATTCCCACTCGTCTGAAGCATCGACGTGGGATTCCGATACCAGTATCGGATCAGTCTTCAGGAAAGTGCTGTCAGCTAACATGACATCGGCGCAACCTCAGAAAGATGAAGGCGAAGACCAACCGCCGGAACCCTTCGAAGAGGAACCCTGGGCTCAACGCCTAGGAGAACAATGGGAGTCTCATTTTGAGTTACGAGAACCTCCCACCGAAGACGAAGTCGAGCAAATCGACCTCGGGGATGGGTCTTCTTCTAAACCCATCTTTATCAGCAAAAGCTTGGAAGGAGAAGACCGAGAATCTTTAGTCCAACTCGCTAAGGAATATATCGACGTCTTCGCCTGGAGCTACGAAGACATGCCGGGTCTCGATCCACAGATCGCGATGCATAGGTTGAACATCTTACCAGATGCCAAACCTATCAAACAACAACAGCGACGCTTCCGCTCGGACATCATGAACGCCATCGATCAGGAGGTGGACAAACTCTTGACCAGTGGCTTCATCCGTGAGGAACAACACCCGGACTGGGTAGCCAACGTCGTCCCTGTCACCAAGAAGAACGAGAAGATACGAGTCTGTATCGACTTCAGGGATCTCAACTCTGCTTGCCCGAAGGATGAATTCCCGCTCCCAATCACCGATGTAATGATTGACAACACATGTGGCTTTGAACGCATGTCCTTCATGGACGGGTATTCAGGCTACAATCAAATCAAGATGTTCCCCGATGACGCAAAACACACATCATTCAGGACTCCAAAGGGTGTTTTCTGCTACACAGTAATGCCCTTCGGCTTGAAGAACGCTGGTGCAACGTACCAGCGAGCTATGAGCACCATCTTCCGTCAACATCTTCGCAAGACAGTTGAGTGCTATGTTGACGACATCGCAGTCAAAAGCCGCCTCAAAAGAGATCACCTACAGGACCTAAAGACGGTCTTCGATCTCATGCGGGCACATCAACTCAAAATGAACCCCGCTAAATCCTTCCTGGGGGTTTCTAGCGGCAAATTCTTGGGCTTTGTCATCACGACAAAAGGCATTCATGTCGATCCCGAGAAGACTAAAGCCATCCTTAACATGGACCCTCCGAAGAACCTTCGAGAACTTCGGGGCTTACAGGGACGTTTGGCATACATCCGGAGGTTCATAGCAAACCTCTCCGGTAAATGTCAACCCTTTACTCAGCTCATGAAGAAGGGAGTCTCTTATGTCTGGACAGAGGAGTGCCAAAAGGCTTTCGACGACATCAAGGCTTACTTAACAAGCCCGCCAGTCCTAGTGGCACCTGTCGCCGGCAAACCATTCCTCCTCTACGTCCGTGCCATGGATCATTCCCTCGGCGCTTTGCTGGCTCAAAACAGCGATGCAGGCTACGAGCAAGCAATCTACTACCTCAGTCGAACACTCATCGGGGCCGAACACCGGTATAATCCCGTTGAAAAGGAGTGCTTGGCTTTGGTGTTTGCCATTCAGAAGACTCGTCATTACGTCTCGGGCCAGACAAGTCACGTCATCTCCCGAGTCAATCCGCTCAGAGTTCTCATGACGAAGCCAGGGTCATTAAACTCCCGGCTGGCTACATGGGCGATCCTACTAACACCATACAACATGGTGTTTGTCCCGCAGAAGGCAGTCAAGGGTCAAGCTCTGGCTGACTTTTTAGCTGCACACCCCATCCCAGAATCTTTAAAACTCTATGAAGACATCCCGGATGAAGTCCAAGAATCAAACGTCACTGAAGGAAGCCCCGTTTGGCGGATGTTCTTCGATGGCGCTTCAAGAACGGGCCCCAATGGCTAAATCATTGCAGGAGTGGGGGTAGTCTTAGTCTTCCCCGGTCAGCTGGTCATCCAGCGCGCATACTCCCTTTCGAAGCCGTGCTCCAACAATGTTGCTGAGTACAATGCACTCGTCATGGGACTCCAGCTAGCACAACAGCTGGGGGTGGATCATCTGGAAGCCTACGGCGACTCGAAACTCGTCGTAAACCAGATTCGGGGGCAATACAAGGTTCGCCATGAAGATTTGATCCCTTACCATGAAGTTGCATTGAACATCATTTCAACCTTCACCGGGTTCTTCATCGAACATGTACCCCACCTACAAAACTTGGAGGCTGACGCTCTAGCTGGCCTCGCAGCCTCATTGGCCGCGCCCCTTGGGACTCAACACTATGTCACGGTAACTGGCCGAGACTTGATTTGTCCCAGAAACAACCTATGTTTGCAAATGGCTCACGCCATGCCGACAAATACTGGGGTTAATATTCGAGACTGGAAGTTCCCGTTCATCGACTTTGCTGTCTACGGAATCCTTCCAGAGGACCCGAAGGAAGCCGTCTCAGTCAGGAGACGCTCTCTTCGATTCTACTACGATACAGCCACTAAAACGCTGTACCGACGCTCCTTCGACGGGCTTCTCCTTCGATGCCTGTCTAACGAAGAAGCAGCCGAAGCTCTTCGAGAAGCTCATGACGGAACTTGCGGCGCTCACCAACCAGGGCCTAAGTTGCAAGATCGACTGCGACGTATGGGCTACTACTGGCCAACCATGGTTGCCGACGCAGTGGAATATGCTAAGAAGTGCCATGCATGCCAACTTCATGCAGACTTCATACATACACCATCTGAACCTCTACATCCTACAGTCGCCTCCTGGCCATTCGAAGCCTGGGGCATGGACATTGTAGGGCCAATCACCCCTCCTTCATCGAGAGGACACCGCTTCATCCTGGCCATCACCGATTACTTCTCCAAATGGGCGGAAGCAGTCCCACTAGCAGAAGTAAAAAGCTCCAGGGTGGTCAGCTTTATCAAACACCATGTCATTTACCGTTTCGGGATACCCCGGCGAATCATCCATGACAATGGTCCTCAGTTTATCAGCCACATTTTCAGCAGGTTCTGTGACAAGAATCGTATTCAAAACGTGGCCTCAACCGCCTACAATTCGGCAGCAAACGGATTGGCCGAGGCATTCAACAAAACTATCGTCAGGCTACTCAAAAAAGTCGTGTCATCCAACAAACGCGACTGGGACGAAAAGCTTGGCGAATGCCTTTGGGCCTACCGCACAACGGTACGGACCCCAACAGGTAACACTCCATTCTCCCTGGTCTACGGGAGCGAAGCAGTACTGCCTCTCGAGATACAGATACCTTCGCTCCGCGTGGCAATCACAAACGATCTCACAGAAGAAGACAATCAACGTCGTCGTCTGCGGGAATTGGAGGCACTTGACGAAAAGCGTCTCCTAGCTCAACAACGCATCGAACTTTACCAAGCCCGTATATCACAGGCTTTCAACAAGAAGGTCAAGCAAAGAACTTTCCAAGTTGGCGACCTGGTTTTAGCAGTCAGAAGGCCAATGGTGTTAACTCACAAGACACCAGGGAAGTTCGAGCCCAAATGGGAAGGACCCTTCATCATTGAGACAGTATACTCAAACGGTGCTTACCGGCTCGCCAAACCCAATGGGGACTTGTTCATGATGCCCATCAACGGCAAGTTCCTAAAGAAGTACTACTCTTGACATCCTCCAAGACATGTATTTCCCCAAACAACCTCTTTTCACAAAATCAATCGCTTCCGGAACCCAGCTGTTCCGTGGCATCCTTCCGTAGAAAGATAACCACGTCCACATTACCTCTGAGTTGTCTCTCTACATCCTACAAAGCGGAATCTTACATTTCGTGAGCTTACGCTATCCTTCATGTTTACCTCGTCCACATTACCTCTGAGTAAACATCCCGTACAAACAACTCCTGTGTTGTTGTACATTGATCGCAGAACTTCCACGTCCACATTACCTCTGAGTTGTTCAGCGTATCCCCCAGGATCATTCCTACCACGTCCATAAATACCTCTGAGTAGGAAGATTCTATCATTTGAACCTAATGATTGCCATGTCCATATTACCTCTGAGCAAACATGTTGGTTCCTTCAAACTTATTATCTGTACCTAAAAACCAAGGTGTGCAAAAGATAATAGGTCCACATAAATCATCAAGTTCATGAGATCAAAAATGAACACATCACAAAAAAAGGAGATAGTGTATTTCTTTATTTTTCAAAAAAAAGGGGAGTACAGAAATACGCTATTTCCCCAGCAAGAGTTACAAAAACACATAAAAAGAAGAGAAACTACAATCCCCGATCCTCTCCAGGGTGGAATGAGAGTTCTTTGACGCGACGTCTCAGGTCGGCAGTGCGAGTTTCCACAGTCGCCTGGACTCGGAGCTCGGCTTCTTGACGCATTAACCCGACAGCCTCAGCGGAAGTTTTACTCTCATACTTCTCATCAAGCTGTCGTCGCTGCTGAGCCAAAGCAAGGGTCCGCTGAGTAAGAGTCGTTTCCTCCTGCTTGAATGCCACGTGTTCAGCCAGGACACGCTCAGCCTCTAGTTGAAGTTGGGCCCGCTGGTCTTCAAGACGGCGCATCTGAGCATCAACCTCTGCGATGTTAGCATCCACCGCAGCCCGCTTCTCCGTCGTCTTCTTCATAGATTGAGACAGCTGCTCCGCCGCAGCCTCAGTCCCAGCCACTTCACGCTCCCAACTGCTCACCTCGGCTCGATGGGAAGCCTCGATCTCAGCCATCGACTTTCCTATCTCTGCATCTATCAAGACCGAGAGGTCATTTCGTTGGATGCGCTGCAGTTCCGCGAGCCGCTCGTCCAGCTCCATCACCGAAACCTCCAGAATTTCAGCCATATGGTCATGGCCCTGGTGAACGCGGATCAGCTCGATACAAGGCATTGCCAAAGCTTTTGCTGTCGCAAAGCTCCCCTTGGCATCCATCACTGCAGATACTCCTTTCCCCAGCATTTTGTACACTCCCTCGACGAGGAACTTCACATACTCGTCGGCATCCGCCAGCACCTGCGGCGTCATAGCAGGAGTTGGGGGAGCTACTACAGTTTGCGGACCGGAGGAAGATCCGCCAACCTCGATCTGAGAGGTTTGAACCTCGGCAGCAATAGGCTCTTCATCAACAGGGGCCAGACTGCTAGCCCGAGGAGCCGAAGGAACAGAAGGAGCCGGCACATGCGTCGTGATAGTACCCCAAGTGGAAGGAGCAACAGAGGGTTCCACACCCTTACCCTTCTCAAGCCCGGAGAAATTACCGACGTCAACGGCCACCTCTTCTACCCCCGACGTTCTATCAGCATCAGCTGCCTCCTCCGACAAAACGGGGAGATCAACATTTATCTCCTGGCCAGCCCCAGGAGACAAGACCGGCAGAAGGGTCTCATTCTTCTCAAGTCCCTCTACAGGGACAAAATCTGTCGCTACCGCCTGATCGGTAGCCATCTCTATGTCCATGGTTGAAGCCAAGGAAGGATTTGGCAATGATTCAGCCGACCTCCCTTCATCATGACAAGGAGGGGAATCAACCCTCTCCTCTATCCTCACTGCTTCTGCTGCCCCCGCAATGGACCCTTGCAACGCTGGAGGGACGTCACCAGAAGGCGACGAGCTCCAATCCACTTCATCATCAGGATGCCTCGAGTCTGTAGGACCCTCAGCGTCCAAGGCCTCCACGGCAGATCATCAAAGACCGAAGTCTATACGCGTCGGCAGTTAGGGCACAGGGCCTAAAGCAGAGACGAAACCCACCTGTCACCTCAGGACGAACGTCGGCAAGAGTCACAAGAGTGATAGGTACATCCTCATCGGCGGACTCCTTCGCTTTCTCCTTCCCCTTGTCGGCAGCACCGCGAGGAGTCTTGGGAGCCATTCTCTCGAGGAAGGAGAAGTTAGGGTTTTGAAGAAGAAACTCTAAAGAAGCAGAGGCACAGAGAAGAAGAACCCTTTCTCTCTCCAACTCTTACCTATTTATAGGGCTTGGTCGCACGCGTGAACAGATGACGTGTGATCTCAGCCGTCGCCTCGGGTTCTGTGCAAGGATAGCAGCAAATGAAACCAAAAGATCATTATTAATCTTTTCGGTTACCGAGGCACCATCATCATTAACTGAGAAGAGCATGCGCCCGAACAGGCATGCGCCCAGAAATCATACGCCCTGACCTCCATGCTTCTTATTCAAAGTATTCCAAAACTTATTCAAAAGTTTTGAAAACTTTGAAGGGGGTCTTGTAGAAGCATGGAATTTCATAACCAGAAAGCCCATGCGCCAGACACTACATGCGCCAGGACTCGCACAGAACACTTCACAGCAAAGTCAATAACCATGGACATTTGAAGAAGGACTTTTTATTTATATATAAAAGTCTATTATATGTCTAGAAAAGGTTGTACAAAGGAGAATTTCTACAAAGGAAAGATCCTAAGTCTACAGCCAGCGGCCACCATGCGCCTTCAGATAAGCGCAGCGGCCACCATGCACCTTCAGATAAGCGCAGCGGCCACCATGCGTCTCCAGATAGGCGCAGCAGATATCATGCGCCTCCATCCAAGCGCATCCCATCATCTCTCCAGCAGCTCAGTTATGTGCATCCCTTCAGCCAAATTCTTCCAGCCAGGCTCACCTGGCCGAGCAGAGCCCAGTTATGTGCCGCTCTTCCAACCAGGCTCGCCCGATAAATGCTTCGACACAAAGCATTCAACCCTCTGGCTGGAACCAAGGAAGAGAAGAGCACCGCAAATGCTGTGGCCAGGGGAGGCTTCGAAAGAGCCTCCAAAGCCGAAGGAAGACCGTGATCGAAACTACGGCTAAAGGAGCAGCTTTCGACACGATCAAAGTGGGGAAACCCCACTTTGCAGGAAGAAAGAGCCTTGCACCGCCATTTCGATCTACGGCTCTTCCGGAATAACGGAGACGAGGCTCGAGCATCCCTATCTTTGGATGCAACAGGCACCTTCCGCCTGCCTCAGAAGCCCTCGACTCCGTCTTTTGGATGTAACAGTCACCTTCAAGTGCATCAAAGACAACGCAGCGTCTCATCTTCACCCTCGGGAGCACTTCGTCAGCAGAAAGCACCCGTATGTTCAAGTTCATATTGGAAGTACGTGAGAGAATGAGAAGCAAATCTTCTCTCCATGCCACTATTTATAGGCCGGGCAGATCAAACCCACGTGCCAAGTGGATGGCCCTCCGAATTTCGTACAATAAATTTACATTAAATGGATGAACCGGACGCCTCGAATTCAGCCAAACGGCTATTTATAGCACTCGAAGAGCGAGACAGCCGCATCATTAAAAGACATGTCCGATGCGCCAGCCAGACAGCGCATCACACGGACGCGCCCTTCGGCATCAGGCGCATCACACAGACGCGCCCTACAGTACTCGGCGCATTATAGAGGGTACGCCCCCACACATCTCCATACCGAGTGGAACGCTAACCGACGCGCCCACTCAGCTGTCCATCGAACGTCACCAACATTAAATGCTGAACTGACAGAGTTGGCAGCACGCCTCCCAAAGTCTGAACAGTTGACAGCTTTATTCAGAAAATGAAGCGTCGGCAACGTCAGCATCATCATGACTCTATCCCGACGGCTACTGCCACGTGGCCACCCGCATGCGCCTCTACGGCCATGCGTCCACACCCGCATGCTCCTCTACGGCCATGCGTCCAAACCAGCATGCGCCTCAAAAGCCATGCGCCTCAGACCCTTCACTGGTCCCTAAAGACAGAAGAAGAGTCTCCGGTTGAAGTTTTGCATGCGCCTCAAAAGCCATGCGCCCCAGACTGATCTCTGATCCCGAAAGACAGAAGGAAAGTCGCCTGCATGCGCCTCAAAAGCCATGTGCCCCAAATGGTTTGTAACTCCTAAAGGTTATGAGCCGCAGCCTCCTCCTGCGCCCAATCCAAGGCGCAGCCCACCAGATCACTCCTCTCCACCAAATCCGAGATCATCGAACCATGAGTCGACGACACGTGTCTTTTGACTCAACTCATCCAAGATTTCAGCAACGGAAAGATCTTCTCCCTGCTACGTGCCGGCTCACAACAGCAGTATGAAGAGTTCTCCCCCTCGATCAGGGCATAGTATCCATGCGCCTCCATCAGCAACCTCCACGTGGCGTTCCCACACCGGCGCATCCTACATGCGCGCATGAGCAGCCAGCCTGCAAAACTATAAATAGAAGGATCATCTCCTTCACACACACACAGAGACTCAGAACATAAGACTCACAGAGAATCCACAACAGAGAATCACCGGAGAGGCAGTTCTAGACACTCAACGTCTTCCTCCTCTCAGCAAGCTCCAGCACCCAGAGTAATCAACACCTTCAGAGAACCGATAACCGCCGTCAGCCGGTCAACGGAGTCAACGCATTACCACTCGCTCCATTGGCACTAAGGACCCAGCTTAAACAAAAGTGTACTCCTAGGACTACATCTAAGTCCTATATTGTATCACTGTTCTGTTTGTATTAATATTTCAATCAAAACAATTTTAATGGCAAACAGTGGCAGCTCATGCTACTGCATTTTGCAGTAAGTTAAGGAAGGGGATTCAGCCCATTTCAGGCCCCATTTGGCAGCCCCTAGAGCAGCCCATTGGCAGTCCACTTAACAGTCCACTTAACCTCCATTATATACAGCCAAATCAGCCCTACATTAGCCCCACTTAGCCCCCATATCAGCCAATAGGACAGCCATAGCAGCCTATAAATCAGTCCATAACATCCCCCCATTCAGTCATGTATGTCCCATTCATCCCCCATTCTTCCCTTCGTCATTTCATCCATCTATTCAATCCTCCAAACATTCATTCATTCATGTATCAATCACTTCAAACATTCATCCCTCCATCCATACATCCTTCCATTCACTTATGCATTCCATTCATTCACTCTACTAATTTATCCATTCATTCCACCATCCTATCACCCATTCATGTATCATTCACCAATTCATTCACAATTCCACCATTCATTAATTCCTTCCATTTCACCATTCATTAATCCATTCACTCATGCATCCATCATTCCTAAACTCCTACCCACATGCATGTCCCACAAATTGATCCCCTAGATGACCTATATAAACCTTTAGTTAGTGCCTAGTTGAGTGGTGTCTAGTGTGGGTTGAGTGTCTAGTTAGAGGGGTATGTTAGTGCATAGTTAGTGATTTGTGTTAGTGTTAGTAGTGAGTTAACTAAGTTAGTATCCTAGTGGACTATTAGAGAGGGCTAACCTAGACACTAGGAGAATGTGGGAGAGTGAACTAGAAAGGTTGGTAGAGAGTAGGGTGCGGTATCTCAAGATACCATAGCGTATCATGACGATACACTAAGGTAATGTTGAGATGACCAACATGACCATAAGTTGGATTAGATGCCCAAGAACCCTAGATTTTTTGGTTGGTAAACCCTAGATAGGATAGTATCTAGCTATCGTAAGAAGCCTAGGCTAGTATCCTGAGATCTAGAGGGGTTTCCTTTGTAATGTGCAAGGTATTGGTATTTACCTCGTGAAGGATAAATATAGGTAATGGGGTATTATTGAGATATTGAGTTTGACATCTAATATGGGGTTAGAAATAGGTTGTCTTGGTAGGTAATGACTAGATTAGGGTAGTTTAGACTAGTCTTGACCCCCGTTGACCAAAAGTTGACTTTTTGACTAAAAGTCAACTTCAAGTCAACACTTGACTTAGAATCGACCCAAAACCAAACTAGAGTTGATCAGTTGACTGAAAGTCAACTGTTAGTCAACATTTGACTAGTTTGACCTAGGGTTGATACAGGGTTGACTCAGTATTGACCAGAGTTGACCAGAGTTGACTTTTTAACCAAAACTTAACTGTAAGTCAACCTTTGACCCAGATTGACCTAGTTTGACTTGGATTGACTTCCTGTGACCTTGTTTGACCTTGGTTTTCCTAGTATGACCTAGTTTGGCTCAGTATGACCTAGTTTAGCTTGGTGTGACTTAGTTTGACCTTGTTTTGACTTAGACTTGCATATCATGATTAGATTAACTTTTTCTTCATTATTAAACCATGTTTTGACTCATGGTATCTCATCTTTAGGTCTGTGATATCTCTGAGCACCTGTTCACCTTATCAGCTCGGGACCATAGGCGAGTACATTCACTGATAGTTTTTATTGTCTTGATATCTGCTATATCCGATTCAGTTGTAGTGTCTTACTTGATTTCCAGACACGACAGTTCACGGACTAGTATATATTGGATCATGTCATGAGATGTTGTTCCTAGATTACTTGGCATACTGGTACATTGCTCGACTTGTTACCTATACTTGTATAGACACTGATTCCTAAGGGGACTTGCTACCCTCTTATGGAATCCCATGTCATGACGTGTCATGTCTGGATCCGTTATACTCTTCGGGGATAGGGAGTTATTAGTGGTTGTGTGATCAAAATCCCTACTTGTTCTATACACTCGTACTTATTATTTGTTCATAGCTATACCCTCGCTCACGACGGGTAAAGCCTGACCCCACTTGTTCATAACTTTCCATGGTGACCGGCCTTATTTTGCTCAGTTGTATACTTGTTCATAGCCGGTCAGATGGAAAGCCTGATCATGTTTCCCAAGCCGATCACATAATGCACTAATAATTCAAGGCACCTTTTATATTTATTATCATAGGAGGCTAAGTTCTTTTCGGGATAAGGGTTACAACCTCGGTCCTTGTTCGGTTTAAGGGTTGTAACTCGGCTTCCGAATAGTTCCCAAGTCATCCTATATATATATATATATATATATATATATATATATATATAATGTCATCCTATTCAGTACTCACATCTTGATATATATTTTCTGTTGAATTTGTCTTGTATTTCATTATACTGTCTCTTATAGAATTTGTCAATTCATATGGAACTGCTGTTAGTGTTTGTACTTGTTTATTTTCCTAACAGGATACCGTTGATGTATTACAGATATTTCTGAGGCAGGCTGCTCGATCTACTATGGGGTCGAGACAGATGGAGACTTAGGCCAAGGCTGTGGCCTGGTAGTTGAGCCACTAGATTTTATACTCCCAGAGTAGTTAGCTTAGTTAGGCTTGCCTGGACTGCGATCCAACTTTTGTTTTAGACTGTAGTAGCTTATATTTATATTTTGTGACTCTGTGATGTTGTTTGTTTCTCTCTAGCTGTGTTAGAAGTTGAACTCATTTCTCGTTTTCACATCTATCATATTTTTCCATTTTGTGCTATCTATCCTAGTTTGCTTTTGTGATTGAGACTGTATTGCTATGTCACCTCCATTCGGAGTGTATATACTGTACAGGTACCTTTATACTATTTAGTATAGATTTTGTAGACGACCTATACAGCGTTCTACCACCGATTCTGCGACATAGGCTGGACGTACCCACGTGCTCGTGCCTCTAATCAGGGTACGGGTCGTGACAGCTTGGCTCATAGGAGACTTAGTCGTCGTACCTTCAAGGTTCAAGGCCAGAGCCTCGGTATTCATGACCTCTATCTCAGCAAAAATGTCGACGGAACCACCAACCACCAGAGTTGAGTCTTTGAAGGGACTTAACACTATCCCCCAAGTGGAAGTAACGGAGGGGGTATCTTCCACCATAGGGCCTTTGCCCTTGTCTGAGCCGGCCCGCCCCACAACGTTCGGGTCCGCCATAACAGACCCTGAAGCAACATTTGTAACTGGGACAGATTCCTTTACCCCTGACGAAGGAACAAAAGCAGCATCTGAAGGAAGAATGGACCCTTTTGTCTATTTTTCAATCAAAACAGGAGTAGGAATCGGCAAATGAGTCACTTCCCCTTCATCAGCACCGGTTTCCAGAACAGGAGTATGGCTTGGCAGACGAGTCATTCCTCCCCCCCTCAGTCCCCATCACTGGGACAGAGGTAGGACACGGAAGTAAAATTTCTTGCAAAGCCGGTTCTCCCATACAGTGACTAGGAGAGGGCTCAGCCGCTAACTCCTCAGTTTGCTCCTCTCCGCCCATCACACAGTACTCTTCAACGTTTTCAACATCCTCTTGGAGGATGTCATCCGGAGAGGATGAATCCTATTCATCCCCCTCACCCGAAGGATCTTGCATGATAACTTCCTTCGGGGCTCCCACACCAGTCTTTGGGGCCCCCACAGTTATCTTCTTCACCGTTTGTGAAGACTCTGCTTCACCTCCCCGACCAGTTGGTGGAGAAGGTTCAATGTTCTCAAATACTGCAGCATCATCTCCGACCCGATCCAAAGAGGCCGAAACCTCTACCGGAATGGCATCATCCAAAGTCTCTTCCACGGGAGATGACACAATCGGAGGGATACGCTCATCAGATGAGCTCGTCACCTCCTTCGGTTTACTCGAAGTCGACCTCGAAGATCGGGGTTTCTTCTTCAACACCTCCTGCAAAGAAGAGGCATATAAGCACAAGAGGAAAGACCGAGTCAGACAGATGCTAAATTACATACCACTATAGGAGACGGTTCTGTTGGTGCCGCTGAAGGCGGTATTATGCCCCCATCCTTAGTGGCTTATATCTTCTTGGGCTTCTTGGGAGCCGATGAATCTGCCTCCGTTGAAGCATGCCTCTTCAACTGACATGCCGCAGGCTCCTCTCGAGAACCTCTCATTGGTACTGCAGGGGCAGCCCTGAAAGATGCCATGCCAGGCGAATGATACGTCCGAGCCTTCGCCAGTATACTCTCCGACGCCTCAAGTTACGTTCCGACAATAAAACAGGTCTCTGTTTGCCATTGATTGTAAAAGTGTAGAACAATTTTAAAGGAGGACTGAAATTAGACACACAATATAATCTCGCTTGTACGAAGAAAGCCTAGGGACGAAAACCTAGGTACAGTAATCTAAGTACAATTGTTTATTTTTTTCTGGGGGTGACGGTAGAGGCTCGGGAAAGTGACGGCAGCTCTGCCTTACTCCTTGGACGATCGGACGTAGCCTTGGCTCTGATGAAAAAATGCTCTCAGAATGTGTGCGGAGACTCTTCTGTGTGTGCCTTTTTCTCTCTGTGTGTCCAGCCGGGGTGGTCTCTTTTTTACAAGGGAATGGCACCTTGCTATTTATAGGAGTGGGGTGTAATCATTAGGGTTTACAATGATTGCCCCTTAAAGAGTCAGCAGTTTGGGGATTAATTACCATTTTCCTTGATCCTGTTTTGTTGGCAATTAATCTGGGCCATTAATCTTGATTGTAACAAATCTGGACAGTTAATGTTGATTGCGCCAAATCCGTATGGGCAAATAACGTTAATTGCCATGAATCTTCGTGATTTGTTATGATAAGCTCGGATCTCTTGCCACTTGTTCAATCTGCTTGATTATAATAAATCGGATTTGATCCGGGAAATTATGATGATTGTATTAAATCTGGTTGTTGGGATTTATTGATAGTAACAAATCTGAGTGGACAAATCTTGATTGATTTAGTGTCACGTGTCCAAACATTATTATGTTGCGAGCCATAGGGACGCGGAGGAAACTGATCCTCTGCCACGTGTCCTAACCGCGAGCCACAGGGTCAGGGTGTCTTGACAGAGCCGCATGAGGGTGGTGTAGAAGCATGAAAAAGAATAAAAAAAGATCCATGCGGCCAGGGAGCCCCATGCGGCTCAGAGAGTTCATGCGGTTCAAGGATCCATGCGGCTCAAGCATCTCTGCGGCTCAAACAAGTTCTATGCGGCTCAGAAAGGAGCCACATGGCCTGCAAACAGCTCTCCCGTTTGTTCTTTACTGCATTAAATGCCTTGACGGCTGACAGTTCTGACACATGACAGCACTGACCCAAAAATACAATTATGACTCCGTCATAATGGCAGACTCCTAGGAAAATAAAGGAAATCTCTGACAAAATCTCCCGAAATCCAGAAACCTTCATAAGGACTTGACACGTGGACAGTCGCATGCGGCTCACGAAGACTATCCCCATGCGGCTCAAGCGAAAGCTGCCCCATGCGGCTCACGAAGACTATCTCCATGTGGCTCACGAAGACTATCTTCATGCGGTTCACGAAGAAGGCACCCATCATGCGGTCACCTACACTCATGCGACTCAGATCATTACCATGCGGTCCAAATGTTCAGGGGGCCACTCTTAAAAAGCCTTGATACGTGGCCAGCCTTATGCGGCTCAATAAGGAGCAACCTTCCTGCGGCTCAGATTTCTGTAATGGCTCGCGGTTAAGACATGTGGCATGATAGCAGGGCACGTGGCATCAAATTGATCGAAATCCCTCAACAAATCCCAATAAAATATTGGGATCAAATCAGATCATTTGCAATCAAGCAAATTAATGACACGTGTCGGAAAATTCGAGGTTGGCTTGACAAATCAGGAGGATTTATGTCAATCATCATTAATTACCCACAAAAGATTTGTTGCAATCACATTTATTGCACAAATCTCGTATATTCAAGATGAACGGCCCAGATCCAGTGATCCTTAGCCGCCGACTTTTAAGAATGGTCAATCATTGCAAACCCTAATGATGCCCCCCACTCTTATAAATAGCAAGGTGCCATTCCCTTGCGAGGAGAGACACAGAGAAGACATACAGAAAGAGGAGATTCTCAGATAAAAAAAAAGAGACAGAGAGCCAGAGAGCCAGAGAGCCAGAGAGAGAATATACAGAGCCTGAAAGGAGAATATTTCTTCATCAACGCCAAGCAGTTCTTCTACAGAGCCAAGGCTGCACCCGATCGTCCAAGGAGTAAGGCAGAGCTGCCGTCGCTTTCCCGAGCCTCTACCGTCACCCCTCCAGAATCTAAAATAAACAATTATACTTAGATTGTTGTACCTAGGTTTTTGTCCCTAGGCTTTCTTTGTACAAGCGAGTTTGTATTGTGAAGTAAAAGTCCAGTCCTTCGATAATTGTTCTGTTCTTTTATATTTCATGGCAAACACGATGGCGACTTGGCGATCACTGGAACCACCTTTGCTGCTGTCCGTCATGAACACCGTCTTTACATGAGGAGAGATGGACGAAATGGTGGGAGTAGAGCTCCTCCGAACCTCCACGACAATCCAATGTTCCAAGAAGACGAGCTGGGGGAAACAACTCTCCCATCAGATACAGCAAACCCCGACGTCCCCGAGGACGTCCACAACTCCTAAGACAAGGCGAACTCGGAAACTGGGGGATTGTTCCTTCTGAGTCTGAACCAGAGGAAGACATTCCCACATATCCCGATGACTTCTCACTACAGGGGTATGATTCGGAGGGCATTTCCTCCACCGTTCCATCCATCTCTCCTCATGTAAAAATGTTGTTCATGACGGACATCAGCCAAGGTGGTTCCAGTGATCGCCAACGCATCGACACTCTGGAGGCCATACTACAAGCCTTGGTCAAGTCTGTGGACGAGACCAAAGCGGCCCTTCCAACTCTACAAGAAGGGACGCCTGGCCAAACAAGCGCTGGTCCCGCAGTCAATGCGGACTCGAATTCAGCGGCACCGAATCCGGGCAACAATCCTCCTGAAGTAACGGCCCCCACCGCTGTGGATGAGGCCCGAGAAGCAAGAAGAGAGGTCCAGGAGCTCTGAGCCATGTTTCACGCTCAAGAAAATTCTCAAGACCTCAGAATACGGCAACCGTGCCCTGCTGAATAGAGGGATGTCCCCTTTCCGCCAAGATATAAGCCGTTCAACATCAAACCATATGATGGCAAGACCTCCGCAAGTCGGTACATCACTTACTTCAAGGTTACCACCGACCATCTGCCCCATGACGATGCCAACCTCATACGATTATTCATTGGGGCATTGGAAGGAGTCGCCTTCGACTGGTATCGCGACCTGCCAGATAACTGCATCCACTCCTTCGCCGACTTCAAACGCATATTCTCGGAGAGATTCTACGAAGTAGGACAGGACGTCATAATGTCCACCCTCATGGACGTCGTCCAAGGAGAGAAAGAGCTGACAAGGAACTATATCGAGCGGTTTCGCCAAACCGCAATGAAGTTGCCGTCTGGAAATCCGGATTCCTCCTTGATTGAAATTTGCCAAAAGAGATTGCTCCCAACAATCACTCTCTGGATGGGCAAAAGTCAATTCAAGGACTGGAAGACGTTTATCATCAGTGCCACAAGTGCCGAAGAACGGTTGAAGAAGGCTCGCCAATTGGGATTGCACATCTCGGACGAAGAGAACAAGGGCAAGCGTCCTAATACCAACAACGACAATGGGGGTAGCCCCTCCAACAATCGGGACAGCAGGGATAAGCAGGCTATGGTGGCCGACACAGCCCAAAAACCTGAGTCAAAACCGGCAGACAAACAATGGCCGCAAATCACCTACTCCTTCAAAGACGGCCACGTCAAGCCAATCTTGGACATGCTCATACAAGGAGACAGAATTCAGCTTCCTCCACCAAGACGGGAACCTCGACCGGCAGAAATGGAGAACCCAAAGTACTGCCATTACCACCGCTACGTCCACCATGCTACACACGACTGCTACCAGCTAAAACGGTACATCCAAAATCTCATCGATTCGAACGCTCTGGCCATCAATTTCGAAGAGATAACCGTGGCAGCCAATCTGGTATCGGTACAATTTGGCAGCTTTCCTCCAACAGAAACTCAAGACGGTGTGGTCTCCATCCCTGTGACGACAATGGAGATTGCTAATCTTCTACCTCCCCGAGATCAGGCTACTGGTCTAGTGCCCCTCATCACATCACGAGGGGAGGTCATATGGGTCCATCCAGACTTGGTATCTGAAGTAACTCAGTCCACACCATCTTCCATTCGCAAGAAGAAGAGTAGAAAGGTCAGATCCTGCCGTACAATCTCGGCAGATACCGAAGAAGTCACAGCTGTCGTTACTCGGTCTGGGGCACAATCCCAACCTGTGGCTGATAACTCGGCTGAAGATCATAGCCCGCTACAATTGACGCTCCGGGACCTTCTCAGCCTCCGACGACCGACAAGCCTAGGTCGAAGGAGACTCGCTTTGACAAATCCCTCTGAAAAGAGGCACCGCAGAGGCTGGAGAAGCCCTACAACTTCGACATCTTGGCAGAATTAGCCAACACACCGGCCAAGTTGTCATTATACAAGCTTCTGAGGCTCTCAAAGGATGTTCGCACGGCTTTGAGCGATGTACTCCAAAATGCCGACGCGTACTTGGCTCAGGTCAACCTCACGGAAGAGAACCCGCCTGCAGATCTCCAAGACAGCGCTTGCACGGGAGCAATGCCCAACATTGTCTTCACCCTGCAGGACATGCTCATCAAAACCAACCTGTACGATCGCCCGTTATACTACACTGGATACATTAGCGACGTAAAGGTGGATCGGATGCACATTGATCCTGGCTCTTCCATAAGCATTATCCCGAAGGGTCTGTTACATCATCTCCGTATCCCTATGCATCGCCTGATGCCTACAAACACCGCCATCAGCGGTTTCAATTCGGGCCGGAGCTACCCTATTGGAAAGATTCGTCTGAAGTGTCAAATTGGCGATCTCCAGTCGGAAGTCACCTGTTACGTCATAGATGCAGACACTTCTTACAACATCCTCTTGGGGCGCCCTTGGATACACGATTATATGATCGTGCCTTCCACGCTGCACCAATGCTTCAAGTATGTCGACAAATACGGCTTCGTGAGGACAGAATTTGCCGACATCGATCCCTTCAAAAGGGTCGAATCCTACTACTCAGACTCCTGCCTGTACGAAAAGTCGAAGAGGCACCTTGGTGAAGGAGGTGGGCAAGCTCGTACCGAGACGGCCACAGGATCAGAAGAACCTCTGACGATCCACCTCCAAGCTCGCAAACCTGGCAAGTTCGCACCCCTTACAGCCACTCTGCGTAAGGACGCAATCAGCCTCTCGGCACAAGAAGAACAAATAATAATCCGGCTGCCATGGTCTGGCCAAGTGCCAAGACCCACAACGGAGCCACTGATAATCAGGCTGCCGAGGGTCGGCCAGCCGCAAACGGAGAAGCTCAATCCCTCCGACAAGCCAATGACCATACGCCTTCCCAAGAAGATTCGTCACCCCGATGTAAGGTCTGGGACTTCTAGCGAACCAACCACTCCCCGTCCAGCATCAAGTACCAAACTGGGGGTTACTAGTCTGCCAACAACTCCACGCTCTGTTCCACCAGCTGAACCCCTGACGATCAAACTGCCCAGGTCGTCCTCTCAGTCTTCGTTTATACAGGGGGTAGCCGAAGAGGAACCGGAGCTAGCCAAATATGTGGCTGACCACACTGATGTTTCTTCCGTAGATGATGTAATCCCCCTAGAAAAGATACCTTACTTCATCAATAAAAGGGCTATCTATGAACTACCTCGAGCTTAATAAGCTTTGCACAATGTATGCTATGGAACACGGTATAGGCACTCACCTACACACACAGGTGACAAATGTGTACACCGCAAACCAGCTTACTCCAGTGGAAGACGCTTACCGCATAATCAAGGGAGGGGACCATCCAATCATCTTCGGCCAGAAGGATGATCCGCAGCCCTTCACCATAGAAGAAGTCGACCTTGAATCAGATGCCGGGAGATTGCCTCTGTATCTTTATAGCTTCCAATCCAAATATCTCATGCAAAAAATAGGGGTATGATCTGGAGACTATGCCAGGCTTGAACTACGGCACCGGGCGACGATTACCTCTAAAGCCTCCAGTTCCGGCTGGCAAACCACGGGACTACTATAGCAAAACTCGATGTAGATTAGGGTATGTTACACCCACAATGACCCTTGAAAGTTCAGATGAAGAATGTGACTGGCATTCACATTCAACCGAGTCACCAATTTTGGACTCGAATACCAGCATCGGAGACGTATTCAGACAAGTCATGTCATTCAACATGGCATTCGCCGACGCTTATGAAGAAGATGAAGACATTTCGGAAATCCTCGAGCTAGAGCCGTGGGCCCAACAGTTGGATGCACAATGGGAAAAGCGGTTCGAACAGAGAGAACCTCCTACTGAAGATGAAGTTATACAGGTCAACCTCGACAGCGAATCTTCTCCAAAACCAATCTTCGTCAGTAAAAGCCTAACAGACGAAGAGCGAGAATTGCTACTGGAACTTGTCAAAGAATATATTGATGTGTTCGCCTGGAGCTATGAAGATATGCCAGGACTAAACCCCGAGGTTGCCCTTCACAAGCTCAACATTCGGCCAGATGCAAAGCCTGTCAAGCAACAACAACGACGCTTTCGCCCGGGCATCATGGGTGCGATCGAAGCCGAAGTCAACAAACTGATAGCCAGCGGCTTCATACGTGAAGAGCAACATCCAGACTGGGTCGCCAACATAGTACCCGTCCTCAAGAAGAATGGAAAGATTCGAATCTGCATCGACTTTTGCAATCTGAACGAGACATGCCCCAAAGATGAATTCCCCCTCCCTATCACAGACATCATGATTGACAACACCTGCAGCTTCGAACGTATGTCATTCATGGATGGCTTCTCGGGGTACAACCAAATCAAGATGTCTCCTGACGACGAAAAGCATACATCATTCCGAACACCGATTAGCACATACTGCTACACAGTTATGCCTTTCGGTTTGAAGAATATCGGCACCACATATCAAAGAGCCATGATGTCACACCCCAGAACCAGAATACTAGAGAGCGGAGGAATGACTCAGCCAGCTTCGTATTACGGGTAGAAGAATACCGTATAATACGATCAATGCTGTCTAAATAAGACGAGGGGGTGCATACTGTGGAACCCTAGAGGGGGGGTGAATAGGGAAATAAAAAATAACTAGTACAATAGAAGCAATATATAACAAATAAAAAAAAGAGTGAGAAGATCAAACACAAGATGTATCCTGGTATCCTCGCTTGAGGCAATCCAGTCCCGGAACTCTCTCCGGCTTAAATCCACTATTTAGTCAAATAGTACACACGAGTTTGGATTCGAAGAACTCGCCAACTTCAACACGAGTTTGGATCCGAAGACTCGCCAACTTCAACAAACGAGTTTTCTTATGAAGGCTCACCAACTTCAAACAAATGAGAAGAGAAACTTGTTGATCTTCTAACACGTGAAGATCGAAATTTATAACTCTTAAATACTCTATCACTTTGGGAGAGGATGACAATTAAAACTTGAAGAGTATTAATGGTGGACCTCTTGGTTGTTGGAAAATTTATGGCAAGAGTTGGTGAAAGCCTCAAGAGAGAGACAGCTTTCTTTTATAGAGAAACCAAGAGTTGGTGGCATTTAATGCTTCTGAATACAGGCAGACCGGCATGCCGTCGGTATGCAGCGGCATACCGTCGGTATACCGGCCAAATAGTAACGGTCATATTAATGACCGTTTGAGAGCATTAAATGCGGCCATTAATGCTAGTCAGAGCAAATCAAAAACCAAATATTTGAAACTCGGTATACCGTCGGTATGCAGCGGCATACCGTCGGTATACCGACGTTTTGGCACAGCAAGTTTTGGGTTGCTAAAAACGGTATACCGCCGGTATGCCGGAGCATGCCGTCGGTATGCCGACAAATTGTCACAGCAACTTTTGGGTCGCTAAAAACGGTATACCGCCGGTATGCCGGAGCATGCCGTCGGTATGCCGACAATTTGTCACAGCAACTTTTTGGACTCTAAAAATGGTATACCGCCGGTATGCCGAAGCATGCCGCCGGTATGCCGACAATTTGTCACAGCAACTTTCTGAACTCCAAAAACGGTATACCGCCGGTATGCCGAAGCAAGCCGCCGGTATGCCGCTCTGTAGGTATTTTGTTTTTGACTTGTTCTTTTACTTGTCATCTGTCCTTAGGTGTTTACAGATATACCTAGACTTGTACAGACACGAAGACTTTAAGCAGGAGGACGCCATCTTATGCAAGGAGCGCCGGTAGCTGCTTCAATCTTCGATGCGAAGGATGGATGCGCTTGAACGGAAAGTCTTTATGTAGTTGAGCTTCTGAGAGGATATGTATCTGAAGACGCAGAAAACTAAACTACGAAGATGTTGTTAATAATCAAAATAAAATATGCCAACAATCTCCCCCATTTTGATAATTGACAAAATAGAGAGATAGCATCTTCAGGGAGTAACTCCCCCGTAGGAAGACAACTCCCCCTCAATACGTTTTCTCCCCCTTTGTCACTTAGTCAACGATGGAAAAACAAATTTAAAAAATTGCAATAATGAGAACAAAAGCATAGAATAAAAAGCATGTATTTATATATTGAAGTGATAGCTTAATACATGCAAGATGGCCATACTTCAAAACACAATTAAAAAGACTCTCCCCACGAGAGTTTGATAACAAGACACAAACATAAAACAAGTCCCCGAAGGACTGCAAAGTACTAGGATCAACCACACAAAGGTCCCCGAAGGACCACAAAAGACAGAACATAAAAAAAACAAACACACATAACTAGAGCACGCATTATTCGAGACCATCATCCAAAGGTAAGATACCCCTACTCGTCCGCCGGATCGTCCCGACCATCATGAGCTTGTTGAAAGGCACCATAAGGATCAATGCCGTCCGAGTACATGAACCCATAGGCATTGGGATCGGAGACGCACGAACCCTGGTACATTGGATCTTGAAGATTGAGATCCAGATACATGTCCCGGTCTTGAATGGTGAGCTGGATAAAATAAGCTTGATCATGAAAGCGGGCTTGAATTAGATTCCCAAGGCCACGAGTATGAGCCCTCATCTGTTCCACTGCCTGGGCTATGAGAATGTCGAAGTGCTGCTGAGTCAGCAGCATGTATTGGCCGAAAGCAGGAGGAGTAGATACGGGAGCAGCAGGAGTGGAAGCTGGTGGCTCTTGGGAAGACGAGGGACGTGAAGTAGAGGTGCCACTAAGGGAACGGGAAACAGCAAGATAGGAAGGGACGCCATCCGAGGAGTAAAGAGAGAGATCAACTTGCCGGGCTTCCAGAAGGAGAGTGATGAGGGAGCCGTAGTAGAGGTTCTGCTTTCCCGCGGGCATGACACGCCGGAAGAGAAGAAGGAGAGTCTTCGGGAAGGAGAAGGACTTCCGGGCATAAAGATAATACATGCACACGATCGCATCGCCGGTAATGGCGTCGTAGTTCCCGCCCTTAGAAAAGAGTGTATGACACACAATCCTATGGAGCTCGTAGTAAGACGGCTCCAGCTGTACAGAAAGGGCCAAGATAGCAGGAGGGTTGGGGCCCTTGCAGATGATACGGCAGAACTCGTCGAAGGGTGACGCCACCGAGGAGTGAAGAGCAGCCAAGGATGGCAAGGCTTCCCCTTTGTCCGGGATGCCGAGGACGTGTCCGATGTCCCGAGACGTGAGACGGAAGTGACAATCATTGACTATGGACTGAATGGCGGCGTGGTCATCGTCCGGGACCAAGTTGCAATAGAATAGACGGATGGCAGCGGGGTAGACGGGTATTTGACGCCGAAGGAGGGAGGAGAGTCCGGCTTCATCAAACAAAGAGACATGGCCGGGGAAGAGATTCTAATTTATAGCTCGTCCTTTGAAAACATTGTGATGGACGAAGTGTTGGAACCACAACTCGGCCGCCAAGGAATTGGTAAAGACCCGTTGGTCATACCCGTGAGGTTGAGCCACCGGAATGAAAGGGTTGAAGAAAGAGGAAGAGGAGAAGCGGGGACGCTTCGGATTGGCCATGGATGAAGGTTAGGGTTTAGGAGAGGATGAGAGAAGAGTAGGGAGAAGAGATAGAAGAAATAGGGTTTTAATAGAGTGGTAGGGAGATGAGAGGTTGGATTTTGAAAAAGGGAGGATGGGTTGGGAACGGATGAAGAGGGAAGTAATGGGGGATAGGAATAGTTAGTGGGTTGGAAATAATGAAAGTGGAGTAAAAAGATGAGTAAATGGAGGATGTGAAGAGAAGGGTAATAAATGTGATGGGAGGTTAAGAAGTTGAAAGATGAGAGGGTAATTAATAGGGAAGAGATTGATGTGAGGGAATTTAATGAGGGTTGAGAAGAATAAAGGGAGAAGGAATAAAGTGGGACCCAGTTCTGGATTTGAAATCCTGTCCGCCTCCATCCGGCATACCGACGGTATGCCGACGTGTACCGACGGTATGACGAGTTTCGAAACAGAACCTAATTCTGAATCGAAAAACGGCATGCCGCCGGTATACCGCTGTATACCATCGGTGTGCCGGCCGAGAGGGATTATGGATCAAAGGATAAAATGCCTAATTCACGGCAAAGAAAGGTGAAGCGATCTTCCGGGAGCGGTTTGGTGAAAATATCGGCTAACTGATAGGTAGTATCAATAAATTCAAGACGAATATCTCCCTTTTGTTGATGGTCACGAAGAAAATGGTGTCTAATTTCAATATGCTTCGTGCGTGAGTGACAAATCGGGTTTTTTGTGAGATTGATTGAGCTAGTGTTATCACATTTAATTGGGGTGCAAGAATGAGAAATGCCATAATCTAAAAGTGTTTGTGACATCCAAAGAATTTGTGCACAACAACAACCAGCCGTAATATACTCGGCCTCAGTGGTTGAAAGAGCAACAGAATTTTGTTTCTTACTAAACCACGATACCAAAGACTTTCCAAGGAATTGACATGTGCCACTAGTGCTTTTTCGGTCAATCTTGCATCCGGCAAAATCTGCATCCGAAAAGCCGTGAAGCTCAAAGGATGAGGATTTCGGATACCAAAGACCCATATTAATGGTGCCTTTGAGATAACGAAAAATGCGTTTAACGGCACACAAGTGTGATTCCTTTGGATTGGCTTGATATCGTGCACACAAGCAAACACTAAACATGATATCAGGACGGCTAGCAGTTAAATAAAGTATTCTACCGATCATACCTCTATACTTACGAATGTCGACCGATGTGCCATCTTCATCATTGTCAAGCTTTGTCGTTGTGGCCATAGGAGTCCTCATTGATTTGGATGAGTCGAGGGCGAAACGCTTGAGGAGGTCCTTTATATATTTCGCTTGATTGATGAATGTTCCTTTGGGTCCTTGTTTGATTTGTAACCCCAAAAAGAAGGAAAGTTCACCCATCATACTCATTTCAAACTCTTCCTGCATAACTTTAGCAAATTCTACACAAAGTGTGTTGTTAGTAGAACCAAAAATAATACCATCGACATAAATTTAAACCAATAAGAGAGTGCCATTATGGGATTTAATAAAAAGTGTTGTGTCAACTTTCCCCTTTGAAAAATTGTGAGAAACAAGAAAAGAGCTAAGGCGTTCATACCAAGCACGGGGAGCTTGTTTGAGGCCATAAAGGGCTTTGTGGAGTTTGAACACGTGATTAGGAAATTGAAAATCTTCAAAGCCGGGAGGTTGTTTAACATAAACTTCCTCTTTAATAATACCATTTAGAAAAGCACTCTTAACATCCATTTGAAAGAGCTTAAAGTCATTAAAACAAGCAAGAGCACAAAGCATACGAATGGATTCAAGACGTGCAACCGAAGCATAGGTTTCGTCGTAGTCAATGCCTTCCTCTTGGTTATAGCCTTGAGCAACCAACCGGGCTTTGTTACGAGTCACTAACCCATCTTTATTAAGTTTGTTACGAAACACCCATTTTGTTCCAATAATGGGATGATTGCTAGGTTTTAGGACAAGTTCCCAAACCTTGCTTCGCTCAAATTGATTTAGCTCCTCTTGTATAGCTATCATCCAAAACTTATCAAGAAAAGCATCATTAACATTTTTAGGCTCTATTTGAGAGATAAAAGCCACATTTGCACAAAGATCACGAGTGGCGGATCTAGTGCTAATACTGGAGGAAGGATCCCCAATGATAAGCTCCTTAGGATGATTGGTGACAAATCTCCATTCTTTTGGGAGATCCTTTTGAGGAGGCTCGAGAGGAGGAGACTCTTTTGATGGAGTCACAACTTCATTGTTAGATGAAGAAGGACGATCTTCAATAGAGGAGTTCTCCAATCCAAACGAGATGTCATCAATATCCTCGGAAGAGGAGAATGTAGAAGAGTTGAGTTCATTAAAAGAGACATTGATAGACTCTTCGACAACAAGACTTCTTTTGTTAAAAATACGAAAACCTTTACTATGAGTAGAGTATCCAAGGAATATTCCTTCATAGGCTTTTTCTTCAAACTTGCCTAGGTTATCCTTGGTATTCAAAATAAAACAATTACAACCAAAAATTTTGAAATAATCAATAGAGGGAATTTTGTCAAACCAAAGCTCATAAGGAGTCTTCTTAGAAATATGTCTAATCAAGACCCTATTTATAACATGACATGCCGTATTAATGGTTTCTGTCCAAAAGTATTGGGGGAGCTTATATTGGTTTAACATAACCCGGGCCATATCGCCAAGGGTTCTATTCTTTCTCTCCACAACACCATTTTGTTGAGGAGTACGTGGACAAGCAAAATCATGACCAAAACCATTCTTTTCACAAAATCTTTTGAAATCGGCATTATCAAATTCTCCTCCATGATCACTTCTAATTTTGTTAATAGAAAAATCTTTCTCATTTTGAACACGTTTACAAGAGGCAACAAATTCACGAAAAGTATCACTTTTGCAAGCATGAAAAACAACCCAAGTAAATCTTAAAAAATCATCAACTAAAACAAAAGCATAAAGCTTGTCTCCAAGGCTAGCAACTCTACTAGGCCCAAAAAGATCAATATGGATAAGTTGAAGGGGTCTAGAAGTACTCACAGAGTTGATTGATTTGAAGGAAGACTTTGTTAACCTACTCTTCTCGCATTCTTCACACACCATATCCTTTTTGAAGGGGATACATGGGAGTCCTCTTACGAGCTTCTTGGTAGCAAGACGAGAGATGGTATCCATATTGGCGTGTCCAAGTCTCATGTGCCAAAGCCAACTCTCATTATTTTTTGCAACTAAGCACCTGTCATTGTTAGTGTCTTCAACAAGATATAAAACATAGATATTATTTTCTCTAATTCCTTCATAAATAATAGATCCATTAGAACTATCGGTAATGAAGCATTTGAGCTTAACAAACTTGATATCATAACCATTATCGATAAGATGACTAATACTGAGAAGATTGTATTTAAGATTAGTAACAAGACACACATTCTTAATACAAGGATAAGGAGGGGAACCTATATTACCATTCCCTATAATGTGACCTTTAAGCTTGTTACCAAAAGAGACGTGTCCTTCCTTCTTCATCGATAGCGTTGTAAATAATGAAGCATCCCCGGTCATGTGCCGTGAACAACCGTTATCGAGAATCCACTTGCTTCTAGCATGAGAAGGACTCTTCACCTACAACATAAGTTGAAGATGAACATTTTGGTACCCATGATCTTATGGATCCTTGAGGGTTAGTCTTAGGAACCCACATAAAAACTTTCTTGTCAACAAGTTTTCTTGTATGACAATAATTGGTCGTATGTCCATGCAAGCCACAGTAATTGCAAATCATAGAGGATTTAGAAGAAGATATGTGAGAATCATGCATGTGTGAATCTCTAGTACGAGGAGCTCTAGCATTAGTATTGTGATGATGATAATAAAAAGCATGATACAAAGTGTTTTTCTCAACAAAAGGTCCTTTCCTTGTGTTAGGAAAGGATTTGTGTGTAGTGTTCATGTATGAAGTATGCCTAGCACTGTGGTGAGTGTGGAGATGTCTAGGAGCATGCATGTGAGTAGTGTCCTTATTACTAAATTTCTTACACTGCATAAGAAGATCATTATACTTAATAGAAGTGTCATATTCTCTCCTATTAGCATCTTGAACTTTGTGCATAGCAAATTCATAAGAGCTTCTCATGGATTGAATCTCATCATCCTTTTTCTTGATGGTGTCAAGAGATTCTTGAAACTTGAGTCGCAAGGACTCTATTTCATCCGTGTCAGAAGCAGGAGATTTTCTCTTCACATCAATAATGATGCTTGAGAGCCTCTCTACTTCAAGTTGAAGAGCTTCAACCTCTTTAAGAGATTTCTTGAATTTATTCCGAACACCTTTGTGCTCTTCATGAAATTCAAGAATAGCTTTCTCCAAATCATCATAGGTGAGAGTGTTTAAGGAGAAATTATCAAGTACCTCATCGGTTGCCATGAGACAGACATTGGCATTGTGTTTGCACTCCTTGTCGTTGTCGGAGTCGCTCGCGTCACTTTCATACCAAATACTTGTGTTGGCGAACTTTCTGGAGGACGAGCTTCCCTTGCTAGGCTTCTCGTACTTGCTTGAGTCTTTTCTTATCATCGGACAATCCCTCTTGATGTGTCCGGGTCTTCTGCATTGATAGCACGCCGGATCTTCTTCGTTGTCCCGTCTGAAGCGGTTGGCTTTGTTGAATTTTAGGAACATCCGGAAGTGCTTAGCTGTGAGAGCTATTTCTTCATCGTCGTCCGACTCATTGTCGTCAGAGCTATCCTTGGAGTAGGACTTTGTCGCTTTGAGAGCAAGAGATTTCTCCTTCTCTTTGGTCTTCTCCTTCTCCTTCTCTTATATGGAGGATTCCTCTTGATCCTTCATATCGAGCTCGTGAGTCATTAGCTTACCCATTAGGGTCTCAAGGTTCATGACTGTTAGATCGTTCCCCTCAATGATTGCGGTAGCTTTAGGACTCCAAACTTTTGTCAATCCTCTAAGAATTTTTCTGATCTTTTCATGAGCAGGATATTCCTTACCAAGAGAAGAGAGAGGGTTAATAATGTCACCAAAACGAGTAAACATGCAAGTAATAGATTCATCATGCTTTATTTTAAAGGACTCATATTCTTGCGTGAGTCTACTAATCTTGGATTCCTTCACTTGTGAAGTTCCCTCGTGTGTGACTTCAAGTAACTTCCAAATCTCATTGGAAGTCTTGCAAGTAGAGATTCGGTTGAATTCACTACTGTCGAGAGCACAATAAAGAGCATTCATTGCCTTGGCATCTCGACTCGCAAGCTTCTTGGTGTTTTCAGTAAGTGTGTCCCGAAGGGTGTCAGAAGCAATATCCTCAATAACTCTGGAAGGAGTAGGAAGACCATTTATCACGCAATCCCATAAATCGAAATCTATGGACTTCAGATAAATGCTCATCCTAATCTTCCAGTAGTTATAGTTGGTTCCATCAAATAGGGGAGGCCTATTTGTGGAGTGTCCTTCATTGTGGAAGGTGTTGATACTAGGGTTAGAGGCCATGGATCACTCAAAGGGTGTAAATCCAAATCAAGAGAACAAAGCTCTGATACCAATTGTAGAACCTTAGATGGGGGGTGAATAGGGAAATAAAAAATAACTAGTGCAACAGAAGCAATATATGACAAATAAAAAAAAGAGTGAGAAGATCAAACACAAGACGTATCATGGTATCCTCGCTTGAGGCAATCCAGTCCCGGAACTCTCTCCGGCTTAAATCCACTTTTTAGTCAAATAGTACACACGAGTTTGCATCCGAAGAACTCGCCAACTTCAACACGAGTTTGGATCCGAAGACTCGCCAACTTCAACACACGAGTTTTCTTACGAAGGCTCGCCAACTTCAAACAAATGAGAAGATAAACTTGTTGATCTTCTAACACGTGAAGATAGAAATTTACTACTCTTAAATACTCTATCACTTTGGAAGAGGATGACAATTAAAAGCTTGAAGAGTATTAATGGTGGAGCTCTTGGTTGTTGGACAATTTATGGCAAGAGTTGGTGAAAGCCTCAAGAGAGAGAGAGAGAGCTTTCTTTTATAGAGAAACCAAGAGTTGGTGGCATTTAATGCTTCTGAATACAGGCAGACCGGCATGCCGTCGGTATGCAGCGGCATACCGTCGGTATACCGGCCAAATAGTAATGGTCATATTAATGACCGTTTGAGAGCATTAAATGCGGCCATTAATGCTAGTCAGAGCAAATCAAAAACCAAATATTTGAAACTCGGTATACCGTCGGTATGCAGCGGCATACCGTCGGTATAACGACGTTTTGGCACAACAAGTTTTGGGTTGCTAAAAACGGTATACCGCCGGTATGCCGGAGCATGCCGTCGGTATGCCGACAATTTGTCACAGCAACTTTTGGGTCGCTAAAAACGGTATACCGCCGGTATGCCGGAGCATGCGGTCGGTATGCCGACAATTTGTCACAGTAACTTTCTGGACTCTAAAAACGGTATACCGCCGGTATGTCGAAGCATGCCGCCGGTATACCGACAATTTGTCACAGCAACTTTCTGAACTCCAAAAATGGTATACCGTCGGTATACCGAAGCATGCCGCCGGTATGCCGCTCTGTAGGTATTTTCTTTTTGACTTGTTCTTTTACTTGTCATCCGTCCTTAGGTGTTTACAGATATAACTAGACTTGTACAAACACGAAGACTCTAAGCAGGAGGACGCCATCTTATGCAAGGAGCGCCGGTAGCTGCTTCAATCTTCGATGCGAAGGATGGATGCTCTTGAACGGAAAGTCTTTATGTAGTTAAGCTTCTGAGAGGAAATGTATCTGAAGACGCAAAAAACTAAACTACGAAGATGCTGTTAATAATCAAAATAAAATGTGCCAACACATACTACATAAAAGTCTCGCTATGGTCCCTTCACATCTATTGTCTCAATCATTCAAACAAGAAACAGAAATAGAGAACATGTGAGATAAAACAGTAAGGCGTCCCAAACACTCAGTCAAAATGTTCTTGATATCTGGCTTTATAAAATACAGCCAGATAATGTAATAAGTATACATAATTGTTATCAGCTGTAGCCTGACTTTAGTTACAATCATGTCAAAGTAAGTACAAGACAACCCGACTAACATGTCGGTGCCAAACGACAAAGTATAAAGTATTTAACAAAACGAGCGGTGAAGTAAGAAACCCACTCGTGTCCTCCTGCAATCATCCCTCTAGTATTGACCATCTTGGAGGTAGAAGTAAGCTGGATCTTCGGAGACCGGCTCTAAATCTGGCCATACAAAACCAGAGAGGTTAGACCTCTAATAGAAAGTACCGCAAGGGAGCACGATATGAGAAATGAAGCCAGAAAGAAGAGATTATGATAATAGATCTCTGTTATCAACTAGGATTCACATAACATCACGACACTTCGAACCAACCTTCCAACCAAACAAGGACAGAAGTTGGCCCGACATGTCCTGACATTATGGTCATCTCAGTTAGGTAACAGAGTAGGTACAGTACACAAACAAATCAATTTAAACGGCCATGCAACTACTACGGCTTGTTACTGTGAGTTCTAAGTTATCCTGGGATTTATGCAATAAAGATTCCTCAGTTCTTACTGTGTGCAAGTAAGGCTAGTCTACCCAGTCAATCAATTACGCCAATCATGAATTAGACGAGTCCCAGCGGGATGCCCGTCGTCAATATACAATGTACAATAAATAACAAAAGCAGATACCGCTCCCTGCCCGTGTGGCAGATTTACAGTATCTGTGGGAACCAGCCGGCCTGTCGGACACTTAATAGTTCCCAAGAGGGCTGCCATGTAAGAACTCGGGAATCCATTCTCTCCATGCAATCATTATTTTATTTAACTTAATAGTCTCTACGTTGAGTGAAATCCCATGCCGTGGATCATGGTCATTCAGAATGAGTACTTTCGTAAGGGGTACGATATGCACAACCCTACAACGATACCCGTGCGATTAGGTTGTAGGTCTTACATAGCGTAATACAACAATCAAAACTAACCACGGAATAATCATGCTTTGACCATAAAGTACACATACTGCTTTGGTAAGATAAATAAATAAATAAATAAATTGGAGCCTACATGTGCCAGTATGCTAATATTCGGGATCAGCCAGTCGATTTCCATAGTTCATAATTAATATGAACGTGTCTCATTCATTCATTTCAATAAGACGACTAGCTAGTCTCTTAGTTCCAACTAGGAAGCATGATCAATTATTTTCAATTAAGATATCAATCCTTGTTTATTAATGCCAAGATAACAATCAATGTAAATTAATATAAAGATGCCAACTAATGCTAATAAATGCCAAGACAATTAATCAATGTCAATCAGTGTCGATTCAGGACAAGAATCGACCAAAAGGCATTAGAGTCAGAGTTCATACGGCTCGCGAGACTTGGGTTTCTTGCGGCCGAAAATGAATAAGTTACATGCGGCTGGACAAGGGTGATTCCATGCGGCCAAGTTAGCAAGCCTTATGCGGCTAGAAACTAAAAAGGGGGTCTCATGCGGCAAATTAAATCAGGGTCCCTTATGCGGCTAGGGTAAGCCATACAGCTCATGCGGCTGAGAATGAGAATGGCCAACGCCATGCGGCTGAGAAGGCACGCAGCTCATGCGGCTGATAATGGTCAGCGCCATGCGGCTGAGGGTGAACTAAATCCATGCGACTGGAACTGACCAAGCCTATGCGATCCAAATGACGAGCCTCATGCGGCTGAACAGTACCATGCAGACAGAGTTAAGTCATGGGTGGCCAGAAGGAATCGGGTCCCTATGCGGCCAGGATGTAATTACTCATGCGGCTACAATTGGACGGGACATATGCGGTTGAGAATCATCGGGTTATGCGGCTCAGAATTATATGCGGCCGGAACTCTTCATGCGGCCAGCTCCTCTTCATGCGGCTCAAGAAGACTTACCGCATGAAAAACTCATGCGGTCAAGTCTATCATGCGGCTCGGATCTGTTCTTCTTCTCCGAATTCCTAAGGACAGAACCATGGGAACCTATTGCTTCCAAGCTCTCTAAATCTTTCATTCCAAGCCCAAATCTGAACTTCCATAGGTCAAAATAGGGTAGAACGAAATTCTCTACAACATGGAACCATCAAAACTTAAGGATAACAAAGTTTACTAGATCAAAACCTAAGAAATTCAAAAATATATCAAACTTAGATCTACAAGAAATAAACCATGGAAATTTAAAATGCTAAGTACTAAAGAGGCTTAAGATCTAGTAAGGAAGATGATGGAACAAAAATAATGGTGATCCATCAAGAAGCAAGTTTGGCACTTGCCTTGGCGGCTGGGTAGGTGGGGGAGGAGTTTTGAGGAAGAAGAAGATTAATGGTGAAGTAATGAAGAGAGAGAAAGGGGATGGCTTTAAATGGAAGGGGTGGTGGTAGGTGGGGATTTGTGTTCGGTTCAAGATAAAACAGCATACTAAGTCCAATCCAAGCCGAACCCAAAGTAGAGCTAAAGTAGTATATGAAAGCAGAAAATAAATACAGAAATAAAATTGCAGGAAATTAATTAACACAAAATTTAAAGGAGTTCAATCACAGAACAATACATGATAAATATTAAATAAATGTATTAAAGCAGTAAATATATTAAGAATACGTATTCCGGGAACGGGAAGTGACATCTCTACCCTCCTTAGAAAAATTTCGTCCTCAAAATTTCAAATCCAAGCAGGATAGGAATATCAAAACTAAACTAATCTAGGTACAAGAAACTGAAGCAAGCAATCATTCTTCAATATTAACTAGCAGGTAACATATCTATATTAACAATCTACAATATCACGCAGTTCTACGCATAGGGTGACAAGCATGAGAGGTTAAGACAATCAAGGTACACGGGAAAAGATATACCTTGTGAGTCAAACAAATGTGGATATCGTGATCGGATATCATCCTCACGTTCCTACGTTGACTCTCCTAATGAGTGATGACCCCAAGCAACCCGGACAAGGCTAATTGTTCGGTTCTTGAGTATCATCTCTCTTCGGTCCAAAATGGACACCGGCTGCTCCTCGTAAGACAAGTTGGTACCAACAACCAACTCAGAATGATCAAGGATATGGCTTGGGTCCGATACATACCTTCACAGCTGGGATACATGAAACACGTCATGTACCTCTCATAACGAAGGTGGAAGGGACAGACGATAAGCAACATTGCCTACCCTATCAAGGATAACGAATGGTCCTACGTATCGCGGACTCAACTTCCCGCGAACGCCAAATCTAATGACCCCACGGGTAGGTGAGATCCGCAAGAATACGTGGTCCCCAACAGAAAACTCTAGCGGTCTACGATGCTGGTCCGCCCAATGACGATGCCGATCCTGCGCAACTCGAAGTCGCTCTCTAATTCCTTTAACCACTTCAACCGTCTAAACAATCAACTCCGGGCCAAGCATCTTCCTCTCTCCGATATCATCCCGTGCTAGTGGTGACCTACACTTCTTACCATATAGGGCTTCGAATGGCGCCATCTGGATACTGGTTTGATAACTGTTGTTATATGAAAACTCAACTAAGTGCAGGTGGCTCTCCCAAGATCCTCCAAAATCTAGGGTGCACACTCGCAACAGATCTTCCAAAGTCTGAATCATCCTTTCTGATTGCCCGTCCATCTGTGGATGGTATGTAGTGTTAAATCTTAACTTGGTGCCCATACGATGATGTAAGCTCTTCCAGAAATGTGATATAAAATGGGTATCTCTGTCTGACACAATACTGACAGGGACTCCATGCTGCCTGACTATCTGTTGCATATACAACTCTGCCAACTTTTTTGCAGATTGCCCTACTCTGAAAGGAAAAAAATACGCTACCTTCTTAAGCCGGTCCACTATCACCCAAATAACATCTTTACCACGTGGCGATCTTGGTAAACCGGTCACAAAGTCCATTATGATGTGCTCCCACTTCCATTCCGAGATAGGAAGCGGTTGCAATAACCCAGCTGGCCTCTGCTGTTCTGCCTTCACTTGCTGACATACCAAGCAACAGAAAACAAATCTAGCTATCTTTCTCTTCATTCCGTTCCACCAGAAGTGTTGCTTGATATCTTGGTACATCTTGGTCCCTCCAGGATGTATAGAATACTGAGAACTGTGAGCTTCTGCCATAACTTCCTGTCTGATATCTCCACTAGGCACACATAGGCGCGATCTAAACCTAAGGGTACCATCTTCATGAATTCTTACCTTCTTTCTGAGTCCTGACTCGCATTTTGCTCTAAGCTTCTGAATCCTTGGGTCCTGTGCCTGAGCTGCCTTGATCCTGTCTACCAAGTCAGATTAAACTTGTAGACTTGGCAGAACTCCTACATCACTAGGAAGTATAACTTCTATGCCCATCTCCTGAAGATCTTCTAAGATATGCCTCTGTGTTGTCAACATAAATGCGCTGCCTCTTCTGCTGAGAGCGTCTGCTACCCCATTGGCCTTGCATGGATGATACTGAAGCTCCACGTCATAATCCTTGATCAGCTCTAACCATCTTCTCTGTCTCATGTTCAGCTCCTTCTGAGTAAAGATGTACTTCAGACTTTTATGGTCTGTGTACATGTCTACTCGATCACCATATAAGTAATGCCTCCATAGCTTCAAAGCAAATACTACTGCTGCCAACTCCAAATCATGAGTTGGGTGATTCTTCTCGTGGTCTCGAAGTTACCTAGATGCATAAGCTATCACGTTCCCATATTGCATAAGGACACATCCAAGTCCTTTACCTGACGCATCACAATATACAGTAAAACCTTCGGGTCCAACTGACAATGTAAGAATGGACGCTGATATCAACTTCTGCTTCTAATTCTCAAATGATGCCTGGCATTCTGCCGACCAGACGAATGGTACATCCTTCCGTGTCAAGCGGATCATTGGTGTTAAAAGTCTTGCAAAATCTGATACAAACCTTCTGTAATAACCTGCCAATCCCAAGAAACTCCGTACATCAGCTACGGTCTTGGGTACTGGCCAACTCTCTACTGCTTCTACCTTCTTGGGGTCTACTGCTACTCCAGCTCCTGATATGATATGACCCAAAAATGAAATGTGATCCGTCCAGAACTCACACTAACTAAGCTTGGCATACAACTAGTTCTCCCTTAAAACTTATAACACTTTCCTGAGGTAGTCTTTATGCTCCTCTTCACTGGCAGAGTATACAAGAATGTCATCAAAAAACACAACGATAAACTGATCTAAGTAAGGCATAAAGATGCGGTTCATCAAATCTATGAATATTGCTGGAGCATTGGTCAACCCAAATGGCATTAACAAGAATTCATAATGCCCATATTTCGACCTGAATGATGTCTTGGGAACATCTTCCTTCTGAACCCTCACTTGATGGTATCCTGAACGAAGATCTATCTTGGAGAAAACTCTAGCTCTGTTCAACTGATCAAATAAGTCATCGATCCTTGGTAGTGGGTACTTGTTCTTTACTGTTGCCGCGTTAAGCCTCCTATAATCGATGCATATCTGGATGATCCATCCTTCTTCCCCACAAGTACCACTGGTGCTGCCCATGGTGATATGCTAGCTTGGATGAACTTCTTCTCCTTCAATTCCTCTATATGCTGATACACCTTGGCCTGCTTCAAATCCGCCATTCTGTAAACCCGATCTGATATCGGTTTAGTTCCAGGTACCAATTCTATGCTGAACTCAATATCTCTACCGGTGGTAGACCTGGAAGTTCTTCGGAAAATACATCAAGAAACTCTTCAACTACCTTCGGAACTTGAACTTCTTCCATTGTCGTTACTATTCCCTGCTCTTGCTAACTTGCCTCTGATCTGACAAAGGTCAATCTCTTCATGCCTGGAATATCAAAAGATATACTCCCTCTATGATAATCTATTGTCGTTTGACTGTCTTTCAGCCAGTCCATGCCTAAGATAAAGTCGAAATTTCCAACAGGAAATTCTATCAATCGGGCGGGTAAGGTATAACGCCCCAGTCCCAAAATACTTAGGACTAGGTACGTATCCATGCCAGCTGCATACATACGAAGTACACTCCAATATATAAAAACTCGTATGTATACATAAGCTGTAAAATGCAGTAGAACCATAATAACTAAATCTCATCCACTAGATAAATAAATAATATAAAAGCAACTTTGAATTTGTCATGTATATGATCCTTTGGCGGAGACAAAGTCCAATACCAACTATCTCAAATAAAATGTACAAGAAGTGATCGATAAAATAATGAGACGAACCAAGCGCAATCGTCTTCGAAAGAAAAGAGAAGATCACGGCCTTGGCTAGAACACCTGCAAAATCACAGAAGCACACACCTGGAGAGATAACCAGGTCCTCAGAGGGACGTAACAAAATACATAAACATGCCATATAAATACTGAATATAGAATATGCCACAATCAAAGAAAGTGACAAGACATAAATAAGGTACTCTAACGATACTAAAGTGAACATGCAATTTTGAGAAATAATCCTTCAACGCATGAGCCCTGGCTGTAAATAGGATCGGCATAGTGCCTATATAGGGTACCAGGGGCCTACGTCCGTAACGTCCGTAGATCGTCAGAGGGCATCATGTGTAAGGGGCTACGTCCATAACGCTCTGGAAAACGTCAGAGGGCACCTGGAGCCTGCGTCTCCGGCGGAGCGCACAGGTAAGCAGGGAAGTGCAAAGAAGCCCATACGTCAGGTATTGTTCTCTCCACCCAATGTACCTGTCAAGTCGCATCCACGACCATGTACCTCTACTAACTGCTAAGTCTCCTAACACGCCTCTATTAGCAGTTAGCCCTAACGCATGCGCATGGGGGATCAGCCCACACGCAAGAACCTCTACATGCTACTCATCTCACACATCCTCGTGGTACAACGGTGTCAAGATATATGTAATACACTACAACGGTAGTCTCTTAACTCTAAGTCCATATGCAATTAAAGGATAATAACAAAGTATATCTAATATCACGGTGCAGACAATAAATCAAGAACTGTAAGAACTGGAAATAATGAACAGTAATATGTAATAAAATACAACTGAATATAAACAGTATAATGGCAAGGTATCTTGTCTGAGGGTGGTACGAGAAGCCGCAAATCCAACAATCAGAATCGTCAACACGAATAGTCAAAATCCACAAGAAGCTCCGGATGCTGAAACAAACATCACGAACGAGTTTGGAATATAAGATATGCCTAGGAAACGCCTGTCCAAAAGTTAAATTCTAAAACAGGGGCAAAATCGTAATTTCGGGTCAAAACGATGTCCGCCGTTGGACCCACTTTGCACCGAAATGCGTGCCAGAATCTACGGTCTCTAAAGTCGTCAAACTATATGTCTACGGATTTGTTTTGACGAGACGAACCCAACGGTATGTCCAATTTTGGATTCCGGTGGCTGTGCACGAAATCGCCCGTTGAGTGGGATTGTGGGCCCGCCAAAATAGCGTCCCGATCAACGGTCTCAGAATCAGACCAAACTTGGCTCATAGGACCAGAAAAATATTTTGAGTCCAATGGCGCAAGTTTCATCGCGATATGATGAGCGTGCACAAAGTTGTGACTTAATTTGCAAAGGGTCGATACGGGGTATCTCGACGGATACGCATTGATTTCGTCGCGCACATACAACGAAATCGGGTTCCGTCAGATCGCACACGTCGACAACATCCATATGCGCCTTTCGATGCATATAGTGTGCGACCACGTCGCCCGGGTTGTCGGGATGGACGATGTATCGGAGTGTTTCTCAACTTTTTGAAAACAGAATTTACAGTTTTTCGGAAAACTTTAACAACGTGTAACTTTCTACATACTAGATGAAAAGTGAATCCAAAAGGTGCGTTACAAACTCGGTTAGGTTGTCTTTGTCTACCTTCAATTAGTTTTTATGAAAGCTTAATGGACAGCAAGAAAAGTGGCCGACAAGTTGGTGTTTTACGACAGTTTTTAATATTCAGAAAAGTGGTTTTTCTCCAACTTCGTCTCGATTTTTCGAGGAAGTTGGATGGCCATGTCAAAATCCACCTGAGGGATCTTGAAGAGGGTCAAGTCTACTTTCCAGAACATTTTACGGATCGAAAATTGGAGTTACGAGCAGAAAGTTACGTCATCGGGAAGTAGGGTACCTTGAGTGGAAAAACTGCTCCGTGGATGACGAAGGGCTGACTTTCGATGCTTCGTTCGTCGCGCACAAAGCTCCATCGCTGGTGAAACGAATTCGTAGGCGAAGAGGGTATGATCAGCCTCAACTTTTGTTTTGGAAGTTTAGGGTTTAGAGACTTGTGGAAAAAGTTATAATTATAATAACTTGGGACAAAACCTAATTCTAATACACTTTGTTAATAGTTGTGTGGACCCATTTGCTTGCTCGCGAGAAAAGCTCGTGGGGTTTGCTGTTGCAGCAAAATTTTGTGTTGGGGGTGGCCCGCCCACTCACGTGGGTGGGTTTAGGTTTAATTTTTTTTTCTTTTCTTTTTCTTTTCTTATTCCTTTTCCTTATTCTTTTTTTTCATTTCAAATCAAATCTTTTATATATATAACCATATATATCCAAAAATAATTTAAATACAAATAACACTTTAAATATCACATATCCAAATATATTTAAATATATCTACATATATATATATATATATATATATATATATATATATATATATATATATATATATATATATATATATATATATTCATCTTACAATAAATCAATCTCAATAATAATAATAATAATAATAATAATAATAATAATATCTAAATAGAATGAACATATTTTAATCTCCATGAAATAACTTAAATTATAATAAAATAATAATAATCGTCCCAATGGGTGAACTTTACCGCTCACCCATGTGTGGGTCCAGAAAATTATACCATCTTATAAAATATTATTTTATTAATAAAATATAAATTTTGTACCAAAAGTCAGTAAATATTCAACAAGTCTCAAAATTATTTAAAAATATTTGTACACACATGAAATATTCCTACATGGCCATCTTGGTCACCCCACATGCTCACATGGGCTTAAATTTTGTTCAGGCCCTGTTCGGACTGAATTGGCCAAACCGGGTCATCAAAAAAGAATATAAATAAAATCATAAATTGTATAAATTCATTTTAAGTCCAATCAAATAATAAAAAATAATTAAAAAATAGGAGTTTTACATCCTACCCAACTTACAAGAATTTCGTCCTCGAAATTTAGGATGAATAGGGTAGATAGGGTTGAGGGGTAGGAAGAGTTCGTCAATACCAAAAATACAATTAAATTTTGGAGGAGGCGATAAAACGGCGTTCAACACCACCATGCAATAGAAAATTATGGGGTCGATATATTCAAAAATATATCATGGTTATGGAATGGAATAAGGGTTGCTAGTGAAGGTAGCAAAATTTCGAAAATCCAATTTGGAGAGTAATAAGGAATTGAGTAGATCAAAGAGAATAATTTAGATATTTGGGAGATGTGGTTCCTAGAGTGAAACTGGAGGCTAATCGTCTCGATTGGGAGTTTGATTGAAGTGAATGATTAGAATCATTCTCGAGTGCTCAAGAATAATTGGAAGGACACGATAATAATTCTAGGGTTGAGAAAATAAAGAGCAGTTAAAGGCGAGGGTACAGCCACATTAGTCGGTCGATGGCTATCTACATTTCGTGTATAATTAACCGATTGGGCAACCAAAGATGATACCTTGAGTTTGTCTTAGCAAGTACAGTGCCTTGTCTTTCCAAAATAAGTAAAAGACAAGAACAACAAAGGTTTCAAAGACGGTGTTTTATATTGAGTACGAATTACGGGGTTCATAGAAGGCAAAAATAATTCAAAAGATGATTTTCAAGGCTGTCGCGGAAGAGACCCTAAGGCAGGTTTAACTATGTCTCCATCCGCATAGAATAAGATATGATAAGCGAGCCAAAGTGCAATAGGTTGATCAGACCATCATGCACCGGTTCTGATTAGACAATATGTTTAGTGGGTGCATCCAATAAAATATGTCATGATCAAGCTTAGAAAAAAATAAGCTTGCAAAACTGAAGCTACCTTAGCAGCATGAGATTGTCAAAATATGAGCAAGGAAGGTACTGATGAAGGAATTTAAAATAGTCCAAGATCTTTTAAAATCAAGGCTCGTCCGAAGTGTGGGCCTATACAGTTGTCCTAGTCTTTCTTCATTTATGACTTGGTAGACTAGATAAGGTAGGGTCCTCTGAATTTATAGTCTGAGTGAACTTACCAATGTGGTTCATGAGGAAAAAGGTTGGCTAGGTGGTGAGGTATTCTACCCAACTTACAAGAGTTAAACTAGTAGTGTGATGGGACAACGGGTCAAGCAATCAAGATAAAGCACAAGGTTAGCATTTAAGGAATTAAGTAGAACAAAATCACATATCGAGTCGAAAGAATTGAGTCGAGGTTGAATCCCTATCAGTGGTTAAAAATATATCGGTATCATGGTAAAGATTATAGTTTGGCCATTTTGACCATAAGGTCATATCAAGAATTAGAGTACAAGGAGACGTGTTTTGGTGGGACATGATATATCTACGTGAAGGTGGGCTTGTCTAGGCCTTACATATAGAATTTGTTGGAAGAAAAAGTCTAGTGTTGTACTCTAAATATCTAAGTCACGGTAAGGAATGCAAAAGGATCTAAAATAGAAAGTGGGAGTTCACGAGATGATAATTAATGCACAAAATAAAGAAGATTAAGTTAAAGCATGAAATAAAATTAATTAAAGAATTCATAAAAATAATTTAGGAACACAATTCCGGAGAGAAGATAGTCTCCTAGATGAATACAGTTAAGGAACCATTAAATCATTATTCAAATTGCAAGTGGGTTAGAAGGTCGCAATTATAAGATCTAGAATTGAAGGAAGGTCGAGTAAGCCGAGGTGGAAATACAGTCACTCAGCTGGGTAGATGACTAACCACACTTGTGTATATACTACTATCATGGTCATGGGTGACATGGCAATTAGTGTGGAATACTCAGTAGGGTTATCTTGGGGCCTACAATTAAAATTTAACTCAAGTTCCTCCAAAAGTTTCAAAAATAAACTTTCAAAAATAAACTACCAAAAATTGTATTCACTGCAAGTTGTTCAATTTCATCATAAAAATTTAAATCACTCTCATAAATCTCAAAGCAAAATTTTTATCACGTTACTACAAACATTTTCCAAAATTAACGTTTAAATTCAACTATTTAACTCAAGAGTTCATAATTTACGAATCCATAAAAATTTCACAATCAATCAAAAATTTAACACTCTAAATTTTTTAAATAACTCATAATAAAACTCTTAGCATTTAAAAGCAATAATAAAAAATTTAAGCTCCATGCTCTCATAAATTTTAACTTCTATTCAGGCTAAGTTATTCCAACAAAATCACAACTTTTAAATGGTAACTTCCTGTAATCAATCCAAATAATTTTCCATCACATCTTTCGAAATTCTCCAAAAATTTAATATTAGCAATCCCACATTAAACTAAATTTTCAAATAATCTTATCAGTCAAAATCTTTTTTTTTCCAAAAATCTAAATAGATTTGTAAATCCTCAATCATAGGACACAATTTAAAATAAAGAAAATTCTCAAAAATTATTTTCATAACTTTCAAATTAAACCAAAATTTGCCATCATTACTCCCACTTAAAATTTAAAATTTACTAAACACGAAAATCGTAAGTTGTACAACTCAAATTTAAATAATTCCTATGGCCATTTTTTTAAAAGCTAAGATTATTCTCAATTCAAATTTATAACTGTTCGAAGGTGTATAACTATAATATAAAATAATCATAAACATCAAAACTCAAAAATTAAATAAATTTTATATTTGTTCAAAGATGTATATCTATCACCCAAAACTCATAAATATCACAATTCGAAAAGCAAATCAATTTTTTTATACTTGTGCAAATATGTGTAACTATAATCCAATAAATCATAAATACCAAATCTCAAAAAGCTAATCAATTTCTTAAATCAATGGTATAAAGATTCTATATATATATATATATATATATATATATATATATATATATATATATATATATATATATATCCTTCCTGCAGTATCAATCATATGGTGTTTACTATTTAGAAATCTCAAGATTAAAATTTTCCGTGGCAATATTCTACTTTACAAATGACTAATCATTAAATCACACACAAAAAAAAACTTTTTTAACTAAATTAGAGTCTTGAATGTATTCCGATTGCCAATATAATCATTCTAGCCATGTGTTTGACCTATGAGCATATACTAGTGTAGTCATCTTCCTAGTTGACACTAAGCACGAAAATAAGAATCAACGGTAGAAAGGAATCAAGCAAGATGCAATTCAAAGAAGTCGAACGAGAGTTCGGAATTTGAAGCCAAGGGAAGAGGTCAAGCTGTATGGATGAGATTCCTATAATTCTAATCCTATGTTGCAGGTTCACATCGGTACAATTACGTAACCGAAGTGACAAACTTGACCTGCATGGGCCACCACAAAAATATATAACGCCCCAGTCCCAAAATACTTAGGACTAGGTACGTATCCATGCCAGCTGCATACATACGAACTATACTCCAATATATGGAAACTCGTATGTATACATAAGCTGTAAAATGTAGTAGAACCATAATAACTAAATCTCATCCACTAGATAAATAAATAATATAAAAGCAACTTTGAATTTGTCATGTATATGATCGTTGGGCGGAGACAAAGTCCACTACCAACTATCTCAAATAAAATGTACAAGAAGTGATCGATAAAATAATGAGACGAACCAAGCGCAATCGTCTTCGAAAGAATAGAGAAGATCACGGCCTTGGCTAGAACACCTGTAAAATCACAGAAGCACACACCTGGAGAGATAACCAAGTCCTCAGAGGGACGTAACAAGATACATAAACATGCCATATAAATACTGAATATAAAATATGCCACAATCAAAGAAAGTGACAAGACATAAATAAGGTACTCTAACCATACTAAAGTGAACATACAATTTTGAGAAACAATCCTTCAACGCATGAGCCCTGGCTGTAAATAGGATCGGCATAGTGCCTATATAGGGTACCAGGGGCCTACGTTTGTAACATCCGTAGATCGTCAGAGGGCATCATGTGTAAGGGGCTACGTCCATAACGCTCTGGAAAACGTCAGAGGGCACCTGGAGCCTGCATCTCCGGCGGAGCGCACAGGTAAGCAGGGAAGTGCAAAGAAGCTCATACGTCAGGTATTGTTCTTCCTACAAAACGTACCTGTCAAGTCGCATCCACGACCATGTACCTCTACTAACTGCTAAGTCTCCTAACACGCCTCTATTAGCAGTTAGCCCTAACGCATGCGCATGGAGGATCAGCCCACACGCAAGAATCTCTACATGCTACTCATCTCACATATCTTCGTGGTATAACGGTGTCAAGATATATGCAATACACTACAACGGTAGTCTCTTAACTCTAAGTCCATATGCAATCAAAGGATAATAACAAAGTACATCTAATATCACTGTGTAGACAATAAATCAAGAACTGCAAGAACTGGAAATAATGAACAGTGATATGTAATAAAATGTAACTGAATATAAACAGTATAATGGCAAGGTATCTTGCCTGAGGGTGGTGCGAGAAGCCGCAAATTCAACAATCAGAATCGTCAACACGAATAGTCAAAATCCACAAGAAGCTTCGGATGCTGAAACAAACATCACGAACGAGTTTAGAATATAAGATATGCCTAGGAAACGCCTGTCCAAAAGTTAAATTCTAGAACAGGGGCAAAATCGTAATTTTGGGTCAAAACGATGTCCGTCGTTGGACCCGCTTTGCACCAAAATGCGTGCCAGAATCTACGGTCTCTAAAGTCGTCAAACTATATGTCTACAGATTTGTTTTGACGAGACGAACCCAACGGTATGTCCAATTTTGGATTCCGGTGGGCTGTGCACAAAATTGTCCGTTGAGTGGGATTGTGGGCCCGCCAGAATAGCGTCCCGATCAACGGTCTCAGAATCGGACCAAACTTGGCTCACAGGACCAGAAAAATATTTCGAGTCCAATGGCGCAAGTTTCATCACGATATGATGAGCATGCACAAAGTTGTGACTTAATTTGCAAAGGGTCGATACGAGGTATCTCGACGGATACGTATTGATTTCGTCGCGCACATGCAACGAAATCGGGTTCCCTCAGTTCGCACACGTCGACAACATCCATACGCGCCTTTCGATGCGTATAGTGTGTGACCACGTCGCCCGGGTTGTCGGGATGGACGCCGTATCGGAGTGTTTCTCTACTTTTTGAAAACAAAATTTACAGTTTTTCGGAAAACTTTAACAACGTGTAACTTTCTACATACTAGATGAAAAGTGAATCCAAAAGGTGCGTTACAAACTCGGTTAGGTTTTCTTTGACTGCCTTCAATTAGTTTTTATGAAAGCTTAATGGACAGCAAGAAAAGTGGCCGACAAGTTGGTGTTTTACGACAGTTTTTAATATTCAGAAAAGTGGTTTTTCTCCAAATTCGTCTAGATTTTTCGAGGAAGTTGGACGGCCATGTAAAAATCCACCTAGGGGATCTTGAAGAGGGTCAAGTCTACTTTCAAGAACATTTTACGGATCAAAAATTCGAGTTACGAGCAGAAGGTTACGTTATCGTGAAGTTGGGTACCTTGAGTGGGAAAACTGCTCCGTGGATGACGAAGGGCTGACTTTCGATGCTCCGTTCATCGCGCACAAAGCTCCATCGCTGGTGAAACGAATTCGTAGGCGAAGAGGGTATGATCAGCCTCAACTTTCGTTTTGAAAGTTTAGGGTTTAGAGGCTTGTGGAAAAAGTTATAATTATAATAACTTGGGACAAAACCTAATACTAATACACTTTGTTAATAGTTGTGTGGACCCATATGCTTGCTCGCGGGAAAAGCTCGTGGGGTTTGCTGTTGCAGCAAAATTTTGTTTTGCGGGTGGCCCGCCCACTCACGTGGGTGGGTTTAGTTTTAATTTTTTTTTCTTTTCTTTTTCTTTTCTTATTCCTTTTCCTTATTCTTTTTTTCATTTCAAATCAAATCTTTTATATATATAACCATATATATCCAAAAATCATTTAAATACAAATAACACTTTAAATATCACATATCCAAATATTTTTAAATATATCTACATATATATATATATATATATATATAGATTCATCATACAATAAATCAATCTCAATAATAAAAATAAAAATAATAATAATAATAATATCTAAATAGAATGAACATATTTTAATCTCCATGAAATAACTTAAATTATAATAAAATAATAGTAATCGTCCCAATGGGTGAACTTTACCGCTCACCCATGTGTGGGTCCAGAAAATTATACCATCTTGTAAAATATTATTTTATTAATAAAATATAAATTTTGTACCAAAAGTCAATAAATATTCAACAAGTCTCAAAATTATTTAAAAATATTTGTACACACATAAAATATTCCTACATGGCCATCTTGGTCACCCCACATGCTCACATGGGCTTAAATTTTGTTCAGGACCTGTTCGGACTGAATTGGCCAAACCGGGTCATCAAAAAAGAATATAAATAAAATCATAAATTGTATAAATTCATTTTAAGTCCAATCAAATAATAAAAAAATAATTAAAAAAATAGGGATTTTACAAAGGAATACTCGCAAACTACAATGCTACATGCTAGAATAACTCTACTAACTCCTACGAGTCCATTACCAGTGAGTATATTCAACCTCCCTGGCAATGCCTCGAACTCCATTCCTAGCCGTGTCGTAAATTGTGCAGATATAAATGAGTGTGATGCTCCCGAATCAAACAATGCTACTGCGAGATATGAAGCGACGAGAATGTTACCTTCCACAACATCTCTTGATGCTAATGCCTCTTCCAAGGACAGTGTGAATGCCTGCCCTCGACCTCCTTGCTGGTTCCCATGTTGTGGCCTAGCCTGGGGCTACTGCTGGCCCCTTTCTTGATTCTGGGGTGGTCTATGCTAGTGTTGCTGCATCGGCGGTCCCTGCTGCCGAAACATCTGAGCCTGTGGCATTAACGGACGCTGGGCCAATGGTCTCACTGCTACCGCTGGTCCTCGATAATGTCCTTCCTCTGGTGCTGGCAGAGCAGAAAACTGCTGCACTTGTCCTCCTGACCTCGAATTCATGGGACAGGTGGTAACCCGATGATCTGGATTTCCACATATCAGACACAGTCCGTTCAATGCCCGACACACATCTCTAGTGTGCCCTACCTTCCCACAATAAGTACAGCCCGCAAGGGGTTGCTGATTCTTCTTCTGTTGCTGCTGCTGCTGCCTGGGTGGCGGTGCAGGCCCTCGCATTGTCACATCATGAATATGAATGCCAAGGGATGGTACTGTTGTTCGGGGCGCTGCTCCCCCTCCTCCTTCAATCTGATTGTTCTTCTGATCTCCAGTCCTTGCCGTGATCCTCTGAATGGTGATCTCATGCCTTCGGGTTGTCACGCCCCGATCCCGGAGGATCGAAAACTAGCCACTGGGCGTGATGCCATACAAGTCTAGATTGCACTTGTACAAGGTAAACCATTACAGTTCCTGGTAATTCTCAGAAAATATCGACAACGCAGCGAAACCAAGTAGATAAATTAAAGTCACACAAGATATTGAAGAATGTATCTTATTATTGATAATCAAGATGGATTACAAGACTTGCAGCAGAATACAGAGTTTACAACTGATTACAAGACTCTTAAATAGCCAACTGAATGTATACACTTGTCCTTCAGGCTACAACTGAATATACCGACTTCTTTACAATGAACTTACCAATTAGGCTACAATCTCACTGGTACATCTGAGTTCCACTGTTCCATACATTATGTCCCGTATAGCAGAAGACATCATCTTGAAAGAAGAGCTTCTGCACACCCATCCGATTCATCGATGCCAAGCACTGATTCACAGGATTTCCTCCAAGCAAACACCTGTAATATTGCCCACAACGTGGGTCAGTACATCATCAATGTACTGGCGAGCGGTGCTGGCCCAACTCACCTAAGAAGACAACACTAAGTAATCATGTTATAGCACATTATTAACAGTGGTCTTTCTCGTTGCCTTAGGGTCAATTTCATGTTATAGCCGACAAGAAGTAAAGCATGCAAATCTCATAGCCAACATAATTTTAAAGCATGCAGTTATCACCCTTTGGTGATTCTTACCCACGGTCGTGTAGCCATCCCTGTATATTTATAATACTTACTCTGCCTGCACAAGACATTGTTAGGAACAATATCATGATTCAATATGAATATCACCGTTCAGGTGATTCTTACCAACAGCCGACATCCTTTCCTGTATTTGAGTAATAACTTACTCTGCCTGCATAAGACACCATTAGCACCTGACCTGTCTATATGAAGGTCACTGGCGACACGCCATCTTGGATCATCTTCTGGTGAACGGCTAACTCCAAATGGGGTGCGAATCCATGGGAGGTTTCCGAAACACCGTGCTACTACTTCAGCACCATGGGATTTCAGCGTCCTTTCAGTGGGCGGTAGCAAGCCCCCACTGCAAGTCCTGCAATCCCGATGTCAGTACATCGACACCATCCTTGTTCCCCCTAGGACGAACTGGGTTCCATGGCCCAGGAATACCGTTCGAGGAACGAAATCTTGTCGACAAGTTGTCCATGACCATGCAACTATATGCAACTTATCTAAGAAGAAAACATATAATGCATGATAAGTAAAACTAAGCAAAACCATCATTCTCATCCATCTTGCCATCTAGCCATCTTGCCTTGAGCCAATGCTCACATTATCATCTGCCCATCCAGGGTCTTAGTGAAACCAACATTCTACATCGGCACAGGATAATAGAATGTTGTTTTCCAATCTCTTTTGCCATATCTTTCCAACCAACTCAATGTACTTACCGCCCAATCTTGGGACTTAGCATATGTTTAGCATACATTCATTCGAATGCAAATTAAGCATACTCGCTGCCCAGTTCTTGGGTCTTAACATCTGTTTTTGCCATCTATTCATTGAGCCAAAGCTCGATATACTCACTGCCCAAGTATTTGGGACATTGCCTTCACCTGTCATATAATTCATCGCAACAGCGTACAAGCATACAATTCATTTAGCCACAACAGTTTACGTTCATGTGATTATTATCTTTCATTATCTTTTCGAATTCCATGCAAGGTGTTATTGAATAAACTCAACTAGAAACATAGCATACTCATCCTTATTTTAAGCGTGAAGCTAAAGGATCTTTGAAGGGTTCAACACTACTCACTTCATAGGACGATTTCTGCCACGATCGCATAGCCTTCCAAGCGATCCTTCGCATAATCCCAAGTCCAATAAGGCTTCATCGAACCAACCATCCATCATAAGGCATCTTGCGGGTCGGGGCACTACACGGGTTGCCGTCAACACTTCGTCAAAAGTCTGGTAATTGTGCCCCTCTATCAATTGCAAGAGTTCAAGATGAAACCCTTGCTGAAACCTCATAGCCCTCTGGCTTTCCGTTGCTACCATCTCTGGGGCGAACCTACTCAATCTGCAGAACTCTGCTGCATAAGCATCTACCGTCTTGCCGGCCTGCTTGAGGTTGATGAACTTCTGTTGTAGCTCAAACTGCACCACAAATCAATAGTATTTTGTCTTGAATCTTGCTGTAAAATCATTCCAAGCAATAGGACGTCTGATGCCTACTTCCTCTGATTCCTACCAATCGCGTGCGAGATCCTGAAGTAGCAACTTCACTTGATCCATACGTTCTTCTGCCGGTACCTTAGCCGCCGTCAGAATAGCCTCAATATCCTTAAGCCATGCATCTGCTGAGATGGCGTCCTCCGTGCCTTCGAAACGACGGGGGTTGAACTTGTAAAACCTGGTTGATGCTCCTGAATCTGGCCTTTCCCCTCTTTCCAAAGCTGTCTGCAACCCTTGGTTGAGTAGTACGTTCTGCTTTTGCAACTGAGCGTGCATGTGCTGCTGGACTAACATCTGATGTTGCTGAGTAGCCATCATCCCTCTCATGATCTCCAGAAGAGCCGGTGTGTTCATTTCCACGGGGGTAGGTGGAACTGTTGGTGGTGGTGGAACCTCTGTATACTGCGATCCAGCTGCTGCTTCCACTATCACTTCTTCCTGGATAGTCTCCTGAGTTAGTACCGGCCCTTGTTGCTGACCAACCTGGTCATGTTGTCCATGTTGCTGTCCATGTTGTTGCTGTCCAGTCTGACAGGTACGGACGAGGCGCCCCTAAGAAAAGGGACAAAAGATCAATCAAACGACCGGACAGGAAAGATCAATAAAGTCAAGGGATACTGGAATGTCGAGTTGGAGTTGAGAATCAACGAATTACGAGATCAAGGGAGAACATGTGTGATTGAGACATCCTATTAAAACACTCCACAAGTCTGAAATCAGACCTGCATGGGCCACCACTAAAACCTTGTCATGCCCCAGAACCAGAATACTGGAGAGCGGAGGAATGACTCAGCCAGCTACGTATTACGGGTAGAAGAATACCGTATAATATGATCAATGCTGTCTAAATAAGATGAGGGGTGCATACTACATAAAAGTCTCGCTATGGTCCTTCACATCTATTGTCGCAATCATTCAAACAAGAAACAGAAATAGAGAACATGTGAGATAAAGCAGTAAGGCGTCCCAAACGCTCCGTCAAAATGTTCTTGATATCTGGCTTTACAAAATACAGCCAGATGATGTAATAAGTATACATAATTTTTATCAGCTGCAGCCTGACTTTAGTTACAATCATGTCAAAGTAAGTACAAGACAACCCGACTAACATGTCGGTGCCAAACGGTAAAGTATAAAGTATTTAACAAAACGAGCAGTGAAGTAAGAAACCCACTCGTGTCCTCCTCCAATCATCCCTCTAGTATTGACCATCTTGGAGGTAGAAGTAAGCTGGATCTTCGGAGACCGGCTCTAAATCTGGTCATGCAAAACCAGAGAGGTTAGACCTCTAATAGCAAGTACCGTAAGGGAGCACGATATGAGAAATGAAGCCAGTAAGAAGAGATTATGATAATAGATCTCTGTTATCTACTAGGATTCACATAAGATCACGACACTTCGAACCAACCTCCCAACCAAATAAGGACAGAAGTTGGCCCGTCATGTCCTGACATTCTGGTCATCTCAGTTAGGTAACAGAGTAGGTACAGTACACAAACAAATCAATTTAAACGGTCATGCAACTACTACGGCTTGCTACTGTGAGTTCCAAGTTATCCTGGGATTTATGCAATAAAGATTCCTCAGTTCTTACTGTGTGCAAGCAAGGCTAGTCTACCCAGTCAATCAATTGTGCCAATCATGAATTAGACGAGTCCCAGCGGGACGCTCATCGTCAATATACAATGTACAATAAATAACATAAACAGATACCGCTCCCTGCCCGTGTGGCAGATTTGCAGTATCTGTGGGAACCAGCCGGCCTATCGGACACTTAATAGTTCCAAAGAGGGCTGCCATGTAAGAACTCGGAAATCCATTCTCTCCATGCAATTATTATTTTATTTAACTTAATAGTCTCTACGTTGAGTGAAATCCCATGCCGTGGATCATGGTCATTCAGAATGAGTACTTTCGTACAGGGTACGATATGCACAACCCTACAACGATACCCATGCGGTTAGGTTGTAGGTCTTACATAGCGTAATGCAACAATCAAAACTAACCACGGAATAATAATGCTTTGACCATAAGTACACATGCTGCTTTTGTAAGATAAATAAATAAATAAATAAATAAATTAGAGCCTGCATGTGCCTGTATGCCAATATTCGGGATCAGCCAGTCGATTTCTATAGTTCATAATTAATATGAACGTGTCTCATTCATTCATTTCAATAAGACGACTAGCCAGTCTCTTAGTTCCAACTAGGAAGCATGATCAATTATTTTCAATTAAGATATCAATCCTTGTTTATTAATGCCAAGATAACAATCAATGTAAATTAACATAAAGATGCCAACTAATGCTAATAAATGCCAAGACAATTAATCAATGTCAATCAGTGTCGATTCAGGACAAGAATCGACTAAAAAGCATTAGAGCCAGAGTTCATGCGGCTCGCGAGACTTGGGTTTCATGCGGCCGGGAATGAATAAGTTACATGCGGCTGGACAAGGGTGATTCCATGCGGCCAAGTTAGCAAGCCTTATGCGGCTAGAAACTAAAAAGGGGGTCTCATGCGGCTAATTAAATCAGGGTCCCTTATGCGGCAAGGGTAAGCCATGCAGCTCATGCGGCTGAAAATGAGAATGGCCAGCGCCATGCGGCTGAGAAGGCACGCAGCTCATGCGGCTGAGAATGGTCAGCGCCATGCGGCTGAGGGTGAACTAAATCCATGCGGCTGGAACTGATCAAGCCTATGCGGTCCAAATGACGAGCCTCATGCGGCTGAACAGTGCCATACAGACAGAGTTAAGTCATGGACGGCCAGAAGGACTCGGGTCCCTATGCGGCCAGGATGTAATTACTTATGCGGCTACAATTGGACGGGACATATGCGGTTGAGAATCATCGGGTTATGCGGCTCAGAATTATATGCGGCCGGAACTCTTCATGCGGCCAGCTCTTCTTCATGCGGCTTAAAAAGACTTACCGCATGAAAAACTCATGCGGTCAAGTCTATCATGCGGCTCGGATCTGTTCTTCTTCTCCGAATTCCTAAGGACAGAACCATGGGAACCTATTGCTTCCAAGCTCTCTAAATCCTTCATTCCAAGCACAAATCTGAACTTCCATAGGTCAAAATGGGGTAGAACAAAATTCTCTACCACATGGAACCATCAAAACTTAAAGATAACAAAGTTTACTAGATCAAAACCTAAGAAATTCGAAAATGCATCAAACTTAGATCTACAAGAAATGAACCATGGAAATTAAAAATGCTAAGTACTAAAGAGGCTTAAGATCTAGTAAGGAAAATGATGGAACAAAAATAATGGTGATCCATCAAGATGCAAGTTTGGCACTTGCCTTGGTGGCTGGGTAGGTGGGGGAGGAGTTATGAGGAAAAAGAAGATTAATGGTAAAGTAATGAAGAGAGAGAAAGGGGATGGCTTTAAATGGAAGGGGTGGTGGTAGGTGGGAATTTGTGTTCGTTTCAAGATAAAACAGCATACTAAGTCCAATCCAAGCCGAACCCAAAGTAGAGCTAAAGTAGTATACGAAAGCAGAAAATAAATACAGAAATAAAATTGCAGGAAATTAATTAACACAAAATTTAAAGGAGTTCCATCGCAGAACAAAACATGATAAATATTAAATAAATGTATTAAAGCAGTACATGTATTAAGAATACGTATTCACGGTGGAGTGCTATGTTGATGACATTGCCGTCAAGAGTCGTTGTAAGGGAGACCATCTGCAGGATCTGAGGACGGTATTCGACCTGATACGAGCGCACAATTTGAAAATGAACCCTACGAAGTCCTTCCTGGGCGTATCCAGCGGGAAGTTCTTGGGTTTCATCATCACCGCCCAGGGTATCCATGTAGACCCTGAGAAGACAAAGACAATTATGGAGATGGGTCCCTCGAGAAATCTTCGCAAACTCAGAGGCCTACGAGGGAGACTAGCTTACATCAGGAGGTTCATTTCTAACCTCTCCGGGCGATGTCGGATATTCACCCATCTCATGAAGAAAGGTGTCTCGTTCGTATGGGATGAAGAATGCCAGCGTGCCTTCGACAGCATCAAAGAATATTTGTCGAACCCTCCAGTCCTGGTGGCCCCGGTTACTGGAAAACCATTCCCTCGGCGCAAACTCAGAGGCCTACGAGGGAGACTAGCTTACATCAGGAGGTTCATTTCTAACCTCTCCGGGCGATGTCGGATATTTACCCATCTCATGAAGAAAGGTGTCTCGTTCGTATGGGATGAAGAATGCCAGCGTGCCTTCGACAGCATCAAAGAATATTTGTCGAACCCTCCAGTCCTGGTGGCCCCGGTTACTGGAAAACCATTCTATGTACGAGCAATGAAGCATTCCCTCGGCGCTCTGCTTGCACAAAACAACGATGCAGGTCATGAACAAGCCATATATTACCTCAGTCGAATGATGATTGGGCCAGAGCACCGATACACCACCGTGGAAAAGGAATGCCTCGCCCTGGTGTTCGCCATTCAGAAGACGCGGTACTATATCACGGGACAAACCATACATGTGATCTCACGAGTCAACCCTCTCAGGGTCCTCATGACTAAACCAGGGGCACTCAGCTCTCGCCTCGCTACATGGGCAATATTACTGTCCCCCTATCATATGATCTTCGTCCCACAAAAGGCTGTCAAAGGTCAAGCCCTGGCAGACTTTTTGGCAGCCCACCCGGGCTCAGAGTCGTCCAGAATATATGAAGAAATCCCAGATGAGGCCGTCGACTCGCATGCAACCTCTTACGATGATATATGGCGAATGTTCTTCGATGGTGCTTCAAAAACTGGACCCAAGGGCAACATCATCGTCGGAGTCGGGGTGGTGCTGGTTTCTCCTTCCGGATTGGTGATCAATCGTGCTTACTCTCTCACAGAACCCTGCTCTAACAATGTGGCCGAGTACAACGCTTTGGTTATTGGCCACTAACTTACAAGAGAGCTGGGGGTAGAATATCTTGAAGCATACGGCGATTCTTAGTTAATCGTCAATCAGATCCGGGGCTCATACGAAGTCCGTCATGAAGACATGGTCCCCTATCACCAAATAGCGATCGACATCATCTCGTCATTCGAGGGGTTCTTCATCGAACATGTTCCCAGACTCCGAAATATCGAAGCCGATGCCTTAGCAGGCCAGGCCGCTTCCCTAGCAGTGCCAAATCATACTCATCAATCGGTAGATATGATAGGCCACGAACTGGTCTGCCCCAAGAATAATGTTCAATTTGTGGCGAGTTATTTCGCTCAGACGATCGACGAAGTCCCAGATTGGAGACAACTATTCATTGACTTCGTAGTCTACGACATCCTGCCCGAGAACCCAAAAGAGCCATCTCTATCAGAAGGCGTTCTCTCAGATTCTTCTACGATACAGAGACAAAAATGCTGTATCGTCGATCCTATGATGGATTATTGCTTCGATGTCTGTCAAATGCAGAAGCCAAAGAAGCCGTACGCGAAGCTCACGACGGTGTCTGCGGGGTCCATCAGCCTGGCCCTAAATTACAAGACCGTCTTCGCCGAATGGGCTACTACTGGCCCACGATGGCAGCAGATGCGATAGACTATGCAAGAAAGTACAAAGCCTGCCAAGTCCACACGGATTTCATCCTCCAACCATCCGACTTTCTACATCCGACAGTGGTGTCCTGACCGTTCGAAGCATGGAGAATGGATATCATCGGTCCAATTACTCCACCTTCCTCCCGAGGACATCGTTTCATACTCGTAATCACAAATTACTTCTCCAAATGGGCGAAAGCTATCCCGCTTGCAGAAGTAAAGACTTCAAACGAAATCAACTTCCTTAAGCATCACGTCATCTATCGCTTTAGACTGTCCCGAAGGATCATCCACGGTAATGGTCCGCAGTTTGCAAGCCACGCCTTCTATCGGTTCTGCGACAAGCACCGCATCCAGAATATTGCTTCGACGCCATACAATCCAGCAGCGAATGGGTTGGCAGAAGCATTCAACAAAACCATCATCAAGTTACTCAAGAAGTTTGTGTCGTCCAATAAATATGACTGGAACGAGAAGCTTGGTGAATGCTTATGGGCATACCGTACCACAGTCCGAACGGCCACAGGGAACACACCATTCTCTCTGGTGTACGGGAGTGAGGCAGTTCTCCCGTTGGAGACTCAAATACCCTCACTCCATGTCGCGCTCACTTATCAATTGACGACGGATGATAACTACCGTCGCCGACTACAAGAGTTTGAGGCCTTAGATGAAAAGTGGCTCCTGGCTCAGCAACGGATCGAGCTATACCAAGTACGCATCTTCGGAGCCTTCAACAAGAAGGTCAAAATTAGAACATTCCAGGTGGACGATCTCGTCATGGCAGTCCGAAGGCCGATGGTCATGACTCACAAGACCACCGGCAAGTTCCAGCCAAAATGGGAAGGTCCATTTATCATAGAGGCTATATTCTCCAACGGTGCTTACCGTCGTGCAAAACAAAACGGAGACTTTCTTATGTTGCCCGTCAACGGCAAGTTCCTGAAGAAATATTATGTCTAAATGACACATTCCAGATTATTGAGTTATGTACCCGTCGGTACTGCTGAACTCACTTTCACAACATTTCAGATTACTGAGTCATGTACCCGCTGGTGCCGCTGAACTCACTTTTACAATATTCCAGATTACTGAGTCATGTACCCGCTGGTGCCGCTGAACTCACATCCACAATATTCTAGATTATCGAGTTATGTACCCGCTGGTGCCGCTGAACTCATATCTATAATATTCTAGATTATCGAGTTATGTACCCGCTGGTGCCGCTAAACTCACTTTCACAATATTCCAGATTATCGAGTCATGTACCCACAGGTGCCTCTGAACTCACATTCCGGTCACTCTTTCAGATAGTAAGTCATGTATGACCATACCTCTGAACTTTCTTCCTGGGAGAGATCCTCCCTCATGATCCACTACCCGCACTCCCAGTGCACAAAAAGGGTAACAAATCTACAAATTTCTAAAACAGCCATGTCCTCATTACCTCTGAGTCGTTTTACTTCCGCCAAAAATAAGTCACCCCTTTACATAGAACTTCTATGTCCTCATTACCTCTGAGTCATTCTATGTACCCTCCTTCATTGAGCCCACTCATGCCATGTCCTCATCACCTCTGAGTGGGAAGGCTCCGTCGAAGAAACTTTCATGCTTGCCATGTCCTCATTACCTCTGAGTAAGTATGATGATTCCCTTTCGACTTATTATCCATACCCACAACCGAAGTACGCCAAGGATAATAGGTCCACAAATATTCCCCACTGAGTCCACTCCTGCCATGTCATTATTACCTCTGAGTAGGAAGACTCCACGGTAAAACCTCCGTACTTGCCATGTCCTCATTACCTTTGAGTAAGTATGTTGGTTCTCTCTCGTCTTATTATCCCTACCCTGAACCGGGGTACGCCAAGGGTAATAGGCCCACAAATGTCCTCTGTTGAACATAAATATCCTCCGTTGAGTCCACTCCTGCCATGTCCTCATTACCTCTGAGTAGGAAGACTCCACGGTAAAACCTCCGTACTTGCCATGTCTTCATCACCTCTGAGTAAGTATGTTGGTTCTCTCTCATCTTATTATCCATATCCTGAACCAGGGTACGCCAAGGGTAATAGGCCCACAAATGTCATTTGCTAAGTCTCTTAGTACAGGCCCACCATTCCTCATTATCCTCCGGGAGCCCAGCTGCTCCATGGCATTCTATCTCCCGATACCCCGAACACCCACGACCACCTTACCGTGGAACTGTTCTAGGTATCCCCAATCAAACTTGTTATCCGTACCTAAAACCAAGGTATGCCAGGGGTAACAGGTCCACAAACAAGTCCCACATGTGGGGCACACATCACCACAATACCACAGGCACAACAAGCAATACAAATGAAGGGTAGAATGGAAAGTACTCTTTATTTGAAAGACGAAAAAGCATTACATATGGTGGGGACCATATCCCTCTCAAAAAGAAAAGAAAAGAAAAACAGGAACAAAAGAATAAAAGGCCGACTATAGTTCGGCATTACACAACTCCAAGAGGCGGTTTCTCACCAAGGCAGTACCCCGCTCAAGCCTCTGTCTAGCTCGGCGCTCAGCCTCCTGGGACAACCGCTCCCCATTATCCAGGTCCATGAGGGCCCGCCAGTTATCGTCCAACTTCTTCAGAGCCACTTCTAGGTCAGCCGAAGCTTTATTAACTTTGTCAGCCTCCTGGATAATTAGCCCCCTGTCGATCCGGGCAGCCTCAAGCTCAGACTCAAAGAAAGTTAACTTCCTCTAAAGATCAAGGATCTGCTCCCGCGTGTCAGAAATCCTATGGAAGGCAATCGCTTCCCGAGCCGTAACATCTTCACTCTCATGGCTCAATTGATCATATCGATCAGACAGAGTACGGAGATCCTTCAGTATGGCCGGCCTGGTTTTATCCTGAGCAGCCCTCGCCTTCTCTATAGCAGTTGTGAGGGAGCCACGCTCCTGATCTATAGTGGTAGACAGATCAACCTGCCACAGTACCTGAAGCTGGGCCACCAACTGATCAGTCTCCAGCAACTTTGCCTCCAGAAGTGCAGCCACCCCTGCCCTACCAGAAAGGGCCTTAAGGATATCAATTTGACCCTGGGCGCATTGCCGGGCCAAGACAAAAGAGGTCCCTCTCTCCACAGCTGCTTCTATCCCCCTTTTCAAGTGATGATAAAAGCTGTCGACCACGTCCTGTAACGCTTCGTCCAGGACCTCTGTAGAGGACGGCGTCAGAGGAAGCGTGGCCGGCAACATCGAAGGAGTGGTACTAGAACTTGCCACCAGGGGGGCAACTTTCGAGCAGAACGATGCGCGGATAGCAGCTAACTCTTCCTCTGCCACCCGAAGAGCCTGAACACTTGGCAGGACGGAGAGGTCGACTCTCGGGGCCGCCCGAGCAGAGGAAGACACAAGGATCATCGTCCCCTGCCCCGGTTGTCCCATCACCGGACTTGCCAAACTCGAGCCCGCAGGAGGCCCATCAAGACGAGCCGGAAGGGAAGGAGGTACGCTCCTCTTCGCCAGTGCCCCTTCGGCAGAGTCTGTCTCAACAATGTCCATCCTCGGCACTGGAGAGGTAGGACCTGCATGTCCATGACAATGATCAATCGACGTGACCCGAAGGATGTGATGATAAAGCAGATAGGCCTCCTCGCAAGTTAAGATTTGGTTTATCTTACCAGGAGAGGAGCATGGAGGCTGCAGCTCGTTCGCAGCTGGCAGGGTCTCCTCACCCGCGATCTCCAAATTAAATTCGGTCGGCTCTTTTGACCCAGCCACCTCGGAGGGAGAGGCAACTCGATCAGCATCATCTTGACGAAATTCAGTAATTTCAGGGGCAGGCTCACCGGAGCCCCCGTCATCCCGAGTCACGACCTCGGCAACTCGAGAGTCCTCTTCTTCTGACGCCTACAAGTGGGAAGGAAGATGATTAAAATCAAAGTTAGAAGAAAGGAAGGACCTGTAGTAACTTATTTACCTGTGATGCGGGGTTAACTTCTTCGCCTCTTTCCTTTATAGTTAGCCCGCGGTGTCTGGTCACACCTGTTTCCGAGAGCGAGGAATGCCGCCGACAGGAAAAAGTTGCCTGCTACACTTTCGTACAGGGCCGGGTGAAACGGATGGCTGATCTACCACCATCTCATCTGGTAAAACAGGCGGCTGATCCGCCCCTACATCTGCCACCAGAAGGGAAGAGTCATCTCCATCATGCTCGTCGCCTTCGTCATCTGCAACAGCAGAGTTCGAATCTGTTACTTCGACTCTGTTCTTCCTCTTCCTTGGCTTGGCCCCCTGGGAACCCTCATCCAGGCCGGTACCAACGATAAAACTGGTACCTGAGTTAAAACCGACAGGGGGCTTGTTCGCCATGACGTGGTACAGAGCCGCCATATACAAGATCTCTACTGACGTCTTGATAACAGGAACTGAAAAAAACGGTACGGGTATGGAATGTGTCATAGTAATGCCAGGCCCTGATGCCGTCAAGAAGGCTACCTTCAAAACCCAGACAAGAGCTGAGGCTGTCTAGAAAAAGCTGACTGTATCCAAATTGTCGGGCGAATCTGCTAGGCAGATAAGGCTCCAGAAAGACAGTATTACGGTTGCGATACACCAGATGAGCAGGGCAAATGTTACGCAGCCACAGAAGCATCTGGCCGTCCAGAAGTTGAGGGGGCCCAATACCGTCGAGATGGACAGTCGCTATTTCCTCATCAGCAAAGGACATATACGAAAATATTGTACATGTCTGCCCTCGCCAGTGCCATCCGACAAGCACGCATGGTCTCGAATTCCCAAGACTCATTACGATAGCAGAAGATAAAAGCGTCGTCATCAGTTACGTCGTCTTCAGAGCCCGGTCTCATCAAGGACGGATAATGCATCAACAGCCACCCCATCAGATAATGATAGGGCAGCTCAGTCCGTTCAAAATCTTTTGTCACATCGCGGGCAATAACCTTGGATGTGAAAGTATGAAGGCCACGGTGTATGCTGCACACCATGGCCGGAAGGAGAGCTAGCCGGACTCGCAAAACTAACTTCACAGCCGGAAGGATGAAATTGTGACTGATCCTCTCGATAGAACCTGCTCCTCCCAAGACTACACTATTTTGCAGCCATATCATCAAGAATCCCACCAGGAGCGCCTTCTTTGACAACTCTTGGGTGTCCTAATAAATATAAGCGAAAGAGTCGGTCTGACTCCCGAATTTGTCGCTAGTGGTGGCCACCCTCTTAGCTGACGACACTAAGGCTTTAATCGCCTCCTGGGATTGAGGATGTCGGGAAGTAACTTGACCTGAGGCGTCTGTCGTGAAGAGATAGCGCATCCAGTCCTTGGTATGGGGGGCATTCCCTTCCGAGCTACTATCCTTTTTGGCTATCTGATGACATGTGCTATAATGGCACAATATCTCTTGATAAAGAGCCACGAAAGCCTGGATACCATATTTCCAACTCTTCGAACTCTTCATTCATGGGAGTATACGCCTCAAAAGCTTTGTCCCCCCAAGGAAGCTTGGAGACCGCACGCATTTCGTAGAACGCAAGCCCCATTTCCCCTACGGGCGTATAGAAGGTTCCCGTACGACGGTTATACATCTCCAGCAGAGATATAAATAATCTCTTGTTTATATGCAAGCTATGGCTGGTGCCCCGAATAGCATGGTAAAGACCAATCTCACACAGAAAGGCCTCATACTTTTGTAAAATTTACATAGACAGATTGGTCCACGAGGGAATAGGATATATCCAGCTAGGGAGCATCAACCGACCAATGGGATAGGAGCCCTTCCGAGCAAGTTGGTTCATAAAAGTGTCGGCTGTAGAAAACGTGAAATTGGGACCCGGCACATTCAAGAAAGTACCCGGGGCCAATCCTATTACAGAACGGCTGGTGTGCACCTTGCCCGCACACACTGACTTCAGGCTGTTGTTATAATGGATGTCTCCCACAAACATCCCACATCGGGTAGGAGTTAAAGACTTTTCCATCTTTCGGTCCAGTGGGAGCATATTGAACTAAGATAAAGGGATGTGAAGCTCCATCTGGGGGATGCGGATCGCCATCCCGTTAGAAACAAAACTCCAGTTCTCTGACACCTCTAGAATCTGATTGTTCTTCACAGTCAAGGCGTCTCCAAAGAAGAATGCGGGCTTCAAGTATTCTCCTTCTAATTTTCCCGAGTTCATCATAGCGTTAAGAAAATAGAAATGCTGGTTCTTGAGGGCATTCAATCTCGTCGGAGGCTCGTCACTTGAAAACTGGTCCACCATATGATGGACTATATGGTAGTACCTATAGCCCCGAGCAGGTTGGGCACTGCCTACCAGGAGCTCTCCAGCAGCATTAACCGGCAAATTTACTGAGAAAAAGACAGAAAAAGATATGTTAAAAAGATGGACAAAAAGGAACTAATGGGTGCTTTCGAGCTTATGCGGCTCCAACTTAATGAAGCCTTATGCGGCTCAGGAGAACACTTATGCGGCTCCAACTTACTGAAGCCTCATGCGGCTCAGGAAAATACTTATGCGGCTCCAACTTTCTGAAGCCTCATACGGCTCAAGCTTAGAAGAACATTCATGCGGCTCCATTTAGTGAAGGGTCAGGCGACAGTGCTTTCATAGGGCCCGCAGGGATCGAATAATTTCGTGCGGACCACTTGACAGACAAATGTGTGCGAATCTATGCGGCTCAGTGTAGCTGATGCGGCTTCGTTGGCGAAGCGCGTATGCAGCCACAGTGGCTATTCTTATGCGGCTTCCGGCTCGGCCATAGGACGAACATGCAGCTCATATGAAAATTAAGGCTCGTGCATAAAGCATGCGACGTAGCCATAGCAGTTAGGGTTCTTTTAACTCATATAAAGTCCTTACCAGCAATATGGTGATGGACGTCAGGGTGAGCTGCGGGCACATCGGTCGGCGGAGGAGCGGCCGCGGTCGAAGTAGAGGCAGTCTTCTTGACCTTCGTCGTCGCAGACGACGAAGACGCCGCCTTCTTGCCCTTCGCCGCAACGGTCTTCTTGGGAGCCATTGGTGATTGAAGAAGACGATGACAATGGGGTAGGAAAAGTTCGAAGTAAAGGAGAAAGTAAAGAAGTTTTCTCTCTTAAACTCCTCTTATTTATAGGAGGACAAAAGAAGGGGGGAACACGTAGACTAATAACCGCCTCAAAAAAGACGAAATCGACTCCTCGAATTTCGTCCGCTCTCTCATAAAGGAGATTCACCCAGGACATAAAATCTAAAGATTTAATGAGCCGACCCTTGGGATTTCCCCTAAAGGCGGCACTAAAACGAATTTGAGGCAATTAATGATGCGCACACGTGGCAAGGAGCTATGCAGCCCGAAAGTCCCTGCGACTGATTGACTCAATACGGCTGAGACATCCATGCGGCCGAGACATCCATGCGGCCGAGACATCATATGCGGCCAGGAGAATTTATACATGGTCGTGCTTCTTATTCAAAGTATTTCAATTTTGCAAATTGAAAACTTTGAAGGGGGTCTTGTAGAAGCATGGAAAAGAATAAATAAAGATCCATACGGCCAGGGAGCCCCATGCGGCTCAGAGAGTTCATGCGGTTCAAGGATCCATACGGCTCAAGCGTCTCTGCGGCTCAAACAAGTTCTATGCGGCTCAGAGAGGAGCTACGTGGACTGCAAACAGCTCTTCCGTTTGTCCTTTACTGCATTAAATACCTTGACGGCTGACAGCTCTGACACATGACAGCCCTAACCCAAAAATACAATTATGACTCCGTCATAATGGCAGACTCCTAGGAAAATGAAGGAAATCTCTGACACAATCTCCCGAAATCCAGAAACCTTCATAAGGACTTGACACGTGGACAGTCCCATGCGGCTCACGAAGACTATCCCCATGCGGCTCAAGCGGAAGCTGCCCTATGCGGCTCACGAAGACTATTCCCATGCGGCTCACGAAGACTATCTTCATGCGGTTCACGAAGAAGGCATCCATCATGCGATCACCTACACTCATGCGGCTCAGATTATTACCATGCGGTCCAAATGTTCAGGGGGCCACTCTTAAACAGCCTTGACACGGGGTCAGCCTTATATTGCTCAATGAGGAGCAACCTTCCTGCGGCTCATATTTCTGCAATGGCGTACGGTTAAGACACGTGGCATGATAACAGGGCACGTGGCATCAAATTGATCGAAATCCTTCAACAAATCCCAATAAAATATTGGGATCAAATCAGATCATTTGCAATCAAGCAAATTGATGACACGTGTCGAGAAATCCGAGGTTGGCATGACAAATTAGGAGGATTTATGTCAATCATCATTAATTACCCATAAAAGATTTGATGCAATCACATTTATTGCTCAAATCTCGTATATTCAAGATGAACGGCCCAGATCCAGTGATCCTTAGCCGCCGACTTTTAAGAATGGGCAATCATTGTAAACCCTAATGATGTTCCCCACTCTTATAAATAGTAAGGTGCCATTTCCTTGCGAGGAGAGACACAGATAAGACATACAGAGAGAGAAGATTCTCAGATAAAAAAAAGAGAGAGACATAGAGAGCCAGAGAGAGAATATACAGAGCCTGAAAGGAGAACATTTCTTCATCAACGCCAAGCAGTTCTTCTACAGAGCCAAGGCTGCACCCTATCGTCCAAGGAGTAAGGCAGAGCTGCCATCGCTTTCCCGAGCCTCTACCGTCACCCCCAGAATCTAAAATAAACAATAGTACTTAGATTGTTGTACCTAGGTTTTCGTCCCTAGGCTTTCTTTGTACAAGGGAGTTTGTATTGTGAAGTAAAAGTCCAGTCCTCCGATAATTGTTCTATTCTTTTATATTTTATAGAAAACAGGTGGCTTCTCAGGATTTGAACCGCATGAAGGTGGCAGCCGCATAGGTATGCCTCCAAAATCTGAGCCGTATGAGGGTGGCTTCTCAGGATTTGAACTGCATAAAGGTGGCAGCCGTATAGGTATGGCCTCCAAAAACTGAGCCTTGTGAGGGTGGTTTCCAACTGAACCGCATAAGACTGGCCACGTGTCAAGGCTGCATGGGCATGGCCTCTCAGCATTTGAGCCGTATGGAGATGGTCTCCATGATCCGAGCCGCATGAGAGTGGTGGCCGCATGGGGGTGGCCCCATGATCCGAGCCACATAGGAGTAGCAGCCGCATGGGGGTGGCGGCCGTATGAGAGTGGCAGCCGCATGGGGATGGCGGCCGCATAATGAGCTTTGGAATTGGTGGATTTGTGCCAGCTATAAAGATTTTCTTCGTTTCCCTAGGAGCACGCCTTTATGTCAGAGTCATCATTGCAGCTTTATGTCAGAGCTGTCAGTTCACCTTTATGTCAGAGCCGCCTTGTTGTGTCAGAGCATTAAATGAGACCGCTGCTTGATGGCCAGCTGTAGAGGTAAAATGCATAGGGCCACGTGGCATTGAATGAGGCCGCTGCATAGAACCGCATGGAGCTACGGGGATTCCTGAGCCGCATGAAACTCTAATGAACTTTTGAGCCGCATGTAACTCTAATGAACTTTTGAGCCGCATGGCACTCTAATGAACTTTTGAGCCGCATGAAACTCTCCTAGTCTTAAGCCGCATAGGATTTTCTGTTCATTTCCATGCTTCTACAAGACCCCCTTCAAAGTTTTCAATTTGAAAAATTGAAATACTTTGAATGAGAAGCATGACTATGTCCACATAAGCTCCCTTGGCCGTATAAGATATTCTGGCCGCATGGACTTCTTAGCCGCATGGCTTTCCTGGCCGCATGGACCGCTCTGGCTGTATGGACTGCCTAGCCGCATGGACTGCTCTGGCCGCATGGATCGCTTCTGTCCTTTCTGCCACATAGACGTCATTAATTGCCCTTGATTCGTTTTTGTTTATTTAGAGTCGTCTTTTGGGGGAATCCCAAGAGTCGGATCATTAAATATTTGGATTTTGTGCTTTGATGAATCTCCTTTATGAGAGGGGACAAAATTCTAGGAGTCGGTTTTGCCTGCAGCACACGACCCGAAGCGTTCATCGGTCCACGTGCCCCCCCTTTGTCCTCCTATAAATAAGAGTAATTTGGAGAAATAAACTCTTTACTCTCTTTCTCTATTTAAGCTCTTCTTACCCTAATTGTCGTCCTCTTCTTCTTCTTCTTCGATCAACGATGGCCTCCAAACTTTCCAAGGCTGCGACGAAAGGTAAGGGGGTGGCCTCTACGTCGGCCGCGGCTTCTGAAGTCCACCCTGACGTCCACCCTACCATTGCTGGTAAGGATTTTGGGAGGATCGTATGCTTCAAAAACCTTAACAAAGATGGCTCTGTTGCATATTTTATGCACAAGTCTTTAATGTGTCCTTCGTCTTCATCGAACTGTTCAAATTGTATGTGCCGTATAGATATCCTATATTCGAGCCGCATGGGGGTGTACCCCATGTCCGAGCCGTATGGGAGTTGTCAAATGGCTGCATAAATACTTCACAAACTGAACCGCATAAGCCCCCTCTGAAATGAGCCGCACGAGCCCCCTCTGAAATGAGCCACATGAAGCCCCGCTCTGAAATAAGCCGCATGAAGCCCCCATCAAACAGGACCGTATAAGCCCGCCTTTGAATTGTGCCGCATAAGGCCTCATCGAATCAGAACCGCATAAGCTCACTCTAATCAGAGCCGTATAAGCTTACGCTAATTAGTGCCGCATAAGCTCACGTTCAAACAGAGCCGCATGAGCTCTTTTAAACAAAACCGCATAAGCTCATGCTAAACAGAGCCGCAGAAGCTCCTGTAAAGCCGCATAAGCTCATCAAAAGAAAAATGGACCGCATGGGATCCCCACCAAATCAGAGCCGCATAAGCTCATGTAGACGAGGCCGCACAAGCCTAAAAACACCTAAGTGGTTTTGTTTAGCCATCTCCTGACTTGTTTCTTTTGTCCTTTTTCAGTGAATCTGTCAGATAATCCAGCGGGAGAACCCCTGGTGGGTTCGGCCCAATCTGTTGTGGGTGTGCAATTCGACCACTTAGTCCAATATATGGCGAATCAGCTTCCTACAGATGAGCCTTTGGAGAGGCTGAATGCTATCAAGAACCAGCCCTTCTACTTTCTCTGTGCCATGATGAACTCAGGGCAATTGGAGGAAAAATACCTGAAGCCGGCGTTCCTCTTCGGGGATGCTTTGACTGTAAAGAACCGTCGAGTGCTGGATATATCCGAGCATTAGGATTTTACTTTTGACAGGGTGGCGATCCATATCCCTCCGATAGAGCGTCATTTTCCTCTGTCATGGTTCAACATGTTACTGATGGAAAGAAAGATGGTGGACTTTTTGACTCCAAGCAAGTCAGGGATAATTGTGAAAAACATCCATTACAACAAGAATTTGGGGTCAGCGTATGCAGGAAGGGAACCGGTTAGTCGGTACGTGATAGGACTGGCCCGGGTACCTTTATAAATGTACCGGGTCCCAACTTCAGGTTCTCTCAAGCTGACACCTTCTTGAATCAGCTTGCTCGGAAGGGGTCTTATCCTGTCGGCCGATTGGCACTGCTGAACTGGATAAACCCCATCCCTGCGCAGGCCAACTTGACCACGTGGATTCTGCGGAGGTATGAGACTCTCCTGCGTGAGATCGGCCTCTACCACGCCATTCAGGGTACCTGTCATGGTCTACCCATAAATAAGCCGTTGTTCATGGCTCTCCTGGAGATGTACAACCGGCAGACGAGAACCTTCTTCACACCTAGAGGGGAGCTGGGACTCGCTCTCCACGAGATGTACGTCATTTCCAAGCTGTACTGGGGGGACGAAGTTTTTGAAGTGTACACCCCCACGAGCGAAGAGCTCGAGGATTTGGATCGACAGTTCCCGGGCTTTGTTGCCGTATACCAGAAATTGTTATGTCACCACAGTACCTGTCACCGGGTGTCTATCAAGAAGGATGGTAGCTCGGAAGGGAGCACTCCTCATACCAGGTCCTGGGTCTCCTACCTTTTTATACTAGGCGCCTCAGGCCGGGTTTCTTCCCGAGATCCTCAAACTCCGAAGAAGGTACAAGAACTGGCGTCGACTGCCAAGAGATCAAAGGCCACGAGCGACGCTTTTGGGAGTCGAACTGAATCCTTTAGTTATTTTTATCATGGTACTAAGCGACTGTCAGAGAAGGCACTTTTGGCAGGATTCCAGATGGTGTGGCTACGGAACTGCGTAGTCTCAGGAGGGACGGGTTCCATTGAGAGGATCAGTCGCTGCTTTATCCTTACATCCATAAAGCTGGTCTTTGGGGTCAGACTGGCCCTTCTTTCGGCCATGGTGTGCAGCATACACCATGGGCTTCGCACATTTTCGTCCAAGGTCATCGTCCGTGACACGGCAATGGATTTTAAACGCATAGAGATGCCATACCATTATTTGATGGGGTGGCTGTTGATGCACTATCGGTCCTTTATGAGGCCTGGAGCATAAGACGGTGTCACGGCTGATGATGCTTTCATTTTCCAATATCACCATCAGTCCTGAGAGAGCAGCACTATGCCAGCCTGTCGGAGGGCGCTAGCGAGAGTGGACGAATACGACTTTTTTATGTATGTTCCTTATTTTATCGCTGAAGAAGTGAGGGGTATACATATTGATGGTACCGGACCTCCTCACCTCTTGCCCGAAAAGATGCTCCTTTGGTTGCATAATATCCATCCAGCGCACCTAGTATATCGCAATCGCAATAATGTCTATCTGGAGCCCTACTTGTCCAGTAGGTTCTCCCGCCAGTTCGAATATAGCCAGCTTTTTTTTTGAGATTCCCAATTCTTTTCTGGGCTTTGTAGGTAGCGTCCTCGACGGTATCAGGGCCAGGCATTATTATGACACGGTTCATACCCGAACTAGCTTTTCGGTTCCTAAGACTGAGACGCCATGGGAGATTTTGTATATGGCGGCCCTATACCATGTTACGGTGAGCAAGCCTTCCGTTAATTTTGACCCGAGTACTAGCTTTATTGCGGGTATTGGCTTGGCGGAGAAGCCCAAGGGGTCTAAGATGAGAAAAAGGAGGGCAAACACGGTTCCTGTGCCTGACTCGGAGTCCACCAATGCGGACGAAGAGGATGAAGAGCACGATGCTGATAACTCTCTACCCCATGCGGAAGAGGTGGCGGCAGATCAGCCGCCTGTTGTGCCAGGTGAGGTGGTGGCAGATCAATCGCCTGTTGTGCCAGATGAGGCGATGTCGGATCAGCCGCCTGTTACGTCCGGCCTTTCACGCAAGAGAGGCAGGCGTGAGTCTATTGGTGGCGTATCCTTCTCCATGAAGCGGGCTACGGTAAGACGCCGCGGGCTATTCATTAAGGAGAGGGGCGAAGGTGATGACGCTGTTTCGGAGGTGAATTGAATTGCGACTATCTCCTTCTTTTGTTCTTTCCTTACCAGAATTATGATCTAATCATTTTTCTCTTCTCTGTATGCATCAGAAGATTCGGACTCTCGAGAATCGGATGCGGTTTCTGAAGTCAATCCGGTCCTGACCACTTTGATTAGTGACATGTGTGCCGAGATTATTTCTACCGGGGCTCTCTCGACGGCGGCTGAGGGATCTCACATTGCTGAGGTCTCAACCCAGGGAGACAGGGGCTCCGCCGAACCCGTCTTGAGACTGCTGAATTCAAGCAGGGCGACGCTGATCCAATCGTATCCCCTTTCGGGGGGGCTGGGGCAGAGCAACCAGCTGAATTCGGCTTGGAAGTTGCTGGTAAGGGGACTACGGTGGCTGTGAGCGAACCTCAGCCTCCACAACCTTCCCCTAGTAAGATAAGCCAAATCTTGACTAGTGAGGAGGCTCATTTGCTCTATCATCACATACTTTGGGTTAGGTTGATTGATGGTTGCTCTGGACATACAGGTCCTGCCTCTGAACTGCTAATGACGGACATTGTCAGGGTAGGCTCTGCCAGCAGAGATTTGGTGGAGGGGAGTGTGCCCCCTCCCCTTCCAACTTATATTGAGGGGCCTCCCGCTGGATCGAGTTCGGGAGGTCAGATGGTGGCACAGCCGGAACAGGGAGCAATGGTCCCTGCGTCTTCCTCTGCTCATGTGGCTTCGGGGGTCGATCTTTCCGCCTTGCCGAGTATCCAGGTTCTTCAGGCCGCGGAGGAGTTAGCAGCTATCCAAGCGTCTTTTCACTCAAAATTTGTTTCCCTGGTGGCAGGGGTAGCAAGTTCTGGTACGTCACCTTCGACACTGCCAGCTACACTTCCTTTGACGCCGTCCTCTACGAAAGTTCTGGATGAGACGTCACAGGATGTGGTTGACAGTTTCTACCGCCACTTGAAGAGAGGGGTCGAAGCTGCTATGGAGCGGGGGACCCCCTTTGCCTTGGCCCGACAATGTGCTCGTGGCCAAATTGAAATTCTTAAAACCCTCCCTGGTGGGGCGGGGATAGTTGCACTTCTGGAGCCCAAATTGCTAGAGGCTGATCAGCTCGTGGCCCAGTTTCTCGTGCTACGGCAAGCTGATCTGTCTGCAGCCATAGATCAAGAGCGTGACTTCCTCACCACTGCACTGGAGAAGGTAATGGCTGCTCGAGATAAGTCTAAGCCGGTTATAATGAAGGACCTCGGCGACCTATCTCTCGAGTATCACCAGCTGAGCCGCAGGAGCGAAGATTGCGTGGCTTGGGAAGCGGCCGCCTTCCACAGAATAATCAATACAAGGGGGCAGATCCTCGAGCTCCAGAGGAAGCTGGCTTTCATGGAATCTAAGCTCGAAGCTTCCCGTGCGGATAAAGAGCTGATCATTCAGGAGGCCGAAGAGGTCACCCGAGCTTCCGCTAGCCTGGAGCGTGCTCTGAAGTTGCTTGAGGATGGCTGGAGGGCTCATGCGCACCTGGAAGATACGGAGCGGCTGACTCATGAGGCCGAGCACTGGGCCATGCAGAGGTTTGAGCGGTCGATTGTCTTGCTGAGGGACCGTCTCATGGAATTATGTATCGCTGAACCATAGTCGGCATTTTTCTTCTTTTGTTTATGCTGTTTTCTTCTTCTTGATAGGGACATTGTCCCAGAACATGTAGTACTTTTGACTTACAAATAAAAGAGTATGTTTTATTTTACCTTTCATTTGTATTGCTTATTGCGTTTGTGGTGCTGTAGCGTTTGCCCCACTGGAGGACTGTTTGTAGACTTGTTTTCCTTGGTATACCTTGGTTTTAGGTACGGATAACAAGTTTGATGTGAATACTTAGAACGATTCCACAGTAAGATGGCCGTGAATGTTCCTGGTATCGGAAGAAAGAATGCTATGGAGCAGCAGGGCTCCCGGGGTATGATGAGAAATGAGGGGCATGTACTTAGTACAGCATTTCTGGTCAACAGAGGACATTTGTGGTCAATAGAGGACATTTGTGGGACTATTATCCTTGGCGTACTCCGGTCTTGGGTACGGATAATAAGTCGAGAGAAAAACCAACATACTTACTCAGAGGTAATGAGGACGTGGTAAATATCAGGGTTTCTTCGAAGTAATCTTCCTACTCAGAGGTAATGAGGACGTGGTAGGAGTGGACACCAAGAAGGGGTACATAGAACAACTCAGAGGTAATGAGGACATGGAAGTTCTACGTGAGGGGCGGTTTGTTTTTGATGGAAGGGAAACAACTCAGAGGTAACTGTAGAAGCATGGAAATGAACAGGAAATCCTATGCGGCTCAAGACTATGAGAGTTTCATGCGGTCAAAAGTTCATTAGAGTTCCATGCGGCTCAAAAGTTCATTAGAGTTTCATGCGGCTTAGGAATCCCCATAGCTCCATGTGGTTCTATGCAACGACCTCATTCAAAGCCACGTGGCCCTATGCAGCTCGCCTCTATAGCTGGCCATTAAGCAGCGGCCTCATTTAATGCCCCGACACAACAAGACGGCTCTGACAATAAAGGTGAACTGACAGCTCTGACATAAAGCTGCAATGATGACTCTGACATAAAGGCGTGCTCCTAGGGAAACGAATAAAATCTTTATAGCTGGCATAAATCCACCAATTCAAAAGCTCATTATGCGGCTACCATTTCCATGCGGCCGCCATCCCCATGCTGCTGCCACTCTCATGCGGCCGCTACCCCCATGCGGCTGCTACTCCTATGCGGCTCGGATCATTGGACCACCCCCATGCGGCCGCCACTCTCATGCGGCTCGGGTCATGGGGACCATCTCCATGCGGCTCAAATGCTGAGAGGCCGTGCCCATGCAGTCTTGACACGTGGCCAGCCTTATGCGGTTCAGTTGGAAACCACCCTCATGCGGCTCAGATTTCAGAGGCCATACCTATGCGGCTGCCACCCTTATGTGGTACAGTTAGAAACCACCCCCATGCGGCTGCTACTCCTATGCGGCTCGGATTATGTGGCCACCCCCATGTGGCCGCCACTCTCATGCGGCTCGGATCATGGGGACCATCTCCATGCGGCTTAAATGCTGAGAGGCCATACCCTTGCAGCCTTGACACGTGGCTAACCTTATGCGGTTCAGTTGGAAACCACCCTCATACGGCTCAGATTTTGGAGGCCATACCTATGCAGCTGCCACCTTCATGCGGTTCAAATCCTGAGAAGCCAGCCTCATGCGGCTCAAATTTTGGAGGCCATACCAATACGGCTGCCACCTTCATGCAGTTCAAATCCTGAGAAGCCACCCTCATGCGGCTCTGTCAAGATACCCTGTCCCTGTGGCTCGCCGTTAGGACACGTAGTAGAGGATCAGTTCCCCCCATGTACCTACGGCTCGCAGCGTAATGATGGTTGGACACGTGGCACCAAATCAATCAAGATTTATCGACTCAGATTTGTTACTATCAACAAATCCCAACAACCAGATTTAGTACAATCATCATAAGTACCCGGATCAAATCAGATTTATTACAATCAAGCAGATTGAACACGTGGCCAGAGATCCGAGCTTGTCATAACAAATCACAACGATTCGTGGCAATCAACATTAATTGCCCATACGGATTTGGCGTAATCAAGATTAACGGCCCAGATTAATTGCCAACAAAATAGGATCAAGAAAAATAGTAATTAATCTCCAAAATGCTGACTCTTCAAGGGGCAATCATTGTAAATCCTAATAATCACACCCCACTACTATAAATAGTAAGGTGCCATTCCCTTGCAAAAAAGGGACCCCCGAAGGCTGGACACACAGAAAGAAAAAGGCACACACAGAAGAGTCTCCCCACACGTTCCGAGAGCATTTCTTCATCAGAACCAAGGCTACGTCCGATCGTCCAAGGAGTAAGGCAGAGCTGCCGTCACTTTTTCGAGCCTCTACCGTCACCTCCCAGAAAAAAATAAACAATTATACTTAGATTGCTGTACCTAGGTTTTCGTCCCTAGGCTTTCTTTGTACAAGCGAGTTTGTATTGTGAGTCTAACTTCAGTCCTCCTATAAAAATTGTTCTGCACTTTTACAATCAATGGCAAACAAGATGGCAACTCTGCTGGGGACTAACTTCTCCATGGCTGAGGAGTTGGTGACGCAATCGGACGCAGCCAAACTTGGCTCCACTCAACAAGTGCTGGTCGCCCGGTTCGACCAGCAGGCGTTTGAAGAAATGCTCTCCGACGGGAGCGCTGGCCCAGTCCAGCGGCGAGCCCGTACGAAGAAGGCCCGCAAGGAGTGGAGGCCCAAATCATTCGTACCTCCCCAAGCTCTTGAAGGAGTACTCTCTGTTGTCCAAGAAGGCGGAGAAGACCCTCTTGTGGCCCCACTTCAGACCATAGAGGACTCTGCTATCCCCAAGTTCGGCAGAGGAAAATACTACAATGCTGGACTTGCAGGGGCAAAGGGTAACTCTACACGGTCCAGGAAGAAGCCACAGAGGGACGTTAGCCGCATGAAAACTCGGGCGGCCACAAAAGCCAGCCGCAGACAGAAGGCTTATGCGGCCAGACCAGAGCTGCTAGCCGCATGGAGGATGCTCATACGGCCACTATGACTCCTAGCCACAAAGAAGAGGCTCACGCGACCACTACAGCTCCCAGCCGCATGTAGACTGCCAGCTGCATGCGGGCTGCTTATGCGGCCATAAATGCCAGCCGTATGCAAGCAGGCTATGCGGCTAATAATCCCAGCTGTAGGCCATCTGCTTCATACGGCTCGAGCTCAGTCTTCGACCGCCTCTCAAGCGATCCTGACCCCAGATGCTCTCATGTGCCAGTCTCTGTGGAGTCTTCCTACTATGCACTCTTAGGTGCTAGAAGAAAGAAGTCTCGGGCAGCGCGTGTGAGACTCGTCTCACAGTATCGGTATTTATATACGGATACGTATTTTGCAGCGTATTTCATATTTTTATGGTTTCCGGAATACTTTAAATTTTTCCCAAAACTATAGTTTTTCTTCTTGATCGGCATACCGCCGGTATACCAGAGTATACCGACGGCATACCGCCTGGACATGTTTTCTACACTTTAGATATTTTCGGTTTTTGATATTTTCATGAATAGTGTTTTGGATATTTTCGTGAATAGTGTTTAGATATTTTCGTGAATAGTGCTTGGATATTTTCGTGAATAGTGTAGATGCACTCTATTATCCAATGGACAATTGGTTTTGTTTGAATGGCCATGATTGACTTAGATTTTCACACGGATCATGATCCAACGGCTAAGATTAATTCTCCCTTTATATATAAACCATATCACTTTCTCTCTCCTCTCTCTTTTTATTCTCTTCACACTCTCTTCATTCCTTCTTCCTTTCTCTTTCCTTGGAGCTTGCCAAGAGCTTGACCTCGAGGTCTAGAGTGTGGTTTCGTGCCCCTCTTGGTGGTGGAGTAGAAGATTAGGCTTGGAGCTTAACCTAGGCAAGTACATCTTGCCAAATTCTTGAACAATAGTAATCTATTGTCATTTTTGTTTTTCTTGGTATTAAATGCTTAGAATTTTCCTAAACTCATTTTGTTAAATGTGTTTTCCTGATGATTCTCGTATATGTGCATGTTTCCAAAAATTCATTTAAACAAGATTTGATTTTCTGTTAAAATCCAATAGTGACTTAGTAGAAAAACTTGGTATCAAGAGTGATACTAGTGTTACCATCATGGATCTTGGTCACATATACATGTATGAGGTCCTTACCTAGCTAGTATACATGGATTTTGAGTTTGGTGGCAATCGGGACTCGTTTCGGTGTTCCGAGAACCCCTGTTTTGGAGTATTTTGAGATATTGATCTATCAAATCTTTGAATTTGTGAAATCTAATAGTTCCATGTTGTAGGAAATTCAATTCTATGCAATTTTGACTTTTGAAAGTCCGAATTTCGATTTAAAATGAAGATTTTATGGCCGAAACAAGTTTTGGCAATTTTCTGAATTTCGTTGCTGTTTGAAAAACCGGTATACCGCCGGTATGCCGCAGTATACCGCCGGTATGCCGTTTTTTGCACCAAAAACTTACTGTTTTTAGTCTGGTATACCGCCGGTATGCCGCAGTATACCGCCGGTATGCCGTTTTATGCTGTTTTTGTCCGGTTTTGTCCGTTTTAGCCCGTTTTTGTCCGTTTTTGATATTTTCTTCGACTGTAATGATTTCTTAACATGATAACATGATCTTGCTCAGTTAGATAATGATTGTACAACCTATATAGACTTGATACTAGCACATGTTCAACCATTTTATGAAATGTACTTAGCCTTGATTATTCTTTTCCACCTACCATGATATGTCTTTGGATAGATTCTTTCTTACAAGCTATGATAATTGTTGCCATGCCTTCTTGCTTACTTGATAGTGATCCGTCGTGGTGCACTCTTGAACATATCGCTTTTTGCTTACATGATAGTGGCCTGTTATGGCGCACTCTTGATTCTAGTACATGTCTAGCTCCTTGATAGTGGCTCGTAGTAGCGCACTCTTGTCTTGATATTGTCATGTCTTATTGTGGCTTGTTGTAGTGCACAATCTTGCTTATCTTGTCCAGTCTTGCATGTCTCATGTCTAGGATGGATTCTGCGGATTGCCACACCTAGAATCCAACAAGAAAAATGTTAAGGACTAAACTACTAGCTTGATTACCTAGATCATTGGAGACTTTCCCGGTTACCTGCTATCCCTTTTGATCTTGGCCCTATATATATATATATACTTGGGATTTGGAGCTATCTGTCATGATGAGCACTCTTCCAGCACACCGTCGAGTGGGGCACCTCTTTAGGACACATGTATCTTACTGCAGTGTGTCTGCTATACTTCTTTTCTTTTTGCCCGGATCATTCAGGTAGTAGCAGGCGGGTAACTGGACTTGGATTTCTCAAACTTGCATGTGTTAGTAACTAGGAATGTGACAACCCTAGTTAGCTAAAGTATCAAGCCGTACTCATTGCTTGGCCGTGATTGATGGATGGAGTCCATTCTTGTCTAGTCTAGTCTTGCTTCAGTTTATCTTATTGTAGTACTTAGCCTCCTGTCTTTTCTTACATGCTATTCTTCCTACTACATGTTCGGCTTTACCATATGCTCACATGTCCAGTTTATTTACTTGCTATCATACTTGCATGGTACAGTTTCCTTCGTAAACACTGTGGTACTAATTTAATATTCTAGTCTCGTTTACTGCTTATCTTAGAAATGTTATGAATTGCATGCTGGTTTTAGTTCATAAGTTTGGCTTCCTTTGTGGTACTTGCTATTGGGGTTCTGACCCCACTGGTTTTGCATTGACCAGATCTAGTTGAGGAGCCCGAGGATCTTCCGGACCTTCCTCTCGATGGTGACCACCCGGAGCACCAGGGGACTTGAGTGGGTGTTCTTTCTCTTACCCACTCTCTTCTGTACATATTCTTTTGAGGCGTTTAGCCACCGAGCACGTGTTTAGCTCATGTTTTGGACTTGACATTTGGCCTACGGGCTTAGACATGATGTTATATTTCTAGACTGCAGCTAGAGCTGATCATGTATTACTTAGTCTTGCTAGTTCTTCATTTTGTATTACTAGCTTCATGATCATCTATATATTATAGTTTGGGACGCTTTACTGTCTTATATGCATGATGATCATATTCTTGTACTTTACTTCTTGTCTGAGACTGAGATATCTAGGACTATGTGACCTAGGATTGACTGTTGGTTTGTAGTAGTAACCCCCATCTATACAGCTTATACGTTGTTTCAGAGTACCGGAGTACTTTGGTATACGTAGCTGGCCTTGTCCGTCCCAACTTGCCAGTATTCTGGTTCTGGGGCGTGACAGCGCGGGCTCATCAAGTTCAGTCAGCTGTCCCAACTACTGACTATCAGGGCGTTCCGCTGACTATTATGCGGGCCCCTGATGGAAAGTTGTATAAAACTATCCGTGTCCAGCCTCCGACGGCCAATAGACAAAATAGTTGTCAAGAATCTCCCAACAACGATCAGGGGCGAGTACTCTTACTACCCCCACATCAGGGAGCAGGCAGGATGCCAACACACTCCCGGGCCCACAAAATGAGTGACTTGCGCAACGTGATTCTTCACAAATGCAGGGAAAGGGATGAGGACTTGGTGCGCAGAGAGTCCTTCCATGGACATCACTGCATTCAAGTCATTGTCAACTGCTGCTACAGCAAGGAGGCCACACAATAGGAGCGGCAATCCGTCTTCCGATGACTGCAATACCCTAGCTCAGAAGACGAGGTACTTCTCGTCGCCTCCTGCAATTCTGCTCAGAGGATCCCTGGCAGCGAAAGAGGGAAGAAAACAAACGTCTCCAGTCCTAAAATCTCAACCAAGAAACTCTCATATAAGCGGTTGTCCATGACCACCACGGGAGGAGTTTTCCAAGGTACTCGCTCAAAGATGAAATATGCCATGCTTGTAGAATCGTCGTCCACATCTCTGGGAGGCATTGGAGCTGGGGTTAGCACTCCTCCAAACATCCGTGACAACCCGGTGTTCCAAGAAGATAATCCAGGAAAATTTCCACAACAGATTCAGCAGGTTCCGACGTCCCCGAGGACGTCTACGACTCTCTAGACGAGGCAAGCTCTGAAGCTGGGGGTACCACTCCTTCTGAGTCCCAACCAGAGAAGAACATTCCTATATACCCTGACGACTTTTTTGTACAAGGGTATGACTCAGAGGGTGCGTCCTCCACCATTCCTTCCATCTCTCCTCATGTGAGGACGGTGTTCATGACGGACAACAACCAAGATAGTCCCAGTGATCGCCAATGCATCAACACTCTGGAGGCCATACTGCATGCCTTGGTCAAGTCTGTGGACGAGATCAAAGCGGCCCTTCCAACTCTGCAAGGAAGAACGCCTGGCCAGACAAGCTTGGGTCCCACGGTCAATGCGGACTCAAACTCGGCTGCACCAAACCCGGGCGACAATCCTCCAACAACAACGGCTCCCACTGCTGCAGACGAGGCTAGGAAGGCGAGACGAGAGGTCCAGGAGCTCCAAAAACTTGTCAAGACCTCAGGATACGACAACCGTATCCGGCTGTATGGAGAGATGTTCCCTTTCCACCAAGATATAAACCATTCAACATCAATCTGTATGATGGGAAGACATCTGTAAGCAAGTACATCACCTACTTCAAAGTCACAACTGACCATCTACCTCATGACGACGCCATCCTTACGCGGTTGTTCATTGGAGCGTTGGAAGGGGTCGCCTTCGACTGGTACCGTAACTTGTCGGACAATTGCATCCATTCCTTCACCGGCTTCAAACGTATGTTCCTGGAGAGGTTCTATAAAGTAGGACAAGACGTGACGATGTCCACTCTCATGGAAGTTGTTCAGGGAGAAAAGGAGCTGACAAGGAACTATATCGAGCGTTTTCGTCAAACCGCGTTGAAGTTGCCTTCCGGTAACCCTGATTCCTCCTTAATTGAAATTTGTCAAAAGAGGCTGCTCCACACAATCAGCCTCTGGATGGGCGAAAGTCAGTTTAAAGATTGGAAGACTTTTATCATCAGTGCCACTAGTGCAGAAGACAAATTGAAAAAAGCTCGCACACTGGGATTACACGTCTCGGAAGGAGAGGACAAGGGCAAACGCCCTAACCCCCAACAGCAATAATGGTGGTAACCCCTCCAACAATCTAGACAATAAGGGCAAATAGGCTATGGTGGCCGACACGGCTCCGAAGCTTGAACCGAAGCCGGTAGAGAAGCTGTGGCCTCAGATGACCTACTCCTTCGAGGACAGCCATGTCAAGCCCATCTTGGACATGCTCATACAAGAAGGTCGAATTCAGCTCCCTCCTCCGAGACGTAAACCTCGTCCTACAGAGATGAAGAGCCCCAAGTACTGCCACTACCATCGCTATGTCCACCATGCTACGCAAGACTGCTACCAACTGAAGCGATACATCCAGCATCTCATCGATTCTAAGGCCTTGGCCATTGACTTCGAAGAGGTGACCGTAGCAGCCAATATGGTGTCAGTATAATTTGGCAGCTTCTCTCCGATAGAGACTCAATATGGAGTTGTACCCGTCTCCAGAGCAAAGCTAGAGGTCGCTAACCTTCCACCTCCTCGAGACCAGGCTGCTGGTCTAGTACCCCTTACCACATCACGAGGGCAGGTCATATGGGTCCATCCGGACCTGGTACCTGAAGTGACCCAGTCCACACCACCCTCCACCAGCAAAAAGAAAAGTGGGAAAGTCAAATCATGTCGTACAATCTCGGCAGAGCTCGAAGAAGCTACGGGTGTAGTCACCCGGTCGGGGACACAATCCCAACCTACTCCGAGTAACTCGGCTGAAGATCACCAGCCAGCTACTGATGATGCTCCAGGACCTTCTCAACCTTCGATGACCGATAAGCCTAAGCCGTAGGAGACTCGTTTTGACAAACCACTCTGAAGAGAGACGCCTCATGGACTGGAGAGGCCCAACAACTTTGATATCTTGGCACAATTGGCTAACACACCGGCCAAATTGTCGCTATACGAGCTCCTAAGACTCTCCAAAGATCTTCGCGTCGTACTGAACGAGGCACTCCAGAACGTCGATGCATATCTGGCTCAGTCCAATCTCACTGGGAAGACCTCGCCTGCATATCTCTAGGACAGTGCTTGTACAGACACAATGCCCAACATTGTCTTCACTCTACAGGATATGCTTATCAAGACCAACCTGCACGATCGCCCTCTGTATTATACTGGGTACATTGGTGATATCAAGGTGGATCGGATGCACATTGACCCCGGTTCTTCCATAAGCATCATCCTAAAGTGTCCGCTACTCCATCTGCGCATCCCAATGCATCGCCTGACGCTGACAAGCACCGCCATTAGCAGTTTCAATTCAGGCAGAAGCTATCCGATCGAAAAGATTCACCTGAAATGCCAAATCAGTGATCTTCAATCAGAAGTGACCTGTTATGTCATAGATGCGGATACTTCCTACAATATTCTCCTGGGACGTCCTTGGATACATGATTACATGATCGTGCCTTCCACACTAAACTAGTGCTTAAAGTACGTCGATAAGCACGGCTTCGTGAGGACAGAATTTGCTGACATTGATCCCTTTAAAGGGGTCGAATCCTACTACTCCGACTCATGCTAGTACGAGAAGTCGAAAAGGCACCTTGTCGAAGAAGATACTCAAACTCCAACTGAGGCGGCAAATGGATCAGAAGAACCTCTGACGATCCACCTCGAAGCCCACAAACCTGGCAGAACTGCACCACTTACAGCCACTCTGCGTAAGGATGCAATCAGCCTCTCCGCACAGGAAGGGCAGATGATAATTCGACTGCCAAGGTCTGACTAAGCGCCAAGGCCCACGACAGAGCTACTGACAATCAGGCTGCCAAGAGCTAGCCAGCAACAAATAGAGGAGCTCAATCCCTCCGTCAAACCGATGACGATTCGCCTTCCCAGAATGAATCGGCAGCCGAGCACTAAGCCAGGGACTGCTAGCTAGCCAACAACTCCCCGCCTAGTACCAAGCACCAAACTGGAGGTGGCTAGTACGCCAACGACTCTACGTTCTGCTCCATCCATGGAGCCCCTGATGATTAAGCTGCCCAAGTCATCCTTCCAATCTATATTGACACAGGGGGTGGTTGAAGAAGAGCCAGAGCAGGCCAAGTATGTGGCTGCTCATACTGATGTTCCATCTGCAGATGATGTAATCCCACTGGAAAAGATACCTTACTTCATCAATAAAGGGCTATCTTTGAACTACCTTGAGCTTAATAAGCTTTGTACAATTTATGCTATGGAACACGGTATAGGCACCCACCTACACACACAGGTGACAAATGTCTATACCGCAAACCAACTTACTCCGGTGGAAGATGCTTACCACATAATCGAGGGAAGGGATCATCCAATTATCTTCGGCCGGAAGAATGATCCACAACCCTTCAGGATAGAAGAAGTTGAGCTCGAACCCGACACCGGGAGATTGCCCCTTTATCTGTATAGTTCCCGATCCAAGTACCTCATGCAAAAATAGGGGTATAATCTGGAAACTGTACCAGGTTTGAACTACGGCACTGGACGGTGATTACCTTTACAATTGCCGGTCCCCGCTGGGAAACCACGAGATTACTACAACAAGACCAGATGTGGGCTAGGTTATGTTACACCTGCAAAGCTCCGATGAGGAGTGCGAATGTTACTCTCATTCATCTGAGTCATCCACTTCTGACTCAGACGTCAGTATTGGGGACATGTTCAGACAAGTCTGGTCCGTCAATATGGCATTTGTCGACGCCTACGAAGAAGATGAAGACATTCCTGAACTTCTTGAGTTAGAGTCGTGGACACAACAACTAGATGCACAATGGGAGAAGCGGTTCAAACAAAGAGAGCCTCCCACCGAAGATGAGGGTGTACAAGTTGATCTCGGTAATGCGTCCTCTCCAAAGCCCATCTTCGTCAGCAAGAATTTGACAGACGAAGAGCGAGAATTGCTACTACAGCTCGTCAGAGAATACATCGACGTGTTGGCCTGGAGCTACGAAGATATGCCAGGACTGAACCCAGAGGTTGTACTTCACAAACTCAATATTCGTCCGGACGCAAAACCAATCAAGCAACATCAATGACGGTTCCGCCCCGACATCATGAATGCCATTGAAGCTGAGGTCAATAAACTGATAGCTAGCGGCTTCATCCGTGAGGAACGACATCCAGATTGGGTAGCCAACATAGTACCAGTCCTCAAGAAGAACGAGAAGATCCGAATCTGCATCGACTTCCAGAACCTGAATAAGGCGTATCATAAGGATGAGTTCCCCCTCCCTGTCACAGACATCATGATTGACAACACCTGTAGCTTCGAGCGTATGTTATTCATGGATGGTTTTATAGGGTACAACCAAATCAAGATGTTCCCTGACGGCAAAAAGCAAACATCATTCCGAACACCAATTGGCACATACTGCTACACAGTCATGCCTTTCGGTTTAAAAAATGCTGGCACCACCTATCAAAGAGCTATGAACGTTATCTTTAGAGACCACTTGCGCAAGACAGTGGAATGCTACGTCGACGACATCACCGTCAAGAGTCGCTCTAAGGAAGATCATCTGCAGGATCTGAGGACAGTGTTCGACCTGATGCGAGTGCACAATTTGAAGATGAATCCCACAAAATCCTTCTTGGGCGTATCCAGCGGAAAGTTCTTGGGTTTCATCATTACTTCCCAGGGTATCCATATAGACCCTGAAAAGATGAAGGCAATCATGGAGATGGGTCCCCCGAGAAATCTTCGTGAACTTCGAGGCCTTCAAGGAAGGTTGGCCTACATTTGGAGGATTATCTCTAACCTCTCCGGACGATGTCAGCCATTCACCCACCTCATGAAAAAAGGTATTTCATTCGTATGGGATGAAGAATGTCAGTGCGCTTTCGACAGCATCAAGGAATATCTGACGAACCCACCAGTCCTAGTTGTTCCGGTCGCTGGAAAGCCATTCTTGCTCTATGTACGACCTATGGAGCATTCTCTCGGTGCTCTACTAGCACAAAATAACGATGCAGGCCATGAGCAAGCTATGTATTACCTCAGTCGAATGATGATGGGGCTGGAATATCGATACACTGTCGTAGAAAAATAGTGTCTTGCTCTGGTTTTCGCCATTCAGAAGATGCGATACTACGTCATGGGACAAACCATCCATGTCGTATCAAGAGTTAACCCTTTCATGGTCCTCACGACCAAGCCAGGTGCACTCAGCTCTCGCATCGCTACCTGGGCGATATTACTGTCCCCCTACCACATGATCTTTGTCCAACAAAAGGCGGTTAAAGGTCAAGCTCTGGCAGACTTTTTAGCAGCACATCCAGGTTTGGAGTCAACTAGAATATACGAAAAGGTTTCAGATGAGGTCGCCAATTCAAATGCAGTCTTCCATGATCCCATCTGGCGAATGTTCTTCGACGATGCTTCCAGAACTGGGCCCAAGGGCAACATTGTTGCTGGAGTCGGAGTGGTGCTGATTTCTTCCTTCGGGCTGGTGATCAATCGGGCTTACTCCCTCACAGAGCCCTGTTCAAACAATATGGCCGAGTACAATGCTTTGGTCATTGGCCTCCGACTTACAAAGGAGCTGGAGTAGAGTATCTGGAAGCATACGGCGATTCGCAGTTAATCGTCAATCAGATCCGAGGTTCATACGAAGTTTGCCATAAAGATATGATCCCTTATCACCAAATAGCAATCGACATCATCTCGTCCTTGGAAGGATTCTTTATAGAACACGTTTCCAGGCTCCAGAACATTGAAGCCGATGCCCTAGCAGGCCTTGCCGCTTCCTTAGCGGTTCTGAATCATGCTCACCACTTGGTTGACACAATAGGCCATGAATTGGTCTGTCCCAAGAATAATGTTCAATGTGTTGAGAGTTACTCCGCTCTGACGGTCGACGAAGCACCAGACTGGAAACAACCATTCATCGACTTCGTAGTCTACGACATTCTGCCAGAGAATTCGAAGGAAGCCACTTCCATCAGAAGACGTTCCTTAAGATTCTTTTATGATACAGAGACAAAAATACTGTATCGACGATCATACGATGGATTACTGCTTCGGTGTCTGTCAAATACTGAAGCCAAAGAAGCCGTACGCGAAGCACACCAAGGCGTCTGCGGAGCCCATCAGCCTGGCCCAAAGATGCAAGACCGCCTTCGTCGAATGGGCTACTACTGGCCTACGATGGTTACCGATGCGATCGACTATGCACAAAAGTGTCACGACCTGGTCCCCAAATACTTGGATCGAATCGAATCATGCCCAGCCTGCACCATTGATGAGACGGCGGCAGTAAGCTGTAATCCATATGCAGGTGATCAACAACATTTGAAACTAAAATTGCCACAACATTTATTTAAACGATAAATTTAAACTTGTTCTATTACAAGGATTCACAAACTTGAACAACAAAGAAACAACTAAATTCTCAAACTAAAGTAGCATCTATGGAGACGCCACAACATCATCATCAGCTGGAAGTACCGCCGGGTACAAATCAGGATCATAATAGCTATTGATCAGCATCTCCAGGTCATCAGTAGTACCTACGGTTATCTAGTCAGGAAAGGAGCAAAGTACAATTCATGTAAATTTTAACAATTAAAATGACAATTAATATCATGCATTTTTAAACAGTTTGAAAATGAAACAGTTTTGAAATACAGTACAGTGATATGAATAGGTAATGAATATGACCGGATTGGGTTACAGTAGTATCCTAGCGATACGGTATGGCTTGTCCCCGTGTGAAGAGGGGAAAGCTAATACAGTCAGTTATTCTAATTTTAGATTTGGTCATATCCACTACTCTACTCCCCCAGTCCCCAACAGTACGGTCAGTACTCTCGAAAGAGTTCGTGTATAACAGTGGTTTAAAATTGCAATGAAATGATTGTTAAAATAACCGTAAATCCACATAAATGTACTTGCCTTAAGTTTCTCAAGTTGGACGAGTTTGGTACTTCGGAATTTGAACAGTCACACTCTTCTTTGAAGTCCTACATTCCGGAAATTTTGTCTCAGAAACCACAACTCTAGAATTATCTAATTATAATTTCTAGATTTTGTTTCCTAGTCAATTTTTAGTCTTGTATTTATCAACACAATCAAAACACGCTTTTCTAGTACGTTACAAATTAGGAAATCCAAATTTATGTTTTATTCCGGAAAACTTATTTTTATCAATTTATTGGGAAAAATTTAGTATTTTATAATTATACATATAAATATATTTTTCTTTTCATTAAGTGAGAAAATTATGAATTTCTAACTAATAAATAATAATATTAATTAATTCTACACGATCACAATCCCAGAAAATCCACAGCTGAATCATACTTATTACAAATTACAAAAATAAATAAATGAGCTTATGCTCTTACATTTCCATGAATTAAAATAAGAGGAAGAAAACGTTAGTCTTGTAATTTACCTACAAAAATTACATAATAATAATAACTAATAATTCTAATTTAAAAATAAAATAGATTGAGTCTCAGAACTGGTCCAATCTTCATTTACAGCTACTCTGCCTCAACGTCCGGACAGACCGGTGCGTTTGCATTTCACTGGGGCCCATTGACCGATAAGGTCATCGCCCAAAAATATTATCATTTCCAAAAATCATTTTAAAATCATAAAATCAAATTTTTATAGAAATTTCGGCAGCATTCCCTCTATTTTCGGGATAACCCAAAACTGGGAAATGCGCCGATTTTTCCTGCAAAATAAATCCCAACCCAATATAACCACAAAAACTATTTTTTTCGAAATAAAATCGAAATCCAGAATTGATATCGAAACTTCCAAAGTAAATCGGAAAACTAACAACATCCATTCCGAAATTATTCTCGGAAATTCCAAGAAATCACAGAACCCAAATAGTATGTATATAAATCTATAACCACAGAATTGTTTCCGAAGGAGTCGGAAAAATTCCGAAATCGAAAAGATCGCAAGGACCAAAAACCCACAGCATACTAATTCCGAAGAAACTTCGGAAAATGGTAACGTAATCGAAACGTAACCAACAATCCGAATTCCCGAAGGAATCGGTGGACCAGGTTTTCATCACAGACTAAAAATAGAGAACTATGGGACTATCCAGAGGTTACCGAAAAAACGAAGGAATCCGAAGTGATGCCTCGGACTCGAAACACGCCTCGCCGGAATACGGCTGCGTAAACTCCGTGAATCCACAGAAACGAAACACTGACAGAGTACACGGGCCACGCCTAGGAACGGATCCGACAGAAACAGCACTTGGAAAAACCACACAGAGAGTAATCCAAGTCGGGATCTTCCTGGAGACTCGCGAGCGGAGTCGAACAGGGGCGCGGAAGGCCGGGCGCGGGGCTGTCGGAGCGTCGGGGTAGCCGCACAAGGGCGGGTCGGCGGTTGGCCGAGGGCGCCGGTGGAAGATCGGGGTGCGCCGGCGAGAGATCGGGCGTGAGCGTGGCCGAGAAGGGCGCTCGGGCTGGAGAGTTCGGCCAGAGGGGCACGGCCTCGGAAGGTGGCGCCTGGGACGGGTTCGCCAAAAATATTTGGGGTTAGGGCTCAGGAAATAGGGTTTGAGAGTGGAGATGAGGGTTTAAAGGAGAGGAAGGGGTTTTATAGGGAGAAGGAGATGGGGGTTTAGAAGAGGAAGAGGTGACCGGCCGGAAAGCCAAAGGCCAGCGGCGGCGGCGGTTTCGGAATGGAAGGGTCGCCATTCCAACAGAAGGAGCTCAAATGAAAATGAGAGTTCAATGAATAAAGGAGTGAATGGAAAGATTCCATTCAATGCAAATTAAAAAGAAATGTGCTGGAGCTTTAAAGTGAATGAATGGATAGAATTCCATTCAATTAGAAATAAAGAGAAAGGAAAGAATTCACTAGAAAAATATTATAAATAATTAATTAACTTATGAATTATATACGAAACTGAGTTCGATTTCAGAATTGATTCCAAGTTGGTTTTCGGGAATGGTAACTGGTTCGGGTCTGGCCAGACAAAAAAAAATCCATGTTTTACTTATTTTAAAATTAATAATTTTCCACTAATAATAATCGGATAAAATATTAATTTAACAAACACGAAAATTTTAATAATTTAGAAAAAACAACAAAATTGAATTTACGGGTTTGACTAAAATTTTCAGAATTAAATAATTAACTAATTAAAATAGTGAACTAAAATTACGGATTTTACAACCTTCCCTCCTTAGAAAATTTTGTCCTCGAAATTTAAAGAGTTGGGTAGGAAAATCAAACAGGTACGGGTACTACACTCGTAACTCAGGTCCAACAATAAGAATTTCCAAGGCAGTCGTGGATGAAACGGTTTATGATATCATCCATGTAGAAAAATACAAAAGCGAACCAAAGTACACGAGGTTGATCAGACCATCATGCACCGATCCTGATTAGACAATATATTAGTGGGTGCATCCAATAAAAATACTGTCATGATCAAGCTTGATAAAGAGATAGCTTGCAAAACTAGGCTGACTTAGCAGCATCAGTCAAGTTTAGAACGAAAAGAGAAGAAGTAGGAGTTTAAATGATAGCTCAAATTCTAATCTTCTTCTCACCTCTGACTACGTTTGCAACTGGTTTCTCTGGCACTGAAAGGTTGAGTCAAATCTTCAGCTCTGAATTATCCAATATGGAACTCGGATCCGGAATGTAGCGTCTGAGCTGGCTCAACTTTCCTGCTCTGCTAACACTGATCGTTCCTCTGGTAGGAGAAAATCTTCACAAAAGACGCTATCTCCTTCTTCAAAACTCCACTGATTGACGATGCTAACTTGGTAGTTGTTGTAAGGAAACTCTACAAATTTTAAATGATCTTCTCCAAGACCCTCCAATTTCCAAAACACAAGATCTAACATATCTTCAAGCGTCTGGATTATCTTCTTTAATTGTTTGCCGGTTTGTACTCCATAAATCCGGTAGAGGTGCCTCTCGTACAATGCTGCCAACTTCTCGATGAATAAACTAACCTTGAAGGGAATAAAGTGTGCTGACTTGGTTAGTCGGTCCACTATATCCCAGATGGCATCCTTCCCTCCTTGGAAATGAGGCAAACCTGACACGAAGTCCATTGTGATGTGCTCCCGCTTCCACTCCGGAATGTCCAGCGGTTGTAGAAGTCCTGCGGGTTTCTGTCTACTGGCCTTCACTTGCTGACAGATCAAACATCTCGCCACGAATTTGGACACATCTTTCTTCATTCCATACCGCCAAACAATAGTGCGCATATCCCGATACATCTTATTATCTCCAAGATGTATAGAATACTGCGACTGGTGCGCTTCCTTCATCAGTTAGTTCTTCAGTTTGCCAGATGGTACACAAAGCCTCGTACCATTCTTCAAAGCTCCATCGCTGGCGATGGAGAAACCCTCAAGTGTTCCCGCCAACACTTAATCTCTCAGCTTGCAAAGTGCCTCATCTTGAAACTGAGTCTCATTGATCTTGTCCATCAGATACGAGCTCACTTGCAACTTTATCAGTACTGAATCAGCATCCAGCTCCATCCTTCTATCTCCAGGCAATATGATCTCTAATCCAAGCTTCTCGATGTCCTCTAGTAGATGCCGCTCCTTGGTCAAGAACATCGCCACTGGGTATCGACTAAGTGCATCAGCGACCACATTAGCCTTACCCGGGTGGTATTGCAGGTCGATGTCAAAGTCCTCTATTAGCTCCAGCCATCTTCTTTGCCTCATGTTCCACTTTTTCTGAGTGAAAATATACTTCAGACTTTTGTGATCTGTGTATATCTCCACTCTCTCTCCATACAGATAGTGCTTCCATAGCTTCAATGCAAAAATGACTGCAGCAAGCTCCAGGTCATGTGTGGGATAATTCTTCTCATGGTTCCGTAATTGCCTAGATACGTAAGCAATCACTTTCCCATTTTGTTGAAGAACGCAACCCAGTCCTTTTCCAGAGGCATTACTGTAGATTGAGAAACCACCAGTTCCTGCGGGTAGCGCAAGGATTGGTGCAGTGGTCAGCCTCTTCTTCAGCTCGTCAAATGTCGCCTGACACTCTTCCGTCCAGACGAACTCTTTATTCTTCCGAGTTAGCTTCGTCATCGGTTCAGTAATTCTGGCAAAATCCTTCACAAACTTCCGGTAGTAGCCAGCCAAGTTCAAGAAACTTCCGAATTAAACTTGGGGTATACCACTTTTCAACAGCATCTATCTTCCATCGAAATTTCTTCTCTTGACAACATGGCCAAAAATCTACCTTGTCAAAGAAAATCCACGTTCAGATAACTTTACCATAAAACTTCTTTTTCTTCAAAGTTTCCAGAACTTTCCTCAGATGTTCTTCATGCTCTTCTTCAATCTCCGAATATATCAGAATGTTATCTATGGAGAAGATAAACTGATTCAAATACTCATGAAAAAGTCTGTTCATGAGATTCATGAACACAGCAGGAGCATTTGTCAGTCCAACGTCATGACCAAAGAAAACTACCCATACTTGGTGTTTGAACGCCGTCTTAGAAATGTCCTCCTTCCTGACTTTGATTTGATGGTTGTCAGATATTAAGTCAAACTTCGAAAAACACCCTAACTCTACACAAACAGATCAAACAGATCCTCGATCCGGGCAGAGGGTACTTGTTCTTTAGTGTCTGGTAATCGATGCACATCCGTTTGTTCCATCCTTCTTGGGCACAAACAAGATAGGTGTTCCCTAAGGTGAAGTTCCAACTTGGATAAATCCTAGAGCCTTCATTGATCTGGTCCTTCATCTTCTTGGCCTCCTTCGGGTTGAGTCCGTAACATCCTTATAAATAGGGAAAGAGCCGGGGACTAGGTCAATAGTGAACTCTATGTCTAGATCCGAGATAATCCGGGAAGACTATTAGGAAAAACATCTGCCATAAAGGTGTAACTAAGAATTTTATTCATGTGGAGAATTACAGCAAAAACTCTTATGATTGATCTAAGGACATCCTGTTACAACTTTCAAAAAATAGATAATGCTATTCAGCAGTCCTAGGTACTATTCTTCATGGTTCTGGCTCTTGCATGAGCAGTCTCCAACTGCTTTATCTTCCATGATCCTTGAATCTGCATCATGCCTCCCTGCAGTGGGTGTAGAAGGCAAGGTCTGCTGGATGGGAAGAGAGTCCCTAGGTTGCGGTATAACAGGTGTAACTGGAATAGGTATTCTGGTACGATGAAAAGATAAGGGGCAATCTTTTACCCGATGTTCAGCAGATCCACGTACCAAACATTTTCCCAATCTCTTGCGACAAATATTGCCTTGGTGACGAGGCCTTTTACAGTAGTCACAAACCAATAGCTTCTTATGATATGACTGCCGGATAGTAGGACTCCAACATCTTCTATATTCAGGGGTATCCCTCCTAGGACGAGGTTCTGCTCCAACTCGGTTTAAGATAGCTAAAGCTACTTCATTGACGTTCTTCATGACTTCTATCGTGATATCCATCTGTTCCTGCTGGGCTTCAGCTTGAGCCTTCTGGAACTCCATGATTTCTTGAAATAGGGCAACCATTTGGGAGGTGTTCGCTGGTACTGGTGGAGCAACAAGAATGGGTACTTCCCCAAGGAAATGTAACTCAGTTTGAGAAGAGGTAGGAATCGCCAGTGTAGTGAAAACTTCACTGGATGTATTATGGGGACGGTCAATCAGCTGCGAGGGAATAAACCCTGGACTTGGTTGAGAAGATGGGGTATGATCCGGAGATGATACCTCATCGCCAGCAGAATTGGTCTTGTCAATGGTCATTCTCTGGAAGGTTTAGGATACAAACATAAGCAAAGTATCCTACCAGTCTATAATCAAACAAAAATATTTATTTAATATATTTCGGTCCTATGTTGTGACAAATTGATGTTTTAGTGTTCTAATTGTTTCTAAATATGTTTTCCTAAGTTGTTGTTCAGACCTGCATGGGCCACCACTAAAAACATGTCACGACTCGGTCCCCAAATACTTGGGTCGAATCGGATCATGCCCAGCCTGCACCGTTGATGAGACGGCGGCAGTAAGCTGTAATCCATATGCAGGTGATCAACAACATTTGAAACTAAAATTGCCACAATATTTATTTAAACTATAAATTTAAACTTGTTCTATTACAAGGATTCACAAACATGAACAATAAAGAAACAACTAAACTCTCAAACTAAAGTAGCATCTATGGAGACGCCACAACATCATCATCAGCTGGAAGTACCACCGGGTACAAATCAGGATCATAATAGCTATTGATCAGCATCTCCAGGTCATCAGTAGTACCTACGGTTATCCAGTCAGGAAAGGAGCAAAGTACAATTCATGCAAATTTTAACAATTAAAATGACAATTAATATCATACATTTTTAAACAGTTTAAAAATGAAACAATTTTGAAATACAGTACAGTGATATGAATAGGTAATGAATATGACCGGATTGGGTTACAGTAGTATCCTAGCGATACGGTATGGCTTGTCCCCGTGTGAAGAGGGGAAAGCTAATACAGTCAGTTATTCTAATTTTGGATTTGGTCATATCCACTACTCTACTCCCCCAGTCCCCAACAGTACGGTCAGTACTCTCGAAAGAGTTCGTGTATAACAGTGGTTTAAAATTGCAATGAAATGATTGTTAAAATAATCGTAAATCTACATAAATGTACTTGCCTTAAGTTTCTCAAGTTGGACGAGTTTGGTACTTCGGAATTTGAACAGTCACACTCTTGTTTGAAGTCCTACATTCCGGAAATTTTGTCCCAGAAACCACAACTCTAGAATTATCTAATTATAATTTCTAGATTTTGTTTCCTAGTCAATTTTTAGTCTTGTATTAATCAACACAATCAAAACACGCTTTTCTAGTGCGTTACAAATTAGGAAATCCAAATTTATGTTTTATTCCGGAAAACTTATTTTTATCAATTTATTGGGAAAAATTTAGTATTTTATAATTATACATATAAATATATTTTTCTTTTCTTTAAGTGAGAAAATCATGAATTTCTAACTAATAAATAATTATATTAATTAATTCTACACGATCACAATCCCAGAAAATCTACAGCTGAATCATACTTATTACAAATTACAAAAATAAATAAATGAGCTTATGCTCTTACATTTCCATGAATTAAAATAAGAGGAAGAAAACGTTAGTCTTGTAATTTACCTACAAAAATTACATAATAATAATAACTAATAATTCTAATTTAAAAATAAAATAGATTGAGTCTCAGAACTGGTCCAATCTTCATTTACAGCTACTCTGCCTCAACGTCCGGACAGACCGGTGCGTTTGCATTTCACTGGGGCCCATTGACCGATAAGGTCATCGCCCAAAAATATTATCATTTCCGAAAATCATTTTAAAATCATAAAATCAAATTTTTATAGAAATTTCGGCAGCATTCCCTCTATTTTCGGGATAACCCAAAACTGGGAAATGCGGCGATTTTTCCTGCAAAATAAATCCCAACCCAATATAACCACAAAAACTATTTTTTCGAAATAAAATCGAAATCCAGAATTGATATCGAAACTTCCAAAGTAAATCGGAAAACTAACAACATCCATTCCGAAATTATTCTCGAAAATTCCAAGAAATCACAGAACCCAAATAGTATGTATATAAATCTATAACCACAGAATTGTTTCCGAAGGAGTCGAAAAAATTCCGAAATCGAAAAGATCGCAAAGACCAAAAACCCACAGCATACTAATTCCGAAGAAACTTCGGAAAATGGTAACGTAATCGAAACGTAACCAACAATCCGAATTCCCGAAGGAATCGGTGGACCAGGTTTTCATCACAGACTAAAAATAGAGAACTATGGGACTATCCAGAGGTTACCGAAAAACGAAGGAATCCGAAGTGATGCCTCGGACTCGAAACACACCTCGCCGGAGTACGGCTGCGTAAACTCCGCGAATCCACAGAAACGGAATACTGATAGAGTACACGGGCCACGCCTAGGAACGGATCCGACAGAAACAGCACTTGGAAAAACCACACAGAGAGTGGTCCAAGTCGGGATCGTCCTGGAAACTCGCGAGCGGAGTCGAACAGGGGCGCGAAAGGCCGGGCGCGGGGCTGTCGGAGCGTCGGGGTAGCCGCACAAGGGCGGGTTGGCGGTTGGCCGAGGGCGCCGGCGGAAAATCGGGGTGCACCGGTGGGAGATCGGGCGTGAGCGTGGCCGGGAAGGGCGCTCGGGCTGGAGAGTTCGGCCAGAGGGGCACGGCCTCAGAAGGTGGCGCCTGGGACAGGTTCGCCGAAAATATTTGGGGTTAGGGCTCAGGAAATAGGGTTTGAGAGTGGGGATGAGGGTTTAAAGGAGAGGAAGGGGTTTTATAGGGAGAAGGAGATGGGGGTTTGGAAGAGGAAGAGGTGACCGGCCGGAAAGCGAAAGGCCAGCGGCGGCGGCAGTTTCGGAATGGAAGGGTCGCCATTCCAACAGAAGGAGCTCAAATAAAAATGAGAGTTTAATGAATAAAGGAGTGAATGGAAAGATTCCATTCAATGCAAATTAAAAAGAAATGTGCTGGAGCTTTAAAGTGAATGAATGGTTAGAATTCCATTCAATTAGAAATAAAGAGAAAGGAAAGAATTCACTAGAAAAATATTATAAATAATTAATTAACTTATGAATTATATACGAAACTGAGTTCGATTTCGGAATTGATTCCAAGTTGGTTTTCGAGAATGGTAACTGGTTCGGGTCTGGCCAGACAAACAAAAATCCATGTTTTACTTATTTTAAAATTAATAATTTTCTACTAATAATAATCAGATAAAATATTAATTTAACAAACACGAAAATTTTAATAATTTAGAAAAAACAACAAAATTGAATTTACGGGTTTGACTAAAATTTTCAGAATTAAATAATTAACTAATTAAAATAGTGAACTAAAATTACGGGTTTCACAAAAAGTGCAAAGCCTGTCAAGTCCACACAGATTTCATCCATCAGCCATCCGAGTTTCTACATCCAACGGTGGCATCCTGGCCATTTGAAGCATGGAGAATGGACATCATTGGTCTGATCACTCCGCCTTCGTCCAGAGGACACCGCTTCATACTCGCAATCACAGATTACTTCTCCAAATGGGCGGAAGCGATTTCGCTGGTAGAAGTGAAGACATCAAACGTGATCAGCTTCCTCAAGCATCAAGTAATCTACCGCTATGGACTGCCCCGAAGGATCATCCATGACAATGGTCCGTAGTTCGCAAGCCACGCCTTCTATCGGTTCTGCAATAAACACCGAATCCAGAATGTTGCTTCAATGCCATACAATCCCGCAGCGAATGGGTTGGCAAAAGCATTCAATAAAACTATAATCAAGCTGCTCAAGAAATTCGTGTCCTCAAACAAATGCGACTGGAATGAGAAGGTCAGCGAATGCTTATGGGTGTACCGTACTACAGTGCAGACGGCCACTGGGAATACACTATTCTCTCTGGTGTATGGGAGTGAGGCAGTTCTCCTACTAAAGGCTCAAATCCCCTCGCTTCGCGTCGCCCTCACCTACCGATTGACGACGGATGATAATCACCACCGCCAGTTACAAGAGTTGGAGGCTCTAGACGAGAAGCGCCTGTTAGCTCAACAACGAATCGAGGTATACCAAGCATATATCTCGGGAGCTTTTAACAAGAAGGTTAAAATCAGAACATTCCAAGTGGGTGACCTCGTTCTGGCAGTTCGGAGGCTGATGGTTATGACTCACAATACTGCCGGCAAATTCCAACCAAAGTGGAAAGGCCCATTTGTCATCGAGGCTGTATTCTCCAATGGTGCTTACCGCCTCATAAAACAAAACAGAGACTTTCTCATGTTGCCCATCAATGGAAAGTTCCTAAAAAGTATTATGTCTGAAACGACATCCTCCAAATCTTTCAGATTATTGAGTTATGTACCCCTGGTACCGCTGAACTCACACTCTGACTCCAAATTTCCCAGAATGATTAGTTATGTACCCCCCTGGTACTGCTGAACTCACACTCTGACTCTAAATTTTTAAGAATAATGAGTTATGTATCCCCCTGGTACCGCTGAACTCACATTCTGACTCGAGATCTCCCAGATTGTCGAGTTATGTACCCGCTGGTACCGTTGAACTTACACTCTGACCACTACAGATGAGTCTATATCGCATATTTTAGGTAGTAAGTCACGTATGATCATACCTCTGAACTTTCTTCCTAAAAGAGCTCCCTCCTCATGATCCAATACCCGCACTTTCAGTGCATAAACAGGGTAACAGATCCACAAATTTTTTGAAACAACCACGTCGATGTTACCTCTGAGTTGTTTCCCTTCCATCAAAAATAGACCGCCCCTCACGTAGAACTTCCATGTCCTCATTACCTCTGAGTTGTTCTATATACCCCTTCATGGAGCCCACTCCTGCCATGTCTTCATTACCTCTGAGTGGGAAGTCTCCATCGATGAAACCCTCATATTTACCACGTCCTCATTACCTCTGAGTAAATATGTTGGATTTTCTCTCGGCTTATTATTCGTACCCAAGATCGGAGTACGCCAAGGATAATGGGCCTGCAAATTTCCTCTGTTGACCACAAATGTCCTCTGTGACCACAAATGTTGTACTAAGTACATGCCCCTCATTTCTCATCATGCCCCGGGAGCCCAGCTGCTCCATGGCATTCTTTCTCTCGATACCAGGAACGTCCACGGCCATCTTACTGTGGAACTGTTCTAGAGTATCCCCATCAAACTTGTTATCCGTACCTAAAACCAAGGTACGCCAAGGATAATAGGTCCATAAAAAGTCTCCCATTAGGGCAACTACTGTAAGCAAAGAATAGACCGAATGTATTCTATTCATTCAAAATCAATTACATTCACATGACTACATCTCAAGAGCAAGCCAGAAAAGTTCTTCATCGTTTTATTCCGACAAGAAAGAAGAAAAGATTACATTGATGTCCAAAAGAAGCGGAACACAAGCTACAGCTAGAGATAGACAGAAATATCAAGACAAAGGACGGACGTTTATGGGAGCCCACGAATCCTAGTTGTGGGGGCGCATATACCATTCCCTCAACCATTTTTCATATGAAGGATCTATTTGAGTAAGATCCTCGTCCGGAGCAGGAAGGTCAGAACTCCCAATATTACCACCTTCGGACTGGGGCTCTTCCTTTACAGCAACTTCAATGTTGGGAGTGTTTTCCTCCCCTATAGGCGCCAGCTCTTCCTTTTGTTCCTTCTTTTTTTGGTATCACCTCCTCCTTAACGAGCGATGACTCTTGTTTGAGGAAAGAAGGCAGCAACTCCTCCTTCACAATGATTTCAGCCTTCGGCAGGGACGCTACAAGAATCAAGATAAAAGAAACAAAGTTAGAAGATTCGACAAGTCCTTATGCGATTCAGTTTGTGAAGTATTTATGCGGCCATTAGACAACTCCCATGCAGCTCGAACATGGGGTATACCCTCCATGCGGCTCGGATATGGGACGTACATGCAGCACATACAATTTGAACAGTCCGATGAAGACGAAGGACGCATTAAAGGCTTGTGCATAAAACATGCAACAGAGCCATCTTTGTTAGGGTTTTTGAAGCATACGATCCTCTAAAATCCTTACCAGCAATGGTAAGGTGGACGTCAGGGTGGACTTCAGGCGCCGCGGCCGACGTAGAGGCCACCCCCTTATCCTTCGTCGCCGCCTTAAAAACTTTGGGAGCCATCGTTGATCGAAGAAGAAGAAGAAACGGACGACAGTTAGGACAAGAAGAGCTTAAATTGAGAAAGAGAGTAAAGAGTTTCTTTCTCCAAATTACTCTTATTTATAGAGAGGCCAAAGGGGGGGCACGTGGACCGATGAAAGCTTCTGGTCGTGTACTGCAGGCAAAATCGACTCCTAGGATTTCGTTCCCTCTCCTAAAGGAGATTCATCAAAGCAGAAAATTTAAATATTTAATGAACCGACTCTTGGGATTCCCCCAAAAGATGGCTCCAAATCAAAACGAATTAAGAGTAATTAATGTCGCCTACATGGCAGAAAGGACAGTATGTGGCCAGAAGCGATCCATGCGGCCAGAGCGGTCTATGCGGCTAGGTAGTCTATACGGCTAGAGCGGTCCATACGGCCAGGCAGTCTATGCGGCCAGGAAAGCCATGCGGCTAAGACGTCTATGCGTCAGGAGAGCTTATGTGGACATTGTCATGCTTCTCATTCAAAGTATTTCAATTTTTTAAATTGAAAACTTTGAAGGGGGTCTTGTAGAAGCATGGAAATGAACAGAAAATCCTATGCGGCTCAAGACTTGGAGAGTTTCATGCGGCTCAAATGTTCATTAGAGTTCCATGCGGCTCAAAAGTTCATTAGAGTTTTATGCGGCTCAGGAATCTCCATAGCTCCATGCGGTTCTATGCAGCGGTCTCATTCAATGCCACGTGGCCCTATGCGGCTCGCCTCTACAGCTGGGCATTAAGCAGCGGCCTCATTTATTGCCCTGACACAACAAGGCGGCTCTGACAATAAAGGTGAACAGACAGCTCTGACATAAAGCTGCAATGATGACTCTGACATAAAGGTGTGCTCCTAGGGAAACGAAGAAATTTTTTATAGCTGGCATAAATCCACCAATTCCAAAGCTCATTATGCGGCTACCATCTCCATGCGGCTGCCATCCCCATGCGGCTGCCACTCTCATGCGGCCGCCACCCCCATGCGACTGCTACTCCTATATGGCTCAAATCATGGGGCCACCCCCATGCGGCCGCCACTCTAATGTGGCTCGGATCAAGGGGACCATCTCCATGCGGCTCAAATGCTGAGAGACCATGCCCATGCAGTCTTGACACGTAGCCAGCCTTATACGGTTCAGTTGAAAATCACCCTCATGCGGCTCAGATTTCGGAGGCCATACCTATGCGGCTGCCACCCTTATGCGGTTCAGTTGGAAACCACCCCCATGCGGCTGCTACTCCTATGTGGCTCGGATCATAGAACCACCCCTATGCGGCCACCACTCTCATATAACTCGAATCATGGGGACCATCTCCATGCAGCTCAAATGCTGAGAGGCCATGCCCATGCAGCCTTGACACGTAGCTAGCCTTATGCGGTTCAGTTGGAAACCACCCTCATGCGGCTCAGATTTTGGAGGCCATACCTATGCGGCTGCCACCTTCATGTGGTTCAAATCCTGAGAAGCCACCCTCATGCGGCTCTGTCAAGACACCCTGTCCCTGTGGCTCACGGTTAGGACACGTGGCAGAGGACATTTCTCCCCATGTCCCGACGGCTCGCAGCATAATGATGGTTGGACACGTGACACCCAATCAATCAAGATTTATCCACTCAGATTTGTTACTATCAACAAATCCCAACAACCAGATTGAGTACAATTATCATAATTACCCGGATCAAATCAGATTTATTACAATCAAGCAGATTGAACATGTAGCAAGAGATCCGAGCTTGTCATAACAAATCACAAAGATTCGTGGCAATCAACCTTAATTGCCCACACGGATTTGGCGTAATCAAGATTAACGACCCAGATTAATTGCCAACAAAACAGGATCAAGGAAAATAGTAATTAATCCCCAAACCGCCGACTCTTCAAGGAGCAATCATTGTAAACCCTAATGATCACATCCCACTTCTATAAATAGCACGGTGCCATTCCCTTGCAAAAAAATGGACCCCGAAGGCTGGACACACAGAGAGAAAAAGGCACACATAGAAGAGTCTCCCCACACGTTCCGAGAGCATTTCTTCATCAGAGCCAAGGCTACGTCCGATCGTCCAAGGAGTAAGGCAGAGCTGTCGTCACTTTTTCGAGCCTCTACCGTCACCCCCCAGAAAAAATAAACAATTATACTTAGATTGCTGTACCTAGGTTTTCGTTCCTAGGCTTTCTTTGTACAGGCAGGTTTGTATTGTGAGTTTAAGTTCAATCCTCCTATAAAAATTGTTCTGTACTTTTACAATCTATGGCAAACAGTAACATCGACGTGGTTGTTTCAGGAAATTTATGGATCTGTTACCCTGTTTATGCACTGAAAGTACGGGTATTGGATCATGAGGAGGGAGCTCTTTTAGGAAGAAACATCGGAGGTATGATCATATGTGACTTACTACCTAAAAGATGCGATATAGATTCTTCTGTAGTGATCAGAGTGTAAGTTCAGCGGTACCTGCGGGTACATAACTCGACAATCTGAGAGATTTGGAGTCAGAATGTGAGTTCAGCGGTACCAAGGGGTACATAACTAATCATTCTGGGAAATTTGGAGTCAGAATGTAAGTTCAACGGTACCAGGGGGTACATGACTAATCATTCTGGAAAATTTGGAGTCAGAGTGTGAGTTCAGCGGTACCAAGGGGTATATAACTCAACAATCTGAAAGATTTGGAGGATGTCATTTCAGACATAATACTTCTTCAAAAACTTGCCGTTGATGGGCAACATGAGCAAGTCTTCGTTTTGTTTTGCGAGGCGGTAAGCACCATTGGAGAATACAGTCCCGATGACAAATGGGCCTTCCCACTTTGGTTGGAATTTGTCGGCAGTTTTGTGAGTCATAACCATCGGCCTCCGACCAGCCAGAACGAGATCACCCACTTGGAATGTTCTAATTTTAACCCTCTTGTTGAAAGCTCCGAAGATTCGGGCTTGATATAGCTCAATTCGTTGTTGAGCTAACAGGCGCTTCTCATCTTGGGCCTCCAACTCTTGTAGTCGGCGATGATGGTTATCATCTGTTGTCAATCGGTAGGTAAGGACGATGCAGAGCGAGGGGATTTGAGTCTCTAGTGGAAAACTGTCTCACTTCCACAAACCAGAGAGAATGGTGTGTTCCCAGTGGCCGTCCGTACTGTAGTACGGTACGCCCATAAGCATTTGCCAAGCTTCTCATTCCAGTCGCGTTTGTTTGAGGACATAAACTTCTTGAGCAGCTTTATTATAGTTTTATTGAATGCTTCTGCCAACCCATTCGCCGCCGAATTATACAGCGTTGAAGCAATATTCTGGATTCGGTGTTTGTCGTAGAACCGATAAAAGGCGTGGCTTGCGAACTGCAGACCGTGGTCGTGGATGATCCTTTGGGGTAGTCCATAGTGGTAGATTACGTGATGCTTGAGGAAGCTGATCACGTTTGATGTCTTCACTTCTACCAGCGGAGTAGCCTCCGTCCATTTGGAGAAGTAATCTATGATTGCGAGTATGAAGCGGTGTCCTCTAGATGAAGGCGGAGTGATCGGACCAATGATGTCCATTCCCCATGCTTCAAATGGCCAGGATGCCACCGTCGGATGTAGAAACTCGGATGGCTGGTGGATGAAATTTGCGTGGACTTAACAGGCTTTGCACTTCCGTGCATAGTCTATCGTATCGGCAACCATCGTAGGCCAGTAGTAGCCCATTCAGCGAAGGCAGTCTTGCAACTTTGGACCCGGCTGATGGGCCCCGCAGATATCGTCGTGTGCTTCACGTACAGCTTCTTTGGCTTCTGTGTTTGACAGACATCGAAGCAGTAATCCATTGTATGATCGCCGATACAGTATTTTTGTCTCTATATCTAAGAAGAATCTTAAGAAACGTCTTCTAATAGAAGTGGCTTCTTTGGGATTGTCTGGCAAGATGCCATAGACTACGAAGTCAATGAATGGTTGTCTCCAGTCTGGCACTTTGTCGACTGTCAGAGCGGAGTAACTCTCAACACATTGAACATTGTTCTTGGGACAGACCAATTCACAGCCTATTACGTCAACCAAGTAGTGAGCATTATTCGGAACTGTTAAGAAAGCGGTAAGGCCTGCTAGGGCGTCGGCTTTAATGTTCTGGAGCCTGGGAATATATTCTATGAAGAATCCTTTCAAGGACGAGATGATGTTGATCGCTATTTGGTGATAAGGGATCATGTTTTCATGGCGAACCACGTATGAGCCCCGGATCTGGTTGACGATTAGCTGTAAATTGCCGTATGCTTCCTGATACTCTACCCCCAGCTCCTTTGTAAGTCGAAGACCAATGACCAAGGCATTGTACTCGACCATATTATTTGAATAGGGCTCCGTGAGGGAGTAAGCCCGATTGATCACCAGCCCGGAGGGAGAAATCAGCACCACTTCGACTCCAGCGATAATATTGCCCTTGGGCCCAGTTTTGGAAGTGCCGTCGTAAAATATTCGCCAGATGGCATCATAGGAGACTGTATTTGAATTGGCGACCTTATCTGGAACCTCTTCGTTTATTCTGGTTGACTTTGAACCTGGATGAGCTGCTAAAAAGTATGCCAGCGCTTGACCTGTAACAGCCTTCTATGGGACGAAGATCATATGGTAGGGAGACAGTAATATTGCCCAGGTAACGAGGCGAGAGCTGAGTGCACCTGGCTTAGTCATGAGGACCCTAAGGGGGTTAACTCTTGATATGACATGGTTGGTTTGTCCCGTACGTAGTGTCGTGTCTTCTGAATGGCGAAAACCAGCATAAGACACTCTTTTTCTACGGCAGTGTATCGATGTTCCGGCCCCATCATCATTCGACTTAGGTAATATATAGCTTGCTCATGGCCTGCATCGTTGTTTTGTGCTAGCAGAGCACCGAAAGAATGTTCTATTGCTCGCACATAGAGCAGGAATGGTTTTCCAGCGACTGGGGCCACTAGGACTGGAGGGTTCGTCAGATATTCCTTGATGCTATCGAAAGCGCGCTGACATTCTTCATCCCATACGAATGAAATACCTTTTTTCATGAGGTGGATGAATGGCTGACATCGTCCGGAGAGGTTGGAGACAAACCTCCTGATGTAGGCCAGCCTCCATTGAAGGCCTCGAAGTACACGAAGAATTCTCGGAGGACCCATCTCCATGATTGCCTTCGTCTTCTCAGGGTCTATATGGATACCCTGGAAAGTAATGATGAAATCTAAAAACTTCCCGCTGGATACGCCCAAGAAGGATTTTGTGGGATTCATCTTCAAATTATGCGCTCGCATTAGGTCGAACACTCCTCAGATCATGCAGATGTTCTTCCTTAGAGCGGTTTTTGACGGCGATGTCATCGACGTAACATTCCACTTTCTTACGCAAGTGGTCTCTAAAGATGACGCTCATATCACTTTGATAGATGGCGTCAGCATTCTTTAAACCGAAAGGCATGACTATGTAGCAGTATGTGCCAATTGGTGTTCGAAATAATGTATGCTTTTCGTCATCAGGGAACATCTTGATTTCTTTGTACCCCAAAAAACCATCCATAAATGACATACGCTCGAAGCCGCAGGTGTTGTCAATCATAATGTCTGTGATAGCGAGGGGGAACTCATCTTTAGGACATGCCTTATTCAGGTTCCGGAAGTCGATGCATATTCGAATCTTTCTATTCTTCTTAAGGACTGGTACTATATTGGCTACCCAGTCTGGATGTTGTTCTTCGCGGGTGAAGCCGCTAGCTATCAATTTGTTGACCTTAGCTTTAATGGCATTCATGATGTCGGGACGGAACCATCGTTGATGTTGCTTGACTGGTTTTGCGTTCGGCCGAATATTGAGTTTGTGAAGTACAACCTCTGGGTTCAGTCCTGGCATGTCTTCGTAGCTCCAGGCGAACACGTCAATGTATTCTCTAACGAGTTGTAGTAGCAATTTCTGCTCTTCGTCTGTCAGATTCTTGCTTACGAAGATGGGCTTTGGAGAGGACTCATCATCGAGATCAACTTGTACAACCTCATCTTCGGTGGGAGGCTCTCTTTGTTCGAACTGCTTCTCCCATTATGCATCTAGCTGTTGTGTCCACGGCTCTAACTCAAGAAGTTTAGAAATGTCTTTATCTTCTTCGTAGGCGTCGGCAAATGCCATATCGATGGACCAGACTTGCCTGAACATGTCCCCAATACTGACGTATGAATCAGAAGTGGGTGACCAGACGAATGAGAGTGACATTCGCACTCCTTATCGGAGCTCTCCGGGGTTGTTGCAGGTGTAACATAACCTAGCCCACATCTGGTCTTGCTGTAGTGATCTTGTAGTTTCCCAGCGGGGACCGACAATTGTAAGGGTAATCGCCGTCCAGTGCCGTAGTTCAAATCTGGTGTAGTTTTCAGATTATACCCCTATTTTTGTATTAGGTACTTGGATCAGGAATTATACAGATAGAGGGGCAATCTTCCGGTGTTGGACTCGAGCTCAACTTCTTCTATCCTGAAGGGTTGTGGATCATTCTTCCGGCCGAAGATGATTGGATGATCCCCTCCCTCGACTATGTGGTAAGCGTCTTCCACTGGAGTAAGTTGGTTTGCGGTATAGATATTTGTCACCTGTGTGTGCAGGTGGGTGCATATACCGTGTTCTATAGCATACATTGTACAAAGCTTATTAAGCTCGAGGTAGTTCAAAGATAGCCCTTTATTGATGAAGTAAGGTATCTTTTCCAGTGGGATTACATTATCTGCGGATGGAACATCAGTGTGAGCAGCCACATACTTGGCCAGCTCTAGCTCTTTTTCAACTACCCCCTGTGTCAATGTAGATTGAAAGGATGACTTGGGCAGCTTAATCATCAGGGGCTCCATACGTGGAGCAGAACTTGGAGTCATTGGCGTACTAACGACCCCCGGTTTGGTGCTCGGAGCTAGGCGAGGAGTTGTTGGCTGGCTAGTAGTCCCTAGCTTAGTGCTCGGCTGCCAATTCATTCTAGAAAGGCGAATCGTCATCGGCTTGACGGAGGGATTGAGCTCCTCTGTTTGTTGCTGGCTAGCTCTAGGCAGCCTGATTGTCAATGGCTCTGTTATGGGTCTTGGCGCTCAGTCAGACCTTTGCAGCCGGATTATTATCTGCCACTCTTGTACAGAGAGGCTGATTGCATCCTTACGCAGAGTGGTTGTAAGTGGTGCAGTTCTGCCAGGTTTACTGGCTTTGAGGTTGATCGTCAGAGGTTCTTCTGATCCAGTTACCGCCTCAGTTGGAACTTGAGTATCTTCTTCGAAAAGGTGCCTTTTCAACTTCTCGTACAAGCATGAATCGGAGTAGTAGGATTTGACCCCTTTAAAGGGATCAATATCAGAAAATTCTGTCCTCACGAAGCCGTGCTTATTGACGTACTTAAAGCACTGTTGCAGTGTGGAAGGCACGATCATGTAATCACGTATCCATGGAAGTCCCAGGAGAATATTGTAGGAAGTATCCGCATCTATGACATAACAAGTCACTTCTGATTGAAGATCGACGATTTGGCACTTCAAACGAATCTTTTCGATCGGATAGCTACTGCCTGAATTGAAACCGCTAATGGCGGTGCTTGTTGGCGTCAGACGATGCATTGGGATGCTCAGATGGTGTAGCAGGCTCTTTGGGATGATGCTTATAGAAGAGCCGGGGTCAACGTGCATCCGATCCACCTTGATATCACCAATGTATCCAGTATAATATAGAGGGTGATCGTACAGGTTGGTCTTGATAAGCATATCCTGCGGAGTGAAGACAATGTTGGGCATTGTGCCTGTGCAAGCGCTGTCCTGGAGATCTACAGGCGAGGCCTCCCCAGTGAGATTGGACTGAGCCAGATATGCGTCGGCGTTCTGGAGTGCCTCGCTCAGTACGACGCGAACATCTTTAGAGAGTCTTAGGAGCTCGTATAGCGATAATTTGGCCGGTGTGTTGGCCAATTGTGCCAAGATATCAAAGTTGTAGGGCCTCTCCAGCCCATGAGGCATCTCTCTTCGGAGCGGTTTGTCAAAACGAGTCTCCTTCGGCCTAGGCTTGTCGGTTGTGGAGGTTGAGAAGGTCCTGGAGTATCAGCAGTAGCCGGATGGTGATCTTCAGCCGAATTACCCGGTGTAGGTTTGGATTGTGCACCCGACCGGGTGACTACAGCCGTTGCTTCTTCTACCTCTGTCGATATTGTGCAGCATGATTCGACTTTCCCACTCTTCTTCTTACTGGTGGAGGGTGGTACGGACTGAGTCACTTCAGGTACCAGATCCGGATGGACCCACATGACCTCCCCTCGTGATGTGGTAAGGGGCACTAGACCAGCAGCCTGGTCTCGAGGAGGTGGAAGGTTAGCGACTTCCATCCTTGCTCTGGGGACGGGCACTAATCCATCTTGAGTCTTTGTCGGAGGAAAGCTGCCGAATTGTACTGACACCATGTTGGCTGCTACGGTCACCTCTTCGAAATCAATGGCCAAGGCCTTAGAATCGATGAGATATTGGATGTATCGCTTCAGTTGGTAGCAGTCTTGTGTAGCATGGTGGACATAGCGATGATAGTGGCAGTACTTGGGGCTTTTCATCTCTGCAGGACGAGGTTTACTTCTTGGAGGAGGGAGCTGAATTCGACCTCCTTGTATGAGCATGTCCAAGATGGGCTTGACATGGCCATCTTCGAAGGAGTAGGTCATCAGAGGCCACTACTTCTCTGCCGGCTTCGGTTCAGGCTTCGGAGCTGTATCGGCCACCATAGCCTGTTTGACCTTGTTGTCTTGATTGTTGGAGGGGTTACCACCATTATTGCTGTTGGTGCTTGTTTGCCATTGATTGTACAAGTACAGAACAGTTTTATGGGAGGACTGAACTTAGACTCACAATACAAACTCGCTTGTACAAAGAAAGCCTAGGGACGAAAACCTAGGTACAGCAGTCTAAGTACAATTGTTTATTTTAGATTCTGGGGGGTGACGGTAGAGGCTCGGGAAGGCGACGGCAGCCCTGCCTTACTCCTTGGACGATCGGTATGCGGCCTTGGCTCCTTGTGAAAAGATGGTTGGCGTTGGTGAAGAAATGCTCTTCTTGCTCTCCTCCTGTTGCTCTTCTGGCTTCTCTCTCTCTGTGTATTTTCTTTTCGACTATTGGGGAGTCTATCTGTATATGCGTATTTCTCTCTGATCTTCTTCTCTCTTTTTTATAAGGGAATGGCACCTTGCTATTTATAATAGTGGGATGTGATCATTAGGGTTGCCAATGATTAGCTCTTCGAGATGGCGGCGGCCCGTAGATTGGTCAATCCAGGCCGTTCAGTTTTGATTGTGACGAATCCGAGCCATCGAGTGTAGATTACACCAAATCCTATTTGCAGTTAATGCTGATTGGAAGAGATCTTCCTCATAATGATCTTCTGATGTCTGCGAATAAATTAAATTTATTCTTCTGCCACGTGTTCCAGATTATTGGGATTTGATCCAATCTTTGATGGCAGTAATTCTGAGAAATTAATCGGCTTAGGACACGTGTCCTAGGAGCCACTGGGGAATCTGAACCATATGACGAGTGAGCCGCATATGCATAAGGTTAAGGCCACGTGTCAGGGCTATCTGGGTAGTGGCCCTCCCTTGAGCCTTTGAACCACAGGAAGGTGATCATTGTGAGCCGCATAGGGATACATCCACCTGAGCCGCATGGAGATGATCCTCTTGAACCGCATATGAAGTTTTTACTTGAGCCGTATGAGGCTTTCTCGGCCTGAGCCGCATAGGACGGATTTATTCTGAACCGCATAAGAAGTCTTGGCTCGAGCCGCATGAGGCTTTCTCGGCCTGAGCCGCATAGGACGGATTCATTCTGAACCGCATAAGAAGTTCTTTGCTCGAGCCGCATGAGGCTTTCTCGGCCTGAGCCGCATAGGACGGATTCACTCTGAACCGCATGAGAAGTGCTTTGCATGAGGCTTTCTCGGCCTGAGCCGCATAGGACGGATTCACTCTGAACCGCATGAGAAGTGCTTTGCTCGAGCCGCATGAGGCTTTCTCGGCCTGAGCCGTATAGGACGGATTCACTCTTAACCGCATGAGAAGTGAGCCGCATAAGAACGCCCACGTGGCAAGGCCACGTGGCATTTTTTATGGCTCTCGGAGGATTTGTGTCAGAGATCTCTTTTCTCTTTCCTAGAGATTCGTCATTATGACAGAGTCATAATTACTTCTTTCTGTGTCAGGGCTGTCACTTTTTCAGAGTTGTCACCCGTCAAGCAATTAATACGAGAGGGCAAAGGAGAGGGCTGTCCTGCCACGTGTCTTTCTGAGCCGTATGGGATGTCTTGGACCACATAGCCCCTTATGCCGCATGCTCTCCGAGCGCATGGGCTTTCTGAGCCGCATGGGGTTCTTTGGCCGCATGAGTCATTTTCTTTAGTATTTTCCATGCTTCTATAAGACCCCCTTCAAAGTTTTCAATTTGCAAAATTGAAATACTTTGAATAAGAAGCATGGCTGTGTTCTTCTAGCCGCATATGAAACCCTGACCGCATAGAGATCTTGGCCGCATAGGTTGTTCAACCGCGTGGGTGGTTCAGCCGCAAGGGACTGCTCAGCCGCATTGCTTCTCGCCACGTCATTATTTGCCACGTATGGCAATCGTTGGCACTTCAATGTTGTTGATTTTTTAAAGGCCGCTTTTTGGTGCGGGATCCGAGGAGCTTGGCCTTTATTTTTGGCGGCTTATTTTGATAATCGAAGAGTCGGTTTGCGTGTATGCACGAGGATCGAAACGCTTCGCCGTTGTTTATAAATATGGGTGACTTTAGCCGGAGGGACTTCTTTACCTTCTCTTTCGTTCACTCTTTTTCCTGTCTTCTCTTTCTGATCTTCTTTGTCCGCTCATCGAAGCAATGGCTCCTAAGTCTTCTAAAGTCATTTCTGCCGCCGCGAAGGACAAGAGGGTGACGTCTTCGTCAGCCGTCGAGCCTGAAGCGCCCGAAGTGCTCTTTGACGTTCGTCATGCCTTCAATGGTAAGGGTTTGCATTTGAATCTTGAGTTCCCCTGGCTCTGCTGCATATTTATGCACAAGCCTCCTACCAAATTGATGGCAGAGCCGCATATGCTGTATCGGCCGCATGACTTTTTCATGCCCGAACCGCATAGAAAATGCCCCATATTTGAACCGCAGAAGAAGGATTTAAATGCGTAAAGTCTCCTCTGAACGGAGTCGCATATGTTTCTAGCAGGCTGAACCGTATAGCGTTTTGCGCCGCATGAGTTCTTCTGTTAGAACTGTGTATATTCATCCAATCCGCATAAGCTATCTTGCTAGAATCATAGGGAATTCCCGTCTGATTTGGGCCGTATGAGACTGTATTGACTCGAACCTTATAGGCTTCCTCGAAATTGTATCTCTTGAGACCCAACTGGACTGGAGCCGCATAAGGCAATATTGACCTGAATCGCATAGGCTCGTGAGAGCTTCTTTATTCAGCGATTTTTTGTTTTAACCATATTTTAATCATATTTCTTTTTTGTCCTTTCTTCAGTGAACCTCCCAACCAACCTAGCAGGAGAGCTTCTTGTGGGTTCAGCTCAATACGTCGAGGGCATGCGGCCTGATGATTTAATCCATCGTATAGTGGATCAGCTTCCCATTAATGAGCCTAGGGAGAGGGTGGCTGCTATTAATAAACAACCTTTCCGCTTTCTTTTATCAATGATGAATTCGGGGAAGTTGGATGGCGAATATCTGAAATCGGCCTTTCTCTTTGGGGACGCCTTTTCCATAAAGAACTCCCGATTGCTGGATGTCTCAGAGCACTGGGATTTTTCTATAGACGGGGTAGAGATTCATATCCCCGAGATGGAGCGGCATTATCCTCTTTCATGGTTTAACATGGTACCGTTGGGTAGGACAATGGTGGGCTCCCTGACTCCTACCCAACAGGGAATGTTTGTGAGCAAGATCCACTACAACGGGCGTACGGGTTTAGTATGTGCGGGCAAGGAATCCGTGAGTTGGACTGTGATGGGGTTGCTCCCGGGCACTTTTGTAAACACGACTGGCCCTAATTTTACCTTCACTCTAGCTGATACTTTTTTGAATCAGCTCGCTCTCAAGGGGTCCTATCCCGTAGGCAGGTTGTCGCTGCTGAATTGGATCAACCCCATTCCCACATGGACTAATCTTACCTCGTGGATTTTGAGGAAGTATGCAGAATTTCTTCGGGAAATTGATCTCTACTACGCCATCAGGGGTACCTGCTACGGGTTGCCCATTAACAAGCGCTTGTTTATGGCTCTATTGGAGCTGTATAATCGGCGCACAGGGACTTTCTTTGCCCCCGGAGGAGAACTGGGGCTTGCTCTTCATGAAATGAACGCTGTGTCTAGATTGCCGTGGGGAGGTGAAGCTTTTGAAGCATATACACCGACGAACGAAGAATTCGAAGACCTGGATCGACGATTTCCTGGTTTCGTCGCCGTGTACCAAGAACTGTTGTGTCATCATAGCGCCTGCCACCAGATGGCTATCAAGAAAGTAAATAGCTCAGAAGGGAACGCCCCTCACACCAAGGCCTGGATTTTGTATCTTTTCAAGTTGCGTCCTTCCGGTCAAGTTTTGTCTCGAACTCCTCGAACCCCGGAGGAGGTGAAGGATATGATGTTGAAGGTCAAGAAGTCGAGGTCTACCCGTGACCGGTTTGGGAGTAGCACTGACTCCCTCAGTTACTTTCACTATGGTACCCGGGAGATGTCTGATAAAGCGATCTTAGCTAGGTTCTTGATGGTGTGGCTACGCAATTGTGTAGTCTCGGGAGGAGCCGGTTCTATTGAGAGAATTAGTCGTAACTTCATCCTTCCGGCTGAGAAGTTAGTTTTATGAATCAGGCTAGCTCTCCTCCCGGCCATGGAGTGCAGCATACACCGTGGCCTTCGTACCTTCACATCCAAAGTTATTGCTCGCGACGTGACCAAGGATTTTGAACGAACTGAGTTGCCCTATCACTATTTGATGGGGTGGCTGCTGATACATTACCCGTCTTTGATGAGGCCGGGCTCTGGAGACGGTGTGACTGATGATGACGCATTTATCTTCCGCTATCGTGACGAGCCTTGGGAATGTGAAACCATGCGGGCTTGTCGGATGGCATTAGCGAGGGAAGATAAGTATCATATTTTCGTATGCGTCCCTCGCTTTACTGCCAGGGACATAGAGGCTGTACATATTGACGGTATCGTGCCCCCTCAGCTTCTGGATGGCCAGATGCTCCTATGGCTGCGTAACATTCGTCCCGTACATCTGGTGTATCGTAATCGCAATACTATCTTTCTGGAGCCTTATCTGCCTAGCAGGTTTGCCCGGCAGTTTGGATACAGCCAACTTTGTCTGGACAGCCCCAGTTCTTGTCTGGGTTATGAAGGTAGCCTTTTTGATGGTATCAGAGCTTGGCAATATTATGATTCGTTCCATACTCGTACCATTTTCTCGGTCCCTGCTATTAAGGAGTCAGTGGAGATCTTGTATATGGCGGCTTTGTATCATGTCATGGCGAACAAACCCCCGGTCGGTTTTAACCCAGGTACCAATTTTATTGTTGGTACCGGTCTGGAGGAAGGCTCTCAAGGGGCCAAGAAAAGAAAGACTAGAGCCGAAGTACCAGATTTAGACTCCGCTGCTGAGGGTGACGAAAGCAACGAGCATGATAAAGATGACTCTATCCTTCCAGTGGCCGATGCAGAGGTGGGTCAACCGCCTATTTCGTCAGATGATACGTTGGAGGATCAGTCCCTCGTTGCGCCTGGTCCTACTCCGAAATGTAGCAGGCAAGTTTCTCCTGTTGGCGGTGTTTCTCGATCCCGGAAGCTGGTTGCGACTAGGCACCGCCCGCTAGCCATAAGAGAAAGTGGAGAAGAAGTTAACCCTGCGTCAGAGGTAACAAAACTGCTCTCGATTCCTTCTTCCTTCTTTCCTTCGAGCTTCAATTCTAATCGTCTTCGTTCTCTCTTTTAGGTGTCAGAAGAAGAAGAAGAGCTTCACGATGTCGAGGCGGTGACCCAGGATGACGGGAACTCCTGCGAGCCTATTCCTTTTCATGATGAGGCAGATCAATCTGTATCCCCCTTCAAGGTGACGGTGACAGAGGACGTGACTGGGTTTAACTCGGGGATCGCGGATGAGGGGACCACGCCAGTTGTGGATGAGCTGCAGCCTTCATGCCCCTCCCCTGGTAAGATTAGCTGAATCTTGACCTGTGAGGAAGCCTATCTGCTCTATCATCACGTCCTTCGGGTTACGTCGATTGATTGTTGTTCTGGACATACAGGTCCTACCCCTCCGGTGCCGAGGACGGACGTTGTTAGGACCACCCCAACCGAAGGGGCATTGGTAGAGAAGGGTGTACCTTTTCACCGTCTGACTTGTCTTGATGGGCCTTCTGGGGGCTCGAGTTTAGCGGGCCAGTCATCGGGGCAGTCGGGGCAGAGAACGATGGTCCTTGCGTCATCCTCTGCTCCGGTGGCTCCGAGAATTGACCTTTCTGCCTTACCGAGTATCCAAGCTTTCCGGGCGGCGGAAGATGAGTTGGCCGCTATTCATGCATCGTTCTACTTGAACTCTGTTCCTCCTGTGGCGAGCTCTAGCATTACTTCTCCGACGTTGCCGTCCCTGCTTCCCCTAACGCCATCCTCTGCTGAAGTTCTGGACGACGCGTTACAGGACGTGGTTGCCAGTTTTTATCGTCATTTGAGTAGGGGAATCGAGGCTGCTGTGGAAAGGGGAACCTCCTTAACCTTGGCCCGACAATGCGCCCAGGGTCAAGTAAATATCCTTAGGGATCTTCCTGGTGATGCAGGGGTGGCTTCGCTTCTGGAGGCAAAATTGTTGGAGGCTGATCAGCTGGTAGCCGAGCTTCGAGTATTGCGGCAGGCTGATCTATCTGCTATTATAAACGAGGAGCGGGATTCTCTTATCGCTGTTATAGAGAGACTAGAGCTGCTCGGGATAGGACCAGACCGGCTATACTGAAGGATCTCAGCGACTTATCTGACCGGTATGATCAGTTGAGTTACTCGAATGAAAATGTTACGGCTCGGAAGGAATCTGTTTCTCGTGAGATTACTGAGACACGGGAGCAGATCCTTGCGCTTCAAAAGAAGTTGACTTTCTTGGAGTCTGAACTCGAGACTACCCGTAATGACAGGGGACTAATTGTTCAGGAGGCTGACAGGGTTACTCAAGCTTCGACTGACCTGGAGACTGCCTTGAAGAAATTGGAAGATGACTGTCAGGTGCTCTTGGGCTTGGACAATGAGGAGCATTTACTCCAGGAGGCCGAGCGTCGCGCTCGGCAACGGATTGAACGGGGGACCACCTCAGTAAGAAATTGCCTCCTAGAATTGTGTAATGCTGAAATATAGTCGGCCTTTTCTTCTTGTTTTGTTTCTGTTTTCTCTCTTTCTGAAGGGAACATGATCCCGAAATATGTAATGCTTTTTTTCCTTCAAATAAAGAGTACTTTCAATTCTACCCTTCATTTGTATTGCCTGCTGCGCCTGTGATATTGTGGTGATGTTTTCCCCCGCATAGGGGATATATTTGTGGACCTGTTACCCATGGCGTACCTTAGTTTTAGGTAGAGGTAACAAGTTTTGGTCAGGGTACCTGAAGCAGCCATAGCAAAGTGGTCATGGGTGCTCTTGGTATTGAGAAAAGGAATGCCGTAGAGCAGCTGGGCTCCTGGGGCCTGATGAGGTGATAGGTTTGTGCTGAGAAATTTAGCTGAGGATATTTATGGGCCTATTATCCTTGGCGTACCATGGTTTAGGATACGGATAATAGGATGAAGGGGAACCGACATACTTGCTCAGAGGTAACGAGGACATGGCAGGTAGGAAGGTTTTTTTAAACGTAGAGTCTTCCTACTCAGGGGTAATGAGAACATGGCAGGAGTGAACTCGACGGAGGATATTGATGGTCAACAGAGGACATTTGTGGTCAACAGAGGATATTTGTGTTCAACAGAGGACATTTGTGGACCTATTACCCTTGAAGTACTCCGGTTGTGGGTACAGATAATAGGTCGAAAGGGGATCATCATACTTACTCAGAGGTAATGAGGACATGGCAAGTATGACGGTTTCTTCGACGGAGCCTTCCCATTCAGAGGTAATGAGGACATGACAGGAGTGGGCTCAATGAAGAAGGGCACATAGAACGACTCAGAGGTAATGAGGACATGGAAGTTTTATGTAAGGGGTGATTTGTTTTTGGCGGAAGTGGAACGACTCAGAGGTAATGAGGACATGGCCGTTTTGGAAATTTGTGGATCGATTACCCTTTTTTATGCAATGAAAGTGCGGGTATTGGATCATGGGAGAGGATCTCCTCGAGGAAGGAAGTTCAGAGGTATGATCATACATAACTTTCTATCTGAAAGAGTGACCGGGATGTGAGTTCAAAGGCACCATCGGGTACATGACTCGAGAATCTGGAGAATGGTGAGCGTGAGTTCAGCGGTACCAGCGGATACATGACTCAAAAATCTGGAAAATTATGGGGTGAGTTCAGTGGTACCAGCGGGTACGTGACTCAATAATCTAGAAAATTATGGGGGTGAGTTCAATGGTACCAGCGGGTACGTGACTCAATAATCTGGAAAATTATGGTGGTGAGTTTAGAGGTACCAGCGGGTACGTGACTCAATAATCTGGAAAATTATGACGGTGAGTTCAGAGGTACCAGCGGGTACGTGACTCAATAATCTGAAAAGTTGTGATAGTGAGTTCAGAGGTACCAGCGGGTACGTGACTCGATAATCTGGGATGTTGTTTAGACATAATATTTCTTCAGGAACTTGTCATTGACGGGCAACATGAGCAAGTCTCCGTTTTGCTTAGCGAGGCGGTGCTTGGCCTTCCCATTTTGGTTGGAACTTGCTGGCGGTATTGTGAGTCATGACCATTGGCCTCCGGACTGCCAGAACAAGATCGCCCACTTGGAATGTTCTAATTTTGACATTCTTGTTGAAGGCTCCTGAGATACGTGCTTGGTATAGCTCGATCCTTTGCTGAGCTAGGAGGCGCTTTTCATCTAAGGCCTCCAACTCTTATAGTCGACGTCGGTAGTTGTCATCCGTCGTCAATTGATAAGTGATGGCGACGCAGAGTGAGGGTATTTGAGTCTCTAATGGAAGAACTGCCTCACTCCCATACACTAGGGAGAATGGCGTATTCCCGGTGGCTGTTCAAACTGTGGTGTGATAAGCCCATAAGCATTCGCCGAGCTTCTTATTCCAGTCGCGTTTGTTGGAGAAGATAAACTTCTTGAGGAGTTTGATGATTATTTTGTTGAATGCCTCTGCTAACCCGTTTTCTACCGGGTTGTACGGTATCGAAGCGATATTCTGAATACGGTGCTTATCGCAAAACCGATAGAATGCGTAGCTTACAAACTGCGGACCGTTATCATGGATGATCCTTCGGGGCAGTCCAAAGCTGTAGATGACATAATACTTAAGGAAGCTGATCATGTTTGAAGTCTTGACTTCTGTGAGTGGGACAGCTTTCGCCCATTTGGAGAAGTAATCAGTGATCGCAAGTATGAAGCGATGTCCTCGGGAGGAAGGTGGGGTGATTGGACCAATGATATCCATTCTCCATGCTTCGAATGGCCAGGACGCCACTGTCGGATGTAGAAATTCGGATGGTTGGTGAATAAAGTCCGCGTGGACTTGGCAGGCTTTGCATTTTCTTGCATAATCTATCGCATCTGCCACCATCGTAGGCCAATAGTAGCCCATTCGTCAAAGGCGGTCTTGTAATTTTGGGCCGGGCTGGTGGGCCCCGCAGACACCGTCGTGTGCTTCTCGTACGGCTTCTTTGGCTTCCGTATTTGACAGACACCAAAGCAGTAATCCGTCATAGGAGCGGCGATACAGCATTTTCGTCTCTGTATCGTAGAAGAATCTGAGAGAACGTCGTCAGATGGAAGTGGCTTCCTTTGGGTTCTCGGGCAGAATGTCGTAGACAACGAAGTCGATGAATGGTTGTCTCCAATCTGGGTCCTCATCGATCGTCTGGACAGAATAACTCGTCACGAATTGCACATTGTTCTTGGGACAGACCAGTTCGTGGCCTACCATATCCACTGATTGGCGATCATAATTCGGGACTGCTAGGGAAGCGGCAAGACCAGCTAGGACATCGGCTTTAATATTTCGGAGTCTGGGGACGTGCTCGATAAAGAACCCCTCGAATGACGAGATGATATCGATCGCTATTTGGTGATAAGGGATCATGTCTTCGTGGCGGACTTCGTATGACCCCCGGATCTGATTGACGATTAGTTGGGAATCGACGTATGCTTCAAGGTATTCTACCCCCAGCTCTCTTACAAGTTGGAGGCCAATGACCAGAGTGTTGTACTCGGCCACATTATTAGAGCAGGGCTCGGTGAGGGAATAAGTACGGTTAATCACCAATCTGGAAGGGGAGATCAGCACTACTCTGACTTCGACGACTATATTGCCTTTAGGTCCGGTCCTCGAAGCACCGTCGAAGACCATTCGCCATATAGCCTCGTGAGAGGTTGCATGCGAGTCGACGACCTCATCTGGGATCTTTTCATATATTCTGGAGGACTCCGAGCCTGGGTGGGCTGCTAAAAAGTCCACCAGGGCTTGACCTTTGACTGCCTTTTGTGGGACAAAGATCATATGGTAAGGGGACAGCAATATTGCCCATGTAGCGAGGCGAGAGCTGAGTGCCCCTGGTTTAGTCATGAGGACTCTAAGAGGGTTGACTCGTGAGATCACATGTATCGTTTGTCCGGTGACATAGTGTCGCATTTTCTGAATGGCGAACACTAGGGCGAGGCATTCCTTCTCCACAGCGGTGTATCGGTGCTCTGGTCCAATCATCATTTGGCTGAGGTAATATATGGACTGCTCATGACCTGCGTCGTTGTTTTGTGCCAGCAGAGCCCCGAGGGAGTGTTCTATTGCTCGTACATAGAGCAGGAATGGTTTTTCAGTAACCGGGGCTACCAAAATTGGGGGATTTGACAAATATTCTTTGATGCTGTCGAAAGCACGCTGACATTCCTCGTCCCATACGAATGAGACTCCTTTCTTCATGAGGTGCGTGAACGGTCGGCATCGCCCGGAGAGGTTGAAAATAAACCTCCTGATGTAGGCTAGCCTCCCTTGGAGGCCTCTGAGTTCGCGGAGATTTCTCGGGGGACCCATCTCCATGATTGCTTTTGTCTTCTCAGGGTCTACATGGATACCCTTTGCAGTGATGATGAAGCCTAAGAACTTCCCGCTGGATATGCCCAAAAAGGACTTCGTAGGGTTCATTTTCAAATTGTGCGCTCGTATTAGGTCGAATACCGTCCTTAGATCCTGCAGGTGGTCTCCTTTGCAGCGGCTCTTAACGGCTATATCGTCGACGTGGCACTCCACTGTCTTGCGTAAGTGGTCTCTGAAGATGATGCTCATGGCTCTTTGATATGTGGCACCGGCATTTTTCAAATCGAAAGGCATGACTGTGTAGCAGTACGTGCCAATTGGTGTTCGGAATGATGTATGATTTTCGTCATCAGGAGATATTTTGATTTGATTGTACCCCGAGAAGCCATCCATGAATGACATATGTTCGAAGCTGCAGGTATTGTCGATCATGATGTCTGTGATAGGAAGGGAGAATTCATCTTTGGGGCACGCCTCATTCAGATTGCGGAAGTCGATGCAGATTCGAATCTTTCCATTCTTCTTGAGGACGGGTACTATGTTGGCAACCCAGTCTGGATGTTGCTCCTCATGAATGAAGCCGCTGGCTATCAGTTTGTTGACTTCGGCTTCGATTGCATCCATGATGCCTGGGCGGAAGCATCGTTGTTGTTGTTTGACTGGCTTTGCATCTGGGCAAATATTGAGTTTGTGAAGAGCAATGTCGGGATTTAACCCTGGCATGTCTTCATAGCTCCAGGCGAATACATTAATGTATTCTCTGACAAGTTCTAGCAGCGACTCACGTTCTTCGTCTGCTAGGCTTTTACTGACGAAGATTGGTTTTGGAGAAGATTCGCTGCCGAGGTCAACTTGTATAACCTCATCTTCAGTAGGAGGTTCTCTCAGTTCGAACCGCTTTTTCCATTGTGCGTCCAATTACTGGGCCCACGGCTCTAGCTCGAGGATTTCGGGGATGTCTTCGTCTTGAGAGCCATGGATATCCTCGGGGACATCAGCGTCTGTTGTACCTGATGGGAGAGTGGTTTCCCCGGGCTCGGCTTCTTGAAACATCGGATTGTTGTGTATGTTCGGAGGAGTGCTACCCCCAGTTCCCACGACCCCCGGCGATGTGGATGATGAATTTCCCATTGCAGCAGATTTTGTCTTTGAACGGGTGTGTTAGAATATTTCGGTGGAGGACAGCCGTTTAGACGATGGTTTCTTAGCTGCAGTGGTTGATATCTTGGGGCTGGAGATGCTTGTCTTCTTTTCTCTCCCCTCGACGGAGATTTTTTGAGTGGAATTGCAGGAGACAACAGGAGGTGCCTCGTCTTCTGAGCTCGGATGCCGTAGTCTTTGGAAAACGGACGGCCGGTCTTCCATTGCTGCCGCGTTATTGCAATAGCAGTTGACGATAATTTGGGTGCAGTGATGTCCAAGCGAGGACTCTTTGCATGCCGAGGCTCCTTCTCTTTCCTTGCGCTTGTGGAGGATCGCCTCACGCAGGTCAGAGGAACCACTTTGTCCTTTTGTCGCCGGGGGCTGGACTCGAGCGGTTCTATACAACTTTCCATCAGAGGCCCGTGTGATAATCAACGGGACGCCCTGATAGTTAGAGGTTGGGACAGCTGCCTGGGCTTGGTGAGCCCGCACTGCCCTAGACTTTCTCCTTTTATCACTTGCGGGTGCGTAATAGGAGGAGTCCAAGTTGAACACCACAGAGTCTGGCTTATCATCCAGAGAACCATCAGGGTCAGGACCGCATGAGAGACGGTCGAAGACTGATCGAGAGAAGCGTGGAACGGATGCTATACGGCTAGAATTGGGTACCGTGCAGGCTGTCTACATGCGGTTGTCTTCTGCCATTGGATGAGTTATTTTTATGCGGCTAGGAGTCACGACCGTGCAGGCTGGCCGCATGCGGTTGGCAATTGTGGCCGCATGGGTTTTTTGCAAGCGATTGACTTTCTTAGTCGCATGAGTTTCATCTATGTGGTTGGCAACTGTAGCCGCATAAGCTATGCGGCTGACAGATGTAGCCGCATGAGTTTTCTCCATGCGGCTGGTGGATGTAGCCGTATGAGCTTTCTTCCTGCGGCTAATACCCTTATGCGGCTCGGATCTCATAGAGTTCCTCTTTGCCCCTGCAAGTCCAGCATCATAGTATTTTCTTCTGCCGGACTTGGGGACAGCAGAGTTGTCTATGGTCTGAAGTGGGGCCGTAGGAGAGTCTTTCTCGCCGTCTTGAGCAACAGAGGGTATTTCTGCAAGTGCTTCAGTAGGCATAAAGGATCGGGGTCTCCACTCCTTGCGGGCCTTCTTTGTGCGGGCTCACTTCTGGACCGGGCCAGCGCTCTTATCGGAGAGCATTTCTTCGAACGCCTGTTGGTCGAACCGGGTGACCATCTTCTGTTACGTGGAGCCAAGCTTGGCTGCATCCGATTGTGTCACCAACTCCTCAACCGTGGAGAAGTTATTCCCCAGCAGAGTCGCCATCGTGTTTGCCATTGATTGTAAAAGTACAGAACAGTTTTATGGGAGGACTGAACTTAGACTCACAATACAAACTCGCTTATACAAAGAAAGCCTAGGGACGAAAACCTAGGTACAGCAGTCTAAGTACAATTATTTATTTTAGATTCTGGGGGGTGACGGTAGAGGCTCGGGAAGGCGACGGCAGCCCTGCCTTACTCCTTGGACGATCGGTATGCGGCCTTGGCTCCTTGTGAAAAGATGGTTGGCGTTGGTGAAGAAATGCTCTTCTTGCTCTCCTCATGTGGCTCTTCTGGCTTCTCTCTCTCTGTGTATTTTTTTTCGACTATTGGAGAGTCTCTCTGTATATGCGTGTTTCTCTCTGATCTTCTTCTCTCTTTTTTTTACAAGGGAATGGCACCTTGCTATTTATAATAGTGGGATGTGATCATTAAGGTTGCCAATGATTAGCTCTTGGAGATGGCGACGGCCCGTAGATTGGTCAATCCAGGCCGTTCAGTTTTGATTGTGACGAATCCGAGCCATCGAGTGTAGATTACACCAAATCCCATTAGCAATTAATGCTGATTGGAATAAATATTCCTCATAATGATCTTCTGATGTCTGCGAATAAATTAAATTTATTCTCCTGCCACGTGTCCCAGATTTTTGGGATTTGACCCAATCTTTGATGGCAGTAATTCTGAGAAATTAATCGGCTTAGGACACGTGTCCTAGGAGCCACTGGGGAATCTGAACCATATGACGAGTGAGCCGCATATGCATAAGGTTAAGGCCACGTGTCAGGGCTATCTGGGTAGTGGCCCTCCCTTGAGCCTTTAAACCACAGGGAGGTGATCATTGTGAGCCGCATAGGGATACATCCACCTGAGCCGCATGGAGATGATCCTCTTGAACCGCATGAGAAGTTTTTACTTGAGCCGCATGAGGCTTCCTCGGCCTGAGCCGCATAGGACGGATTTACTCTGAACCGCATAAGAAGTCTTAGCTCGAGCCGCATGAGGCTTTCTCGGCCTGAGCCGCATAGGACGGATTCATTCTGAACCGCATAAGAAGTTCTTTGGTCAAGCCGTATGAGGCTTTCTCGGCCTGAGCCGCATTGGACGGATTCACTCTGAACCGCATGAGAAGTGCTTTGCATGAGGCTTTCTCGGCCTGAGCCGCATAGGACGGATTCACTCTGAACCGCATAAGAAGTGCTTTGCTCGAGCCGCATGTGGCTTTCTCGGCCTGAGCCGCATAGGACGGATTCACTCTTAACCGCATGAGAAGTGAGCCGCATAAGAACGCCCACATGGCAAGGCCACGTGGCATTTTTTATGGCTCTCGGGGGATTTGTGTCAGAGATCTCTTTTCTCTTTCCTAGAGATTCGTCATTATGACAGAGTCATAATTATTTCTTTCTGTGTCAGGGCTGTCACTTTTTCAGAGTTGTCAGCCGTCAAGCAATTAATGCGAGAGGGCAGAGGAGAGGGCTGTCCTGCCACGTGTCTTTCTGAGCCGTATGGGATGTCTTGGACCGCATAGCCCCTTATGCCGCATGACTCTCCGAGCCGTATGGACTTTCTGAGCCGCATGGGGTTCTTTGGCCGTATGAGTCATTTTCTTTAGTATTTCCCATGCTTCTACAGTGCTAGGGCATTTGCCCTTGTCCTCTCCTTCCGAGACGTACAATCCCAGTTGGCGAACTTTCTTTAATTTGTCTTCTGTGCTAGTGGCGCTGATAATGAAAGTCTTCCAATCCTTAAACTGACTTTCGCCCATCCAGAGGCTGATTATGGGGAGCAGCCTCTTTTGGCAAATTTCAATTAAGGAGGAATCAGGGTTACCGGAAGGCAACTTCATCGCGGTTTGACGAAACTGCTCGATATAGTTCCTTGTCAGCTCCTTTTCTCCCTGAACAACGTCCATCAGGGTGGACATTGTCATGTCCTGTCCTACTTCATAGAACCTCTCCAGAAACATGCATTTGAAGCCGGCAAAGGAATAGATACAGTTATTCGGCAAGTTGCGGTACCAGTCAAAGACGACCCCTTCCAACGCTCCAATGAACAACCGTGTGAGGATGGCATCGTCATGAGGAAGATGGTCGGTTGTGACTTCGAAGGAGGTGATGTACTTGCTTGCAGATGTCTTCCCATCATACGAATTGATGTTGAATGGTTTATATCTTGGTAGGAAGGGAACATCTCTCCATGCAGCTGGATACGGTTGTCGTATCCTGAGGTCTTGGCAAGTTTCTCGGGCGTGGAACATGGCCCGGAGCTCCTGGACCTCTCATCTCGCCTCCCTGGCCTCGTTTGCAGCAGTGGGAACCGTTGTTGTTGGAGGATTGTCGCATAGGTTTGGTGCAGCCGAGTTTGAGTCCGCATTGACCGCGGGACCCAAGCTTCTCTGGCTAGGCGTCCTTCCTTGCAGAGTTGGAAGGGCCGCTTTGATCTCGTCCACAGACTTGACCAAGGCATGCAGTATGGCCTCCAGAGTGTCGATGCGTTGGCGATCACTAGGACTGTCTTGGTTGCTGTCCGTCATGAACACCGTCCTCACATGAGAAGAGATGGAAGGAACGGCGGAGGACGCGTCCTCTAAGTCATACCCTTATACAGAGAAGTCGTCAGGGTATGTAGGAATGTTCTCCTCTGGTTCGGACTCAGAAGGAGTGGTACCCCCAGCTTCAGAGCTTGCCTCATCTTGAGAGTCGTAGACGTCCTCGGGGACGTCGGAACCTGCTGCATCTGTTGGGGAAACCGTTTCCCCTGGATTATCTTCTTGGAACACCGGGTTGTCGCAGATATTTGGAAGAGTGCTACCCCTAGCTCCAGCGCCTCCCAGAGATGTGGACGATGATTCTCCAAGCGTGGCAGTTTTCGTCTTTGAGCAAGTACCTTGGAAAACTCCTCCTGTGGCAGTCATGGACAACTGCTTAGACGAGAGTTTCTTGGTTGAGATTTTAGGGCTGGAGACGTTTGTTTCCTTCCCTCTCCCGCTGCCAGGGATCCTCTGAGCAGAATTACAGGAGGCGACGAGAAGTGCCTCGTCTTCTGAGCATAGGAGTTGCAGTCGCTAGAAGACGGATCGCCGCTCCTCTTGTGTGGCCGCCTTGCTGCAGCAGCAGTTGACAATGACTTGAGTGCAGTGATGTCCATAGAAGGACTCTCTGTACACCAAGTCCTCTTTTCTTTCCTTGTGTTTGTGAAGAATCACGTTGCGCAAGTCACTCTTTTTGTGGGCCCAGAAGTCCTGAGCACATGTGTGTGTTGGCATCCTGCCTGCTCCTTAATGTGGAGGTAGTAAGAGTACTCACCCCTGATCGTTGTTGGGAGATTCATGATAACTATTCTGTCCATTTGCCGTCGGAGGCTGGACACGGATAGTTTTATACAACTTTTCATCAGGGGCCCGCGTACTAGTCAGCGAAATGCCCTGATAGTCAGAAGTTGGGACAGCTGACTGAGCTTGACGAGCCCGCGCTTCCCGAGACTTCTTCCTTCTAGTACCTAAGAGTGCATAGTAGGAAGATTCCACAGAGACTGGCACATGAGAGCATCTGGGGTCAGGATCGCCTGAGAGACGGTCGAAGACTGAGCCCGAGCCGCATGAAGTAGATGGCCTGCGGCAGGGATTGTTAGCCGTATAACCTGTCTGCATGCGGCTGGCATTTATGGCCGCATAAGCAGCCCGTATGCGGCTGGCAGTCTGCATGCGGCTGGGAGCTGTAGTGGTCGCGTGAGCCTCTTCTATGTGGCTGGAAGTGATAGTGGCTGCATAACCATCCTCCATGCGGCTAGCAGCTCTGACCGTATGAGCCTTCTGTCTACGGCTGGCTTTTGTGGCCGCCCGAATCTTCATGCGGCTAGCGTCCCTCTGCGGCTTCTTTCTGGACCGTGTAGAGTTATCCTTTGCCCCTGCAAGCCCAGCATCGTAGTATTTTCTTCTGCCGGACTTGGGGACGGTAGAGTCCTCTATGGTCTGAAGTGGGGCCGCAAGTGAGTCTTCTTCGCCTTCTTGAGCAACAGAGAGTACTCCTTCGAGAGCTTTGGGATGAGCGAATGATTTGGGCCTCCACTCCTTGCGGGCCTTCTTCGTGCGGGCTCGCCGCTGGACCGGGCCAGCGCTCCCGTCGGAGAGCATTTCTTCAAACGCCTGCTGGTCGAACCGGGCGACCAGCATTTGTTGAGTGGAGCCAAGTTTGGCTGCGTCCGATTGCGTCACCAACTCCTCAGCCGTGAACAAGTTAGTCTCCAGCAGAGTCGCCATCGTGTTTGCCATTGATTGTAAAAGTGCAGAACAATTTTATAGGAGGACTGAACTTAAACTCACAATACAAACTCGCTTGTACGAAGAAAGCCTAGGGACGAAAACCTAGGTACAGCAATCTAAGTATAATTGTTTATTTTTTTCTGGGGGGTGACGGTAGAGGCTCGAAAAAGCGACGGCAGCTCTGCCTTACTCTTTGGACGATCGGACGTAGCCTTGGCTCTGATGAAGAAATGCTCTAGGAATGTATGGGGAGACTCTTCTGTGCGTGCCTTTGTCTCTCTGTGTGTCCAGCCGGGGGGTCTCCTTTTTTGCAAGGGAATGGCACCTTGCTATTTATATGAGTGGGGTGTGATTATTAGGGTTTGCAATGATTGCCCCTTAAAGAGTCGGCGGTTTGGGGATTAATTACCATTTTTCTTGATCCTGTTTTGTTGGCAATTAATCTGGGCCATTAATCTTGATTACAACAAATATGGGCAGTTAATTTGATTGCGCCAAATCCGTATGGACAATTAACGTTGATTTCCACGAATCTTCGTGATTTGTTATGACAAGCTCGGATCTCTTGCCACGTGTTCAATCTGCTTGATTATAATAAATCTGATTTGATCTGGGTAATTATGATGATTGCACTAAATCTGGTTGTTGGGATTTGTTGATAGTAACAAATCTGAGTGGATAAATCTTGATTGATTTAGTGCCACGTGTCCAACCATCATTATGCTGCGAGCCATAGGGACGCGGAGGAAACTGATCCTCTACCATGTGTCCTAACCGCGAGCCACAGGGACAGGGTGTCTTGACAGAGCCGCATGAGGGTGGCTTCTTAGGATTTGAACCGCATGAAAGTGGCAGCCTCATAGGTATGGCCTCAGAAATCAGAGCCGCATGAGGGTGGTTTCTCAGGATTTGAACCGCATGAAGGTGGCAGCCGCATAGGTATGGCCTCCGAAATCTGAGCCGCATGAGAGTGGTTTCCAACTGAACCGCATAAGGCTGGCCACGTGTCAAGGCTGCATGGGCATGGCCTCACAGCATTTGAGTCGCATGGAGATAGTCTCCATGATCCGAGCCGCATGAGAGTGGCGGCCGCATGGGGGTGGCCCCATGATCCGAGCCGCATAGGTGTAGCAGCCGCATGGTGGTGGCGGCCGCATGAGAGTGGCAGCCTCATGGGGATGGCGGCCGCATAATGAGCTTTGGAATTGGTGGATTTGTGCCAGCTATAAAGATTTTTTTCATTTCCCTAGGAGCACGCCTTTATGTCAGAGTCATCATAGCAGCTTTATGTCAGAGCTGTCAGTTCACCTTTATGTCAGAGCCGTCTTGTTGTGTCAGAGCATTAAATGAGGCTGCTGCTTGATGGCCAGCTGTAGAGGTGAACCGCATAGGGCCACGTGGCAATGAATGAGGCCGCTGCATAGAACCGCATGGAGCTATAGGGATTCCTGAGCCGCATGAAACTCTAATGAACTTTTGAGCCGCATGGAACTCTAATGAACTTTTGAGCCACATGGCACTCTAATGAACTTTTGAGCCGCTTGAAACTCTCCTAGTCTTGAGCCGCATAGGATTTTCTGTTCATTTCCATGCTTCTACAGTCTCCCGGTCATACCCAGGGGAAACAGTATACATCGTACAATAGTGCTTCACGGCAGAAAACAAAATATGCGGTCGAAGATTGTGAACCGGTATCGTGAAACGCACTCCGGTACACCTAGCATTGTAATATAGCCAACCCCAGGCCCCATCTAATAAACTTCCAATAAACTCCAAGCCATTACTGGGGCTTCTCAACATCAACTGGGTGTAGCCAAACTGGCGAGCAAAATGACTCGGCAGGTACGATTCTAAGAACAACGATTCTTGTTCAGATACACTAGGTGGCAAGGCCGAATGCTCTACAGCCAACGAAATTCCTACATTGGCAAAGTGATCGCATCCTCGTCAGAGTCCTCCAGCTCTTCATCTGCTTCAAAACCCCGAAAAAATAGGCCAACCTTGGTGATCTCCCACCCTTGGAGGTAGGACAGAACTCTCCTACAAACTGGAACGCCTGTATGCAGCTACTTCCTTCTGTAGTAGAGGCGGATAAAGGCGTCACCAGCAAAATGCTCCTCTTCCGAGCCAGGAGTCATTGCATTTGGATGGTGCGAGATCAACCATCCCATCAAATAAAGGAAAGGCAGCTCCACACGAGGGAAATTGCCCTTCTAACCCGTATCATGACCACATTATCCACAAATTCTATCAGGCCCCATTGTAGGTTGCACACCAGAGCAGGAAGTAAGGCCAAAGGATGACAAAAGACCAGCTTCACAGGTGGCAAGATGAAATTTCTGGCCACCCTCTCCACGGAGCCAGATCCACCAGCAAACACATGGTCTCGAAGTCATATCATCAGATAGGCCGCCAGCACTGCCTTTGGAGACTTTCTGTGAACACAATGCCAGAAGCAGTTGTAGATGTGGTCGGAGGGCTCCTAGTTCTCATTTTTATGAGGATTTCGTTCGCTGAGTCTAGTCATTTCTGCAAGTACCTGTAGAAGCATGAAAAAGAATAAGAATTTCTATACGGCCCAGAATCAACATGAAACTTCATGCGGCTCAAAACTTGGAGAGTTTCATGCGGCTCAAAATCCCTGGGAGCTTCATACGGCTCAGAAAGCTTCATGTGGCTCAGGAAGCTTCATGCGGCCTTATGCAGTTCAAAATCTGCCTATACAGCTGGCCATAATTACTCTGACATAAAGACGACAGCTCTGACAGAGATGATGGCTCTGACATAAAGACAAGATGTGACATGCTCCTAAAAAGATAAAAAAATCATCATGATATCTGGCACAGTTCACAAATTCCAAAGACAACTCTTTATGCGGATCGCCTATGCGACCCTCATACGGCTCATTTATGAGACCACTCTCATGTGGCTCAGTCATGAGACTACTCTCATGCGGCTCAGTCACGAGACCACTCTCATGCGGCTCGGTCATGAGACCTCCCTCATACGGCTCAGTCATGGGACCACTCTCATGCGGCTCGATCATGAGACAACTTTTATGCGACCCGGTCATGAGACACTCTTCATGTGGCTCGGCTATGGGACAGTCCTTCATGCGGCTCAGCCAGGATGCATCATTCATGCGGCTCGCCACAGAGTAGCAGTTGAGACACGTGGCAGAAATTGACCAACTCTTAACTGTTCGGATTTAGTGCAACAAACATATCATGATCAATCTTAACCAATCCCCAGCTGCCCACTTTTCGAGGAACAGTTACAAGAATGTGGCCTAAAATTAGCCACGTGGCTGTACACCCCATTACTCATGAATTTCTATAAATAGCAAGGTGCTATTCCCTTGCATACACACGCAGAGATTTACACACCCAGGCAGAGAGAGAGCATTTCTTCACCGGAGCCGAGGTTGCGTTCGATCGTCCAAGGAGTAAGGCAGAGTTGATAGCACTTTCCCGAGCATCTACCGTCACCCCCTAGAATCAAAACTAAACAATTGTACTTAGATTGCTTTTTCTAGGTTTTGTTTCGAGGTTCTCTTTTGTACAAGCGAGTTTGTAATTGTGAGTTAAAGTTCAGTCCTCCTATAAAACTGTTCTGTTCTACGACAATCAATGGCAAACACGATGGAGACTCTGCTGGGGACTAACTTCTCCACTGCTGAGAAGTTGGTGACGCAATCGGACGCAGCCAAACTCGGCTCCACGCAACAGATGCTGGTTGTTCGCTTCGACCAGCAAGCGTTTGATGAGATGCTCTCCGAGGGGAGCGCTAGTCCCATCCAGAAGCGAGCCAGCCCAAAGAAGGCCTGCAGGGAGTGGAGTTTCAAAACTATTGCCTCTCTCCAAGCTCTGGAAGAAGTGTTCTCTGTTGTCTAAGACGGCGAAGAAGACTCACATGCGACCCCACTTCAGGCCGCGGAGGACTGTGCTGTCCCCAAGTTCGACAAAGGAAAATACTACGATGCTGGACTTGCGAGAGCAAAGGAGAAGGCTCATGCGGCCACCAATTCTAGCCGCATGCAGAAGGCTCATGCGGCCACCAATCCCAGCCGCATGCAAAAGGCTCATGCGGCCACCAATTCTAGCCGCATGCAAGATGCCTATGCGGCCACCAACCCTAGCTGCAGGGAGATGACCTATGTGGCATCCAATCCCAGCCGATGGCCATCTGTCCTATGCGGCTCGGGTTCAGTCTTTGACCGCCTCTCATGTGGTCCTGACAGCAGAAGCTTCAATAAGAATGTGCCAGATTCTTTGCAGCACAGTTTGGACTTTTCCTACTATGCACCCTCGGGTGCTAGAACGAAGAAGTCTAGGACAGCACGGGCTCGTCGATCTCAGTCAGCTGTCCCAATCTCTGACCATCAGAGAGTCCCGCTAACTGTTATGCGGGCCTCTGATAGAAAGTTGTACAGAACCGCCCGTGTCCAGCCCCCGACGGCAAATGGACAGGGTGGTTCCCAAGAGTCTCCCAACAATGACTGAGGGCAAGTGCTTTTACTAGTCCCGCATCAGGAAGCGAACATGATACCAACGCACTCGTGCGCTTGGGATTCCCGGGTCCACAAAACGAGTGTAAAGGTTGATCGAGATGTACTTGACTTGCGAGATGTGATTCTTCACAAGCGCAAGAAAAGAGAAGAAACCTTGGTGTGCAAAGAGTCCTTCCATGGACATCACTGCACTCAAGTCATTGTCAACTACTGCTGCAACAAGACAGCAGTATAAGAGGACCGGCAGTCCGTCTTCCAATGACTGCAACAGCCAGGACCGGTCCTACAACAAAGCTCGGGAGACGAGGCGCTTCCTTTTGCCTCCTGTAACTATGCCCGGAAGGTCCCTATCGGCAAAGGAGAAAAGAAAATAAATACCTCCAGCCCGATGATCTCAACCAGTACGGCCAAAAAACTCTCATCCAGGGGGTTGTCCACAGCCGTTGCAGAAGGGGTTTATCAAGGTACCAGCTCAAAGAAGAAAGATTCATCACTTAGAGATTCGTCATCTACCTTCCAGGGGGTAGTTGGAGCTGGGGGTAGTACTCCTCAGAACATCCACAACAATCCAGTGTTTCAAGAAGATGAACCAAGAAAAACAATTCCTCCAGCAGATACAACAGAGTCTGATACCCCTAAAGACGTCCACAAATCCCAAGACGAGGTAACCTCCTATGCAGGGGGTGGCACCTCCTCCGAGTTCGAACCAGAGGAGAACATTCCCATATATCCCGATGACTTCTCTGTGTAAGGGTATGATTCGGAGGACACGTCTTCTACAGTGCCTTCCACCTCTCCTCACGTGAAGACAGTATTTATGACTGAGAATGATCAAGACGGTCCCAGTAATCGGCAGCACCTCGACACTCTCGAGGCCATACTTCATACCTTGGTTAAGTCAGTAGATGAGATCAAGGCGGCCCTACCGGCTCTACAAGCAAGGACACATGGTCAAACAAGCTTGGGTCCCATCGCCAATGTGGACTCAAACACGACCCCACCAACCCCGGGCGATAATTCCCTCGAAGTATCGGCTCCTACTGCTGCAGAAGAGGCCAGGAAGGCAAAAAAAGAAGTCCAGGAGCTTCGGGCAATGTTTCACGCCCGAGAAACCTCTCAGGACCTCAGGATACGATAGCCATATCCCGCTGCATGGAGAGATGTCCCCTTTCCTCCATGATACAAACCATTCAACATCAATCCATATGACGAAAAGACCTCTGCGAGCCGATACATGACCTACTTCGAGGTCACAACAAACCATCTGCCGCATGATGATGCCATCCTCACGAGGTTGTTCATTGGGGCATTAGAGGGGGTCACGTTCGATTGGTACCGTAACTTGCCGGATAACTGTATCCATTCCTTCACCGACTTCAAACATATGTTCTTGAAGAGGTTCTACGAGGTGGGACAAGATGTGACAATATCAACCCTCATGGACGTTATCCAAAAAGAAAAAGAGCTGACAAGGAATTACATTGAGCGGTTTTGCCAAACCGCGATGAAATTACCCTCCGGTAACCCAGACTCTTCTTTAATTGAGATTTGCCAAAAAAGGCTGCTTTCCACAATCAGCCTCTGGATGGGCGAAAGTCAATTTAAAGACTGGAAGACCTTCATCATCAGTGCCACTAGCGCAGAAGCAAAGTTGAAGAAGGCTCGTCAACTGGGATTGCATATCTCGGATGGAGAGGATAAGGACAAACGCCCTAATACCAACACAACAACGGCGGTAATTCCTCTAACAACCGAGACACCAAAGGCAAACAGGCTATGGTGGCCGATACAGCCCAGAAGCCTGAGCCAAAGCAGACAGAGAAGTAGTGGCCTTAGGTGACTTACTCCTTCGAGGATAGCCATGCCAAGCCCATCTTTGACATGCTCTTGCAAGGGGATAGAATTCAACTTCCTCCGTCGAGACGGGAACCTCGACCTGCAGAGATGGAGAGCCCGAAATACTGTCACTTCCATCGCTACGTCCACCATGCTACTCAAGACTGCTTCCAAATGAAGCAGTATATCCAGAACCTCATCGATTCCAAGGCTCTGGCCATTAATTTCGAGGAGGTAACCGTGGCTGCCAACATGGTATCGGTCCAATTCGGCAGCTTCCCTCCAACGAGGACTTAAGATGGCGTAGTACCCGTCCCTCGGGCAACAATGGAGGTCACTAATCTCCCACTTCTTCGAGACCAGACGACTGGGCTGGTGCCCCTCACCACGTCAAGAAGGAAGGTCATGTGGGTCCACCCTAACTTGGTGCCTGAAGTAACTCAGTCAGCATCATCCACTACCGACAAAAAGAAGGACGGAAAGACTAAGCCTTGCCACACAATCTCAACGGGTATCGAAGAAGCGACAGCTGTCGTTACCCGGTCCGGTGCACAATCTTAACCCATACCGGGTAACTCGGCTGAAGAACGTCAGCCGGCTACTGCTGACGCCCCAGGACCCTCTCAGCCTCCGCCGGCCGACAAGTCTAAGCCGAAGGAGACTCGCTTTGACAAGCCGCTTCGTAAAGACGCACCTCAGGGGCTGGAAAGGCCTTACAATTTTGATATCCTGGCACAATTGGCCAACACACCAGCCAAATTGTCATTATATGAGCTATTGAGGCTCTCCAAGGATGCTCGTGTTGTACTGAACGAAGCACTCCAGAATGCTGACACTTATTTGGCTCAGGTAAAGCTTACAGGGAAGAGCTCGCCAGCGGATCTCCAGGATAGCACTTGTACAGGTGTAATGCCCAACATTGTATTCACTCCACAGGATATGCTCATCAAAACCAACCTGCACGATCGCCCTCTGTATTACACTGGATACGTCGGTGACATCAAGGTGGATCGGATGCACATTGATCCCAGTTTTTCAATAAGCATCATTTTGAAGAGCTTGCTTCACCTCCTGCACATCCCTATGCATCAGTTGACACCTACCAGCATCGCCATTAGCGGTTTCAATTCAGGAAGAAGCTACCATATTGGGAAGATTTACCTTAAATGCCAAATTGGCGACCTTTAGTCGGAAGTGACTTACTATGTCATAGATGCAGATACGTCCTACAACATTCTTCCGGGGCGTCCGTGGATACACGATTATATGATCGTGCCTTCCACATTGCACTAGTGCTTCAAATATGTCGACAAGCACGGCTTCGTAAAGACAGAATTCGCCGACATCGATCCCTTTAAAGGGGTTGAATCCTACTATTCGAATTCCTGTCTGTACGAGAAATCGAAAAGGCACTTGATCAAAGAGGATGTTCAATAGCAGACGGAGGCTACAATGGGATCAGAAGAACCTCTGAAGATCCATCTCCAGTCCCGTAAACCAGGCAGAACTGTACCTCTTGTAGCCACTCTGCGTAAAGAAGCAACTAGTCTCCCGGTGCTTACCGCACAAAAGGAGCAGATGGTTATCCGACTTCCAAGCTCTAGCCAAGGGCCGAGACCCACTGGAAAGCCGCTGACAATCAGACTGCCAAGAGCCGGCCAACAACAATCAGAAGAGATCAATCCTTCTGTTAAGCCGATGATTATTCGTCTTCCCAGGACAAGTCGACAGCCAAGCACTAAGCCAGGAACCGCTAGTGAGCCGACGACTCCACGTCCAGCACCAAGCGCTAAGCCAGGGATCGTTAGTGCGCCAACGACCCCACGTTCAACACCACCAGTGGGACCCTTGACAATCAAGCTGCCCAGGTCATCCTCCCAATCTTCATTAATGCAAGGGGTGGCAGAAGAGGAGTTAGAGCTAGCCAAGTATGTGGCTGCACACACTGATGTTCCTTCTGCTGATGATGTAATCCTACCAGAAAAAATAACTTATTTTATCAATAAAGGGCTATCTTTGAACTACCTAGAGCTTAAAAAGCTCCGTATAATGTATGCTACAGAACACGGTATAGGCACCAACTTACACACTCAAGTAACGAATGTCTATACCACGAACCAACTTACTCCCGTGGAAGGTGCTTGCTTCATAGTCAAGAGAGAAGATCACCCAATCATCTTCGGCCGAAAGAATGGTCAACAGTCCTTCAGGCCAGGGAAAGTCGATCTCGAACCCGATACCGGAAGACTGCCTCTTTATCTATATAGCTCCCGCTCCAAGTACCTCATACAAAAATAGGGATATGATATAGAAACTATGCCAGGCTTGAACTATGGCACTGGCCGGCGATTACCCTTACAATTGCCAGTCCCGACTGGAAAACTAAGACCAGGCGTGGTCTAGGATATGTTACATCTGCAACAACTCTGGAGAGCTCGGATAAGGAATGCGAATGGCATTCATATTCGACTGGATCACCCACTTCCGATTCGGATGTCAGCATCGGGTACGTATTCAGACAACCTTGGTATGTCAATATGGCATTTACTGATGCCTACGAAGAAGATGAATACGTACCCGAACTTCTCGAGTTAGAGCCTTGGGTCCAACAGCTAGATGCGCAATAGGATAATTGTTTCGAAAGAAGAGATCCCCCTACCGAAGATGAGGTTATGCAAGTTGACCTCGACGATGAATCCTCTTCAAAGCCAATCTTCGTCAGCAAAAGCCTGACAGACGAAAAGCGGGAGTCGCTATTGCAACTTGTCAGAGAGTACATTAATGTGTTCTCCTGGAGCTATGAAGACATGCCAGGGCTAAACCCCGAGGTTGCACTCCATAAGCTCAACATTCATCCGGACGCAAAGCCGGTCAAGCAATAGCAATAACGGTTCTGCCCAGATATCATGAATTCTATCGAAGCTGAGGTCAACAAACTAATAACCAGCGGCTTCATCCGTAAGGAACAACATCCCGACTGGGTCGCCAATATAATATCGGTCCTCAAGAAGAATGGGAAGATCCAAATTTGCATCGACTTCTGGAATCTGAACGAAGCATGTCCTAAAGATGAGTTCCCTCTTCCTATTACGGACATAATAATTGACAACATATGTGGCTTTGAGCGCATGTCATTCATGGATGGCTTCTCAGGATACAACAAAATCAAAATATTTTCTGACGACGAAAAGTATACATCATTTCGAACGCCAATTGGTGTGTACTGCTACACAGTCATGCCCTTTGGTTTAAAGAATGCCGGTGCCACATATCAACGAGCTATGAGTGTCATCTTCAGACTTCGTTAGACAGTAGAATATAACGTCGACGACATCGCCGTCAAAAGCCGCTCTAAGGAAGATCATCTGCACGATATGAGGACAGTATTCGACCTGATGCGAGCAGAAAACTTGAAGATGAATCCTACCAAATCCTTCTTGGGCGTATCCAGCAGAAAATTCTTGGGTTTTATCATTACGCCTAGGGAATCCATATAGACCCTTAGAAGACGAAGGCAATCATGGAGATGGGTCCCCCGAGAAATCTTCGAGAACTCAGAGGCCTTCAAAGGAGGCTAGCTTATATCAGAAGGTTTATCTCTAACCTCTCCGGACGATGCCAACCATTCACACACCTTATGAAGAAATGCGTCTCCTTTGTATGGGATGAAGAGTGCCAACGTGCCTTTGACAATATTAAAGAGTATCTGTCGAACCCTCCTGTCCTGGTGGCCCCGGTCGCTGGAAAGCCATTTTTGCTCTATGTGCGAGTAATGGAGCATTCTCTCGGTGCTCTACTAGCACAAAACAATGATGCAGGGCATGAACAAGCTATCTATTATCTCAGCCGAATGATGATAGGGCCTGAGCATAGATACTTCGCTGTGGAAAAGGAATGTCTCGTTTTGGTGTTCGCTATTCAAAAAATACGACACTATGTTACAGGACAGACCATCCATATTATATCACGAGTTAACCCCCTCAAGGTCCTCATGACCAAACCAGGTGCACTCAGCTCTCGCCTTGCTACCTGGACGATATTATTAACCCCCTACCACATGATCTTCGTCCCGCAGAAGGCTGTTAAAGGTCAAGCTCTGGCAGACTTTTTAGCGGCCCATCCAGGTTCGGAGTCAACTAGAATATATGAAGAGATTCCAGACGAGGTCGCCAATTCAAATATGGCTTCCCATGATACCGTCTGACGAATGTTCTTCGATGGTGCTTCAAGAACTGGGTCCAAGGGCAATATCGTCGTTGGGGTCAGAGTGGTAATGATTTCTCCCTCTGGATTGGTGATCAATCGGGCATACTCACTCACGAAACCTTATTCAAATAACGTGGTCGAGTACAATGCCTTGGTTATCAGCCTTCGACTTACAAAGGAGCTGGGGGTAGAGTACCTGGAAGCATATTACGATTCACAGTTAATCGTTAATAAGATCCAGGGTTCATATGAAGTTCGCCATGAAGACATGAACCCCTATCATCAGATAGCAATCACCATCATTACGTCCTTGAAAGGGTTCTTCATAAAACATGTTCCAAGACTCCAAAATATTAAAGTCGATGCCCTAGCAGAACTTGCCGCTTCTCTGGCGGTTCTAAATCATACTCATCATTTGGTGGACGTAATAGGCCATAAATTGGTTTGTCTTAAGAACAACGTATAATTTGTTGTGAGTTACTCTGCCCTGGCGGTCGACGAAACACAAGACTGGAGACTTCCGTTTATTGACTTCGTAGTCTACGGCATCTTGTTGGAAAATCCGAAAGAAGCCACTTCTATCAGAAGACGTTCTCTCAGATTCTTCTACGATACAAAGACAAAAATGCTGTATCGGCGATCCTATGATGGGTTGCTGCTCTGGTGTTTGTCAAATATAGAAGCGAAAGAAGCCGTGCGCGAAGCTCATGATGGCGTTTGTGGGGTCCATCAACCTGGCCAGAAATTGCAAGACCGTCTTCGTCGGATGGGCTATTACTGGCCTACGATGGTAGCAGATACGATAGACTATACAAGAAAATATAAAGCTTGTCAGGTCCATACAGATTTCAAACACCAACCATCCGAATTTTTACATCCGACGGTGGCATCCTGGCCATTTGAGGCATGGGGAATGGACATTATCGGTCCAATCACCTCGCCTTCGTCCAGAGGACACAATTTTATACTCGCAATTATGGACTACTTCTCCAAATAGGCGGAAGCTATTCCGCTTACAGAAGTGAAGACATCAAACATGATCAGCTTCGTCAAACATCACATCATCTATCGTTTTGGACTACCTCGACGGATTATCCACGACAATGGCCCGCAGTTCGCAAGCCATGCCTTCTATCGATTTTACGACAAACATCGAATTCAGAATGTTGCTTCAACACTGTACAACCCGGCGGCTAATGATCTGGCTGAAGCATTCAACAAAACTATAATCAAGCTTCTCAAGAAGTTCGTGTCCTCAAACAAACGTGACTGGAATGAAAAGCTTGGCGAATGCTTATGGACGTACCGTACTACAGTCCGGATAGCCACTGGGAACACACCATTCTCTCTAGTATACGGAAGTGAGGTAGTTCTCTTCTTGGAAACTCAAATTCCCTCCCTCCGCGTTGCCCTCACTTACCGATTGACGACGGATGATAATTACCGTCGTCGACTACAAGAGTTGGAGGCCTTAGATGAAAAGAGCCTGCTAGCTCAACAACGAATCGAGATTTATCAAGCACGCATCTCTGGAGTCATCAACAAGAAGGTCAAGCTGAGAACATTCCAAGTAGGCGATCTCACCTTGGCAGTTCGGAGGCCGATGGTTATAATTCACAAAACCGTCGGCAAGTTCCAGCCAAAGTGGGAAGGCCCATTTATCATCGAGGCTGTATTCTCCAACGGTGCATACCGTCTCGTAAAGAAAAACGGAGACTTGCTCATGATGCCCATCAATGGCAAGTTTCTGAAAAAATATTATGTCTAAATGACATCCGCCAAATCAACCAAATTGTTGAGTTATGTACCCTTAAGTACCGCTGAACTTACACTCTAGTCACTCTAAATGAATCCATATCACGTCTTCTGGGTAGTAAGTCATTTATGATCATACCTCTTAACTTCCTTCCTAAAAGAACATCTTCCTCATAATCTATTACCCGCGCTTTCAGTACATAAAAAAGGGTAACGGGTCTACAAAATCCTCGAAACAACCACGTTGATATCACTTCTGAATTATTTCTCTTCCATCACAAATAAATCACCCCTTACATAGAACTTCCATGTCCATATTACCTCTGAGTTGTTCTATGTACCCTTTGTTGAGTCCACTCCTAACACGTCCTCATTACCTCTGAGTAGGAAGACTCTGTTGTAAAATCCTCATATTTACCACGTCCTCATTACCACTGAGTAAGTATGTTGGTTTTCTCTCGACTTATTATCCGTACCCAAAACCAGGGTACGTCAAGGATAATAGGCCCACAAATGTCCACAGTTGACCACAAATGTCCACAGTTGACCACAAATGTCCGCAGCTGACCACAAATACTGTACTCGGTCCTCTAGTACATGCGTCCCTTTTCTCACCATCACATGCCTCTGGAACCCAGCTGTTCCATGGCATTCTTTCGTCCAATACCAAGAACTTCCATGTCCGCCTTACTACGGAGTTGTTTTAGGTATCTCTATCGAACTTATTATCCATACCTTTAAGGTATACCAAGGGTAATATGTCCACAGAAAGTCCCACAGTGGGGGAAAATACCATAATACCAAAGATACGGTACAAGTACAACAGATAAAGGATGATGTAAACATAGTCATTCATTTAAAATTAAGAGTACTACATTTTCTGGGACTACGTCCCTATTAAAAAATGGAGGAACATAATAATGAAAAAAAGAAAAAGCCGATCATGGTTCGGCGACACACAATTCTCGAAGCCGGTCCTTCAGCTTGGTCGTCGACCACTCAATCCTCAGCTTGGCACGGCGCTCAACCTCCTGAGTCAACCTCTCAGCATCCTCCAGATGCGCATGTGCCTGTCAACCGTCTTCAAGTTTCTTTATTACACGCTCCAAGGCATCAGAGGTTCGGGTGACCTGGTCGGTCTCCCGAAGAATTAGCTCCTTATCTTTACGAAAAGCCTAGAGCTCAGATTCTAAAGAAGCCAATTTCCTCTGAAGCTGGAGGATCTGCTCGTTCGTATCGGGTATCCCACGAGAGGCGGCCTCTTCCCGAGCGGTATAATCCTCTCTTTTGCGGCTTAGTTGATCGTACTTCAGAGATAGATCTCGAAGGTCCTTCATTAGAGCAGGTTTGGACGTATCCCGTACCGTCCTTACCTTTTCTATGGCTGTTATAAGGAAGGCACGCTCCTGATCTATTGCCAAAGATGGATCGACCTGTTGCAGTCCTTGAAATTGAGCCACCAGCTGATCAGCTTCTACTAATTTGGGCTCCAGGAGCTCGACCATCCTTGCCCCATCGGGGAGTGTTCTGAGGAGTTCAATCTAACCACGGGCACATTGATGAGCCAATGCGAAAGATGTCCCCCTCTCCAGGGCAGCTTCGACCCCTAGTTTCAGATGGTGGTAAAAACTATCGACCACGTCTTTTGACAATTCATCCAAAACTTCCAAAGAAGACAGTGTCAAAGGAAGAGTAACTGGCAGGGTTGAAGACGGTCGTGAAGAAGATGCACAGAGCTTGATTCCTCTATCACTAGGGAAACAAGTTTCGAGCGATAGGATGCCTAAATAGCAGTCATCTCCTCCTCCGTGGCCCGAAGGATCCAGAAACTCGACAAGGCAGAAAGGTCAACCTCCGGTGTTGGAGCCACGTGAACCAAGGAGGGTACAGGGACCATTTCTCCCCGCCCCGACAATTCTACTATGTCTCCTTCTGAGCTTGATCCGGCAAGAGGTCCCTCGGTACGAGTTGGAGGAGGAGGCATACTTTCTTCCACCAGATCCCCTCGGGCGATTTTTCCCCCGAATGATGTCCGCCGTCGGCAGCGAAGGAGCAAGATCTGTATGTCCGGAGCAACCATCGATCAACTTAACCCAAAAGATATGAAGATAGAGCAAATGGACCTCCTCACTAGTCAAGACATGACTTATCTTACCAGGGGAGGGTTGCTAAAGCTGAGGCTCACTCGCAGCCACCGTATCCTCTTCAACGGCGACACTTGAGCCGATTACAGCTGCTTTCTCTGCCCCAGCTACCTCCGAGGTGGATACAATTGGGTCAGCATCAAACGGCTGAGGCTCAGCAACCTCGAGGATTAGTTCAGTAGAGCCCACATCGCCCCTGGTTGAGGTGTCAGCAGCGGGAGGAATCTCAGCCATCGCTGGGATGACCCTGGTGGAAGTAAGCTCGACAGTCATAGCACTAATTAAGGCGGCTAGAGCTGGGTCAACCTCAGAGGCGGTAGCCGGCTCTGAGGAGTTCACTTCTCCCGATGCCTACAAAGAAAAGGAAAATAATCAGATTAATTCAGAGAAGAAGAACAAAAAAAGAGGATCGTAACTCGATTCACCTCCGAAACGGCGTCGACGTCCTTACTTCTCTTCCTAATGATCGGCCCGCGAGGCTTGACCGTAGCCTGTTTTCGGGAGTAAGTCATGCCGCCGATAGAGGATGCACGCCTGCTACGTTTTCATGAAGGACTAGGCGCAACAGGGGGCTGATCTGCCACCAAATCATCTGCAGGAGGAAGAGGCAAGTTATCCGGGTCATCCTCTTCATCCACATTGGTAGACTCTGAGTCAGACACATCAACTGTCCTCCCCTTCTTGGTCCTTGGCTTCTCCTCTAAGACGGTACCAACAATGAAACTGGTACTTGGGTCAAAATCTCTTGGGGGATTATTCACCATAACATGGTACAAGGCCGCCATGTACAAAATATGTCCCGACTCTCCAGCATTGGGAACAGAGAAGGTGGCACGGGTGTGAACCGCGCTATAGTAGTGCCAAGCTCGGATGCCGTCAAGGACGCTACCCTCAAAACCCAGGCAGGAGCTGGGATTGTCCAAGAACATCTGACTGTACCCAAATTGTCGGAAGAATCGGCTGGATAAGTAAGGCTCCAAAAAGATGCAATTACGGTTGCGATACACAAGATGTGCAGAACGAATGTTCTACAACAAAAGGAGCATCTTTTTGGGCAAAAATTTGGGAGACACACCACCATCAAGATACACGGCTCTTACTTCTTCATCAGTAAAATGAGGAACAGACACGAAAAAAGAATATCTGTCCACTCGCGCCAGCACCATCCAATAGGTGGGCATGGTGGTGTACTCCCAGGGCATGCGACGGTACTGATAGATGAAGGCATCATCAGCAGTCACGTCATCCTCTGGGCCAGGCCTCATTAAAGACTGGTAATCCATCAACAGCCACCTCATCAGATAATGGTAGGACAGCTCGATTCGTTCAAAGTCTTTCGTCGTATCGCGAGCGATGACTTTGGACGAGAAGGTATGGAGGCCACGATATACGCTGCATACCATGGCGGAGAGAAGAGCTAGTCTGGCCCCAAAGACTAGCTTTACCGCAGGGAGGATCAGGTTACGGCTGATTCTCTCAATAGCCCCAGCCCCTCCCGAAACTATACAGTTCTGCAGCCATAACATCAGAAATCCTGCCAAGAGAGCCTTATCAGACATCTTTTGGGTATCCTGATAAAAGTAATTAAAGGAGTCAGATTGGCTCCTAAATCTGTCACCCGTGGTTTTCATCCTCTTGCTAGTCGACACCTGGTTCTGCACTTTCTTCCGGGTTCGAGGACGTCGGGAGGAAACCCGGCCTGAGGTGCCTAGCTCAAAAAGATAGCTGAGCCAAGTCTTGGTATGAGGAAGGTTCCCTTCCGAGCTATCGTTCTTCTTCTTTGATATCTGCTGGCACGTACTATGGTGACATAGTAGTTCCTGGTAAACAGCCACAAAGCCCGGGAACCGTTGCTCTAACTCCTCGAATTCTTCATTCGTAGGGGTATACGTCTCAAAGACTTCATCTCCCCAGGGCAGCGTAGAGAATTCATGCATCTCGTGGAGAGAGAGCCACATCTCCCTTCCAGGTGTAAAGAAGGTCCCCGTTCGACGGTCGTACATCTCAAGAAGAGCCATGAACAGCTTCTTGTTCATGGGCAGACCATAACAGGTGCCCCGAATGGCATGATACAGGCCAATTTCGAGCAGGAGATCCTTGTATGTCTGCAAGATCCACGAGGTCAAGTTGATCCATGAAGGGGTGGGGTTCATCCAGTTCAGCAGTGCCAACCGACCAATGGGATAGGACCCCTTCTGAGCAAGCTGGTTCATGAAAGTGTCAGCTTGGGAGAACCGAAAGTTGGGACCCTGCACATTTATGAAGCTACCCGGGGCCGACCCCATCCCAGAGCGGCTGATCTGTAGATATAAAACCCTAAATTTTTAGGAATATTTTTTTATTTTAAAAAGGCTTAAAATGAATTTATGATTTTTTTTTTATTAGAAATGACTTTAGCCATTGTCGAATTTTGGAACACAAGACTACCATGAATTTTGGCACGGAAGATGTAGCAGTGTGCCTTGACTAGTGTATTAGCCATGACATGGGAAGTCTAGCCATGGTGATGACCAAACTAGGAAAACCAGACCAAATTGTGAATTGACTTATTTAAAGTATTTTAATTAAATATTATTTTATATATTGATTTTTAGATGACCTGGTTTGTCCAATTCAGCCCGAACTGGGCCCAAACCAAATTTAAACCCATGTAGGCATGTGGTGTGACCAATGTGGCCATGTAGGCATATTTTATGTATATACAAATATTTTCTAAATTATTTTAGAATTTTATGTGCAATTTCTAATTACTTAATTATTCGTACTAGTACTGGTATTTTATTTTTAAATAATATCGTACAATATTTGTACAAAATTGTTTGGACCCGGATAAGGGTGTGCGGTATAAGTTCACCCATTGGAAAGATTTTTATTAATTTATTATTATTAAAATTTATTTTGTGAAGATTTAATAAACATGATTTTTCTATAGAGATATTATTATTATTTTTAGTTGATTTATTGGGATTTGAATTTTATATATATGTAGATATGTTTAAATATATTAAATAATTGGGTAGATAATATTTAATTAGGTATTTAAATTTTTAAATAAGATTTATGGATATATATATATATATATATATATATATATATATATATATATATATATATATATATACATGGTTATAAGTATATAGAAAAGATTTAAAAGAAAAAGAAAAGAAAAAAGAAAAGAATGGAAAAGAAAAGAAAGAAAAAAATTAAAAAAAAATCAAACCCACCCACATAAGTGGGCGGGCCCCCCACCCTCACAATTGCTGGCTGCGTACAGCAGCAACCCAAAATTTCCGCGAGCAAATGCATGGGTCCATAATAACTTATTACTAAGTTTAGTAGTATTAGGTTTTCATCCGAACTTGCTATATATATAACTTCCTCCACAGACCTCAAAACCCTAGACTCCAAAACGAAAATTGTTGCAGAACATACCCTCTTCGCCTACGAGTTCGTTTCACTAGCGATGGAGTTGTGTGCGCAAAGAACGGAGTATCGGAAGTCAGTCCCTCGTCATACACGGAGCAGTTTTCCCACTCAAGGTACCCTACTTCCCGACAACGTAACTTTTTACTCGTAGCACCGATTTTCGATCCGTAAGACTTTCTAGAAAGTAGACTTGACCCTCTTCGAGATCCTCCAGGTAGATTTCGAAACAACCCATCGACTTGCTCGAAAAATCGAGACGAATTTGAAGAAAAATCTGTTTTCTGTAATATTAAAAACTGTTTTAAAACACCAACTTGTCGGCCAGTTTTCTTTCTGTACAATAGAATTTTGTAGAAACTAATTGAAGACAGTCAAAGACAACCTAACCGAGATTGTAACTCACCTTTTGGATTCACTTTTTATCTAGTATGTAGAAAGTTACACGTTGTTAAAGTTTTACGAAAAATTGTAAATTCTGCTTTCAAAAAGTGGAAAAACATCCGATACGGCGTGCGCCCCAACAAGCCGAGCGACGTGGTCATGCACTATACGCATCGAAAGGCGCTTATGAATGTTGTCGACGTGTGAGAACTGACGGAACCCGATTTTGTTGCATGTGTGCGACGAAATAAGTGCGTATCCGTCGAGATACCCCGTATCGACCCTTTGCAAATTAAGTCACAACTTTGTGCACACTCATCATATCACGATGAAACTTATGCCATTGGACTTGAAATATTTTTTTGGTCCTGTGAGCCAAGTTTGGTCCGATTCTGAGACCGTTGATCAGGACGCTATTTTGGCGGGCCCACAATCCCACTCAACGGACGATTTTGTGCACGGCCCACCAGAATCCAAAATTGGACATACCGTTGGATTTGCCTCATCAAACCAAATCTGTAGACATGTAGTTTGACGACTTTAGAGACCGTAGACATTGGCACATATTTTGGTGCAAAGCGGGTCCTATGGCGGACATCGTTTTGACCCAAAATTACGATTTTGCCCCTGTTCCAGAATTTAACTTTTGGACAGGCGTTTCCTAGGTATATCTTTTATTCCAAACTCGTTCGTGATATTTGTTTCAGCATCCGAAGCTTCTTGTGGATTTTGACTTTCATGTTGACGATTCTGATTGTTGGATTTTGATGCTTCTCGTACCACCCTCAGGCAAGATACATTGTCTTAATTACTGTTTATAATTAGATACATCTTTATTTGCTTATTTACTGCATATTTATTATCTATTTTCAGTTGGATCCATTACTTGCTATTTTTAGTTCATTTATTTTTGCTTCAGTTATTTTTCCTTCTTGTCTTTTGTATGCATATGGACCTAGTCTTAGCGAACTACCTTTTGTTTGTGTCCTTGGGAGGGAGAAGACAGTTAAATGTATGGGCTACCCCAAATCCAAAAGCTGTAGTAACTGTGTACTACAGTAGTCGAGTCGCGAGGGTCACTAGCCTCGAGCTATGTGGACTGATGGGTCACGTGGGCCGCTAGCCTCGAGTTATGCCGGCTGATAGTATTGGTACTTGACATGTGCGTGTTGAGAGTTGTTACATTATCCTGGGGGAGTCAGCCTTCACCTGTCCATACATTGATATGTCTTCTAAATTGCCTACTAGAAAGGTTAGGAGCCTTAGTAAATTTTATGTTCCAATTATGGCACGGAAAAATGTCATATCATAGAATAGTAAGTTACCCCTTGTCCTTGTTTGGTTTTAGGGGTAGCCTACTGTTTCGATGATGGGATATTGAGCCGTGTTATGGTTTGGACACTTTTACTTTATCTTTATTTTATGGTGCATTTATATTCAGTTCATATGGCATATTCTTCCTGTATCTTGTTACGTCCCTCTGAGGACCTGGTTATCTCTCCAGGTGTGTGTGTACTTCTGTGATATTGCAGGTGTTCTAGTCGAGGCCATGATCTTCTCCATCCTTTCGAAGATGATTGCACTTGGCTAGTCTTGATCTTTCATCTATTCCTCCTTGTACCTTTTACTTGAGATAGTTGGTGGTGGACTTTGTCTCCGTCCAACGTATTGTACAAAGACTTATTGCAGTTGATTATATGATATCTTTTATTCTTCATTTGTGGATGAGATTAGATTACTCTTGGTTTACTGTATTTTACAGCTTATGTATTCATACGAGGTTTCCATATATTGGAGTATACTTCGTATGTATACAGCTGGCATGGATACGTACCTAGTCCTAAGTATTATGGGACTGGAACGTTACACGTTTTTGTGGTGGCCCATGCAGGTCGAGTTTGTCACTTTGGTTACGTTACTGTACCGATGTGAACCTGCAACATAGGATTAAAATATAGGAATCTCATCCATACAGTTTGACCTCTTCCCTTGGCTTCAAATTCCGAACTCTTGTTCGACCTCCTTGAACTGCATCTTGCTTGATTCCTTTCTACCATCGATTCTTATTTTCGTGCTTAGTATCAACTAGGAAGATGACTACATTAGTATATGCTCATAGGTCACACATATGGCTAGAATGGTTATATTGACAATTGGAATACATTCAAGACTCTAATTTAGTTAAAAATATTTTTTTGTGTGATTTAGTGATTAGTCATTTGTAAAGTAGAATATTACCACGGAAAGTTTTAATCTTGAGATTTCTAAATAGTAAACACCATAGGATTGATACTGCAGGAAGGAAATATATATATATATATATATATATATATATATATATATATATATATATATATATATATATAGCTAAAATCTTTATACCATTGATTTAAGAAATTGATTGGATTTTTGAGTTTTGATATTTATGAATTATGGGGTTATAGCTATACATCTTTGAACAAATATAAAATTGAATTGCATTTCGAGTTGTGATATTTAAAATTTTGGGTGATAGATATACATCTTTGAACAAATATAAAATTTATTGATTTTCGAGTTTTGATGTTTATGATTCATAGGATTATGGTTATACACCTTTGCACGATTATAAATTTGGTTTGAAAATGATTGTAGCTTTTAAAAATGGCCGTAGGAATTATTTAAATTGACTTGTACAACTTGCGATTTTCGTGTTTAGTAAATTTTGAATTTTAAGTGGAAGTAATGATGGTAAATTTTGGTTTACAATAATTGAAAACGATTTTTGGGAATTTCTTTTTATTTTAAATTGTGTCCTATGATTGAGGATTTACAAATCTATTTAGATTTTTGGTAAAAAAAAGGGGGATTTTGACTGATAAGATTATTTAAAAATTTAGTTTAATGAGGGATTGCTAATATTAAAAATTTTGGAAAAATTTTGAAGGATGTGATGGAAAGTTATTTTGATGGATTAAAGGAAGTTACCATTTAAAAGTTGAGATTTTGTTGGAATAACTTAGCATGAATAGAAGTTAAAATTGATGGGAGCATTGAGCTTAATTTTTGAGATTGCTTTTAATATGCTAAGAGTTTTATTATGAGTTATTTGAAAATTTTAGAGTGTTAAATTTTGATTGATTGTGAATTTTTTTATGGATTCGTAAATTATGAACTCTCGAGTTAAATAGTTGAATTTAAACGTTAATTTTGGATTAGGTTAGTAGTAACGTGATAAAATTTTGCTTTGAAATTTATGAGAGTGATTTAAATTTTTAAGATGAATTTGAACGACTTGGAGTGAATACAAATTTTGGTGATTTATTTTTGAAAGTTTATTTTTGAAACTTTTTGGAGGAAACTCGAGTTGAAATATTAATGGTAGGCCACAAAGGTAGCCCTACTGAGTTAGAAGTATTCCACACTAATTGTCATGTCACTTATGACCATGAAAGTAGTATATACACAAGTGTTGTTAGTCATCAACCCAGCTATTCGACTATATTTCCACCTCGACTTACTCGACCTTCCTTCAATTCTAGATCTTTTAATTACGACCTTCTAACCCATTTGCAATTTGAATAATGAGTTAATGGTTCCTTAACTGTATTCATCTAGGAGACTATCTTCTCTCCGGAATTGTGTTCCTAAATTATTTTTACTGGATTCTCTAATTAATTTTATTTCATGCTTTAACTTGATCTTCTTTATTTTTGTGCATTAATTATCACCTCGTGAACTCCCACTTTCTATATTTTTTTCTGGCGTCCCCTACCGTGACTTGTATATTTGGAGAACAACACTACACTTTTCCTCCCAACAAATTTCATATATAAGACCTAGACAAGCCCACCTTCCAGTAGACATATCATGTTCCACCAAAACCCATCTCCTTGTACTCTATTTCTTGATATGACCTTATGGTCAAAATGGCCAAACTATAATCTTTGCCATGATACCGATATATTTTTCAACCACTGATAGGGATTCAACCTCGACTCAATTCTTTCGACCCGGTGTATGATTGTGTCCTAGTTGAATTCTTAAATGCTTAAATTTGTGCTTTATCTTGATTGTTTGACCCATTGTCCCATCACACTACTAGCTTAATTCTTGTAAGTTGGGTAGAATACCTCACCACCTAACGATTTCGTTGTCCTTATGAATCGTGTTGATGAGCTCACTTAGACTAAAAATTCAGAGGACCTTAACTTATCTAGACAATCAAACCGTAAGTGAAGAAAACTAGGACAACTGTATAGGCCCAAACTTTGGAAGAGCCTTAATTTTAAAAGATCTTGGACTATTTAAAATTTCCTTCATCAGTACCTCCCTTGCTCATATTTTGACTATTTCATGCTGCTAACGTAGCTTCAGTTTTGCAAGCTTATTTCGTTATCAAGCTTGATCATGACATATTTTATTGGGTGCATCCACTAACATATTGTCTAATCAGAACCGGTGCATGATGGTCTGATCAACCTATTGCACTTGGGTTCGCTTATCATATCTTATTCTATGCGGATGGAGACATAGTTAAACATGCCTTAGAGTCTCTTCCGCGACAGCTTTGACAACTCGCATTTGAATTATTTTCGTCACCTATGAACTCCTTATTCGTACTCAATAGCATCGTCTTGAACCCTTTATTGTTCTTATCTTTTACTTATTTTAGAGAGAGACAATGCACTGTACTTGAGAAATGGACCCAAGGTATCACTTTAGTCATGTGGCTATATCCTCGCCTTAAACTACTCCTTCTACCCTCAACCCCATCTACCCTATTATTCCTAAATTTTGAGGACGAAATTCTTGTAAGTTGGGTAGGATGCAAAACCCTAAATTTTTGGGAATATTTTTTTTATTTTAAAAAGGCTTAAAATGAATTTATGATTTTTTTTATTAGAAATGACCTTAGCCATTGTCGAATTTTGGAACACAAGACTACCATGAATTTTGGCACGGAAGATGTAGCAGTGTGCCTTGACTAGTGTATTAGCCATGCCATGGGAAGCCTAGCCATGGTGATGACCAAACTAGGAAAACCAGACCAAATTGTGAATTGACTTATTTAAAGTATTTTAATTAAATATTATTTTATATATTGATTTTTAGATGACCCGGTTTGTCCAATTCAGCCCGAACTGGGCCCAAACCAAATTTAAACCCATATAGGCATGTGGTGTGACCAATGTGGCCATGTAGGCATATTTTATGTATATACAAATATTTTCTAAATTATTTTAGAATTTTATGTGTAATTTCTAATTACTTAATTATTCGTACTAGTACTGGTATTTTATTTTTAAATAATATCGTACAATATTTGTACAAAATTTTTTGGACCCGGATAAAGGTGTGCGGTATAAGTTCACCCATTGAAAAGATTTTTATTAATTTATTATTATTAAAATTTATTTTGCGAAGATTTAATAAACATGATTTTTCTATAGAGATATTATTATTATTTTTAGTTGATTTATTGTGATTTGAATTTTATATATATGTAGATATGTTTAAATATATTAAATATTTGGGTAGATAATATTTAATTTGGTATTTAAATTTTTAAATAAGATTTATGGATATATGCATATATATATATATATATATATATATATATATATATATATATATATATATATATATATATACATGGTTATAAGTATATAGAAAAGATTTAAAAGAAAAAGAAAAGAAAAAGGAAAAGAAAGAAAAAAAAATCAAACCCACCCACATAAGTGGGCGGGCCCCCCACCCTCACAATTGCTGGCTGCGTACAGCAGCAACCCAAAATATCTGCGAGCAAATGCATGGGTCCATAATAACTTATTACTAAGTTTAGTAGTATTAGGTTTTCATCCGAACTTGCTATATATATAACTTCCTCCACAGACCTCAAAACCCTAGACTCCCAAAACGAAAATTGTTGCAGAACATACCCTCTTCGCCTACGAGTTCGTTTCACTAGCGATGGAGTTGTGTGCACGACGAACGGAGTATCGGAAGTCAGCCCCTCGTCATCCACGGAGCAGTTTTCCCACTCAAGGTACCCTACTTCCCGACGACGTAACTTTTTACTCGTAGCACCGATTTTCGATCTGTATGATTTTCTGGAAAGTAGACTTGACCCTCTTCGAGATTCTCTAGGTGGATTTTGAAACAACCCATCGACTTGCTCGAAAAATCGAGACGAATTTAAAGAAAAATCTGTTTTCTGTAATATTAAAAACTGTTTTAAAACACCGACTTGTCGGCCAGTTTTCTTTCTGTACAATAGAATTTTGTAGAAACTAATTGAAGACAGTCAAAGACAACCTAATCAAGATTGTAACTCACCTTTTGGATTCACTTTTCATCTAGTATGTAGAAAGTTACACGTTGTTAAAGTTTTACGAAAAATTGTAAATTCTGCTTTCAAAAAGTGGAAAAACACCCGATACGGCGTGCGCCCCGACAAACCGGGCGACGTGGTCGCACACTATATACATCGAAAGGCGTATATGAATATTGTCGATGTGTGGGAACTGACGGAACCCGATTTCGTTGCATGTGCGCGACGAAATAAGTACGTATCCGTCGAGATACCCCGTATCGACCCTTTGCAAATTAAGTCACAACTTTGTGCACACTCATCATATCGCGATGAAACTTGTGCCATTGGACTTGAAATATTTTTCTGGTCCTGTGAGCCAAGTTTGGTCCGATTCTGAGACCGTTGATCGGAACGTTATTTTGGCGGGCCCACAATCCCACTCAACGGACGATTTTGTGCACGGTCCACCGGAATCCAAAATTGGACATACCGTTGGGTTCGTCTCATCAAAACAAATCTGTAGACATATAGTTTGATGACTTTAGAGACCGTAGACATTGGCACGCATTTCGGTGCAAAGCGGATCCAACGGCGGACATCGTTTTGACCCGAAATTACGATTTTACCCCTGTTCCAGAATTTAACTTTTGGACAGGCATTTCCTAGGTATATCTTTTATTCCAAACTCGTTCGTGATATTTGTTTCAGCATCTGAAGCTTCTTGTGGATTTTGACTTTCATGTTGACGATTCTGATTGTTGGATTTTGATGCTTCTCGCACCACCCTCAGGCAAGATACCTTGCTTTATTTACTGTTTATAATTAGATGCATCTTTTATTTACTTATTTACTGCATATTTATTATCTGTTTTCAGTTGGATCCATTACTTGCTATTTTTAGTTCATTTATTTTTGCTTCAGTTATTTTTCCTTCTTGTCTTTTGTATGCATATGGACCTAGTCTTAGCGAACTACCTTTTGTTAGTGTCCTTGGGAGGGAGAAGACAGTTAAATGTATTGGCTACCCCAAATCCAAAAGCTATAGTAACTGCGTACTACGGTAGTCGAGTCGTGAGGGTCACTATCCTCGAGCTATGTGGACTGATGGGTCACGTGGGCCGCTAGCCTCGAGTTATGCCGGCTGATAGTATTGGTACTTGACATGTGCGTGTTGAGAGTTGTTACATTGTCCTGGGGGAGTCAGCCTTCACCTGCCCATACATTGATATGTCTTCTAAATTGCCTACTAGAAAGGTTAGGAGACCTTAGCAAATTTCATGGTCCAATTATGGCACGAAAAAATGTCACATCGTGGAATAGTAAGTTACCCCTTGTCCTTGTTTGGCTGTAGGGGTAGCCTACTATTTCGATGATGGGATATTGATCCATGTTATAGTTTGGACACTTTTACTTTATCTTTATTTTATGGTGCATTTATATTCAGTTCATATGGCATGTTCTTCCTGTATCTTGTTACGTCCCTCTGAGGACCTGGTTATCTCTCCAGGTGTGTGTGCTTCTATGATATTGCAGGTGTTCTAGTCGAGGCCATGATCTTCTCCATCCTTTCGAAGATGATTGCACTTGGCTAGTCTTGATCTTTCATCTATTCCTCCTTGTACCTTTTACTTGAGATAGTTGGTAGTGGACTTTGTCTCCGCCCAACGTATTGTACAAAGACTTATTGCAGTTGATTATATGATATCTTTTATTCTTCATTTGTGGATGAGATTATATTACTCTTGGTTTACTGCATTTTACAGCTTATTTATTCATACGAGGTTTCCATATATTGGAGTATACTTCGTATGTATACAGCTGGCATGGATACGTACCTAGTCCTAAGTATTATGGGACTGGGGCATTACAGTAGCTTGCTTGCAATTATCGACCTCGATATTTTATTATAGTGAATATCGCCCACGAACATCCCCTGTTGGCTCAGAGTTAGGGAGTCAGCCATTTTCCTGTCCATTGGCAGCATATTGAACCAAGACAACGGGAAGTGACGCTCCATCTGAGGAATGTGGATCGCCATCCCGTTGGAAGAAAAACTCCAACTTTCAGAGATATCTAGAACGTTGGGGTTCTTTACATTCAGAGCATCCCCAAAGAGGAACGAGGGTTTCCGATGTGTGTCCCCTAATTTTCCCGAGTTCATCATACCCGAGAGAAAGAAGAAAGATTGGTTCCTGATATCCCTCTGCCTCTCCTCAGGTTGATCTTTGGTGATTTGGGCCAACACATAATCGACCACATGGTCGAACCTCACACCCACAGTAGACTGAGCTTGACCTACGAAAAGCTCCCCTAAAGGATTGACCAACAACTTCACTGAAAAAGACAAAAGAAAGAAGTCAGGAGATAGCCAGAGAAAAACCACTTAATGTCTTCTGAGCTTATGCGGCTCTGTTAGGTGGGTCTTTATGCGGTCCAGTTCATAAGGAGCTTATGCGGTCATGTGACAACTTTCATGCGGTTCGGTCATGAGACAACCCTCATGCGGCTCGGTCATGAAGCAGCTCTCATGCGGCTCGGTCATGAGACGACTCTCATGCGGCTCAGTCATGAAGTCATTCTCATGCGGCTCGGTCATGAAGCCACTCTCATACAGCTCGGCCATGAAGTATCTTTCATGCGGCTCGGTCATAAGACAACTGTCATGCGGCTCGGCCATGAAGCATCCCTCATGCGGCTTAGTCATGAGACATCTCTCATGCGGCTCGGACATGAAGCATATCCCATGCGGCTCAGTCATGAGGCGTTCATGCGACCCATACGGCACAGCTTATGTGGATTCATCACACTGAACTTGAGCAGTCCAATGAAGACGAAAAGCGCATTAACTATGCCGAAGCATGATAGAGAAAGGCCCGCGCATAAAACATGCGACATAGCCATTTTGGTTAGGGTTTGAATTCATGCTGTCTCTTTTCAACGCTCTTACCATCAATAGAGGGATGAACGTCGGGGTGAATCAAACTCGCCATGTTCAACGAGGAGGCAAGTCCTTTGCCCTTCGCTGCAGCACTGGAGGAAGCCTTGGGAGCCATTGATGATCGAGAAAGGAAAAGAAATAGCGACTAGGGCAATAGAAAGATTGAAGAAGGAAGTAAGTAAAGAACCCCTCTCTTCAAAACTGCTCGTACTTATAGGCTGTCAGAGGCGTGTGAACCGATAAACACCGCTTCGGATTTCGTGCTGCCTAAAAAGATAAAGCCGACTCTTGGGATTCTATCCTCTTTCATGCAAAAGACTGCTCTGAATCATCAAAGCAACTCTAAAAATTTAATGCTGACTCTTGGGATCCTATCCAAAAGACTGCTTTAAATTATCAAAGTAAACCAAAAAAAAAATTAATGAGACGCCTACGTGGCACGAGACCAGTATGCGGCCAGAGAAGCCTATGCGGCATGAAGAGCTTATGCGGACATACCCATGCTTCTTATTCAAAGTATTTCAATTTTATAAATTGAAAACTTTGAAGGGGGTCTTGTAGAAGCATGGAAAAGAATAGGTATTTCTATGCGGTCCAGCATCAACATGAAACTTCATGCGGCTCAAAACTTGGGGAGTTTCATGCGGCTCAAAATCCTTGGGAGCTTCATGCGGCTCAGAAAGCTTCATGCGGCTTAGGAAGCTTCATGCGGCCTTATGCGGTTCAAAATCTGCCTATACAGCTGGCCATAATTACTCTGACATAAAGGCGACAGCTCTGACAGAGATGATGGCTCTGACATAAAGACAAGACGTGACATGCTCCTAAAAAGATAAGAAAATCATCATGATATCTGGCACAGTTCACAAATTCTAAAGACAACTCTTTCTGCGGATCGCCTATACGACCCTCATGCAGCTCAGTCATGAGACCACTCTCATGCGGCTCAGTCATGAGACTACTCTCATGCGGCTCAGTCATGAGACCACTCTCATACGGCTCGGTCATGAGACCTCCCTCATGCGGCTCAGTCATGAGACCACTCTCATGCGGCTCGGTCATGAGACCTCCCTCATGCGGCTCGGTCATGAGACCACTCTCATGCGGCTCGGTCATGAGACAACTTTCATGCGGCCCGGTCATGAGACACTCTTCATGCGGCTCGGCTATGGGACAGTCCTTCATGCGGCTCAGCCAGGATGCATCATTCATGCGGCTCGCCACAGAGTAGCAGTTGAGACACGTGGCAAAAATTGACCAAGTCTTAACGGTTCAGATTTAGTGCAACAAATAGATCATGATCAATCTTAACCAATCTCCAGCTGCCCACTTCTCGAGGCACAGTTACAAGGATGTGGTCCAAAATTATCCACGTGGCTGTACACCCTATTACTCATGAATTCCTATAAATAGCAAGGTGTTATTCCCTTGCATACACATGCAGAGACATACAGAGAGATATACACACCCAGGCAGAGAGAAAGCATTTCTTCACCGGTGCCGAGGTTGCGTTCGATCGTCCAAGGAGTAAGGCAGAGTTGATAGCACTTTCCCGAACCTCTACCGTCACCCCCCAGAATCAAAACTAAACAATTATACTTAGATTGCTTTTCCTAGGTTTTGTTTCTAGGCTCTCTTTTGTACAAGCGAGTTTGTAATTGTGAGTTAAAGTTCAGTCCTCCGATAAAACTGTTCTGTTCTACGATAATCAATGGCAAACAGTACCTCTACATGGATAAGCCCCTGAGGAGTAACAAATCGAACCTTCGAAGGGTCCGTCATGTCTTATTTGAAGACATAATCCCTCCAAGCAGTCACATGATGATACGCTTTACCTTTGTCCCTCCACTGGGCCAAGTAATGATGGCTCGCCACCTCTTTGAAGACTGTCATCATCTCAGAATTCTTCTCTTCCAAAGCCAGAAGCTCCTCATTCGTAGGGAAGTACTCCTCATAAGGCTCAGACCCCCAAGGAAGCTTCGAGACCTCATACAACTCATGTAGTGCCAAGCCTAACTTCCCCACGGGAGTGAAGAAGGTACCGATATGAGTGTTGTACATCTCTAGGAGAGCAAAAAATATATACCGATTTATATCTACACCTGCCTGAGTAGCACGGAGAGCAGCAGTCAGACCAACTTCCCTGAGTTCGGTCTTAAACTTCAACAGAACCCAGAGTGTCAACTCGTCCCACTTCTGTACATAATGGCACCAGCCCTTGACCCGAAATTCCCCTTTCGGGTATGAAATTTTGGCCCCCAGCATACAGTTGACAAAGGTCGAGACACTAAAGGCGAACGTGTTAGGAGGAACATCACTATATATACTCCCAGGATGCAGAGTTCACAAATGATAAGAGGTTTCGGTTCGCGAAGCGGCTAAGGTATATTTCTGATTGGAGGTGGTATCAATCTGGATGATTACTGCCACTGCCCCTCCCTGAGATGGAGTGAGCTCCCACTTCATCCTCCTCTTGGAAGCAAGACTACGGAAAGACGTCAAGGGCAATTGACGTTCAAGTTGCTTGGTGTACATGTTCACATCCCTCGCCTTAAAGAACTAGTCTTCTTTGACCTTCAATACTTTGCTTCGATAGAGGTCAAACGGTCACCAAATTAGAACTCGGGCTTTAAGAAAGACACATTGTCAGAATCAACTGACTTGAGTTGCCACTCTCCATCATGAGTTGGAGAAAAGTAAAATATTGTTCTCGGATTTGTGTCATACTCTTCGAAGGCTGGTCCAACATAATGGCAGCCTTGGCCGGGTTGACGACTTCTTCATTAAAGTCCAAACCCATCTGACAGAGCGTAGGGTCTAAAAGGACTTCATTCAGTAAAGGGACAGTCATTGACACTGCCATACAAACAAAGACAAAGTAGTCAGCTAAGAAGACTAAAAGCCCTTCAAAAGTTAGACTTAGAAGCTCAAACGAAGCATCTGAGGTACATCAACAAATCTAGCACATCAAACTGGGTCGAAACCCATGCATACAGATAGAATCTCACCAAAGGTGCACACATAGGATCGAGGCCTAGACGTATTTAAAGAGAAGCTTCGGCACATCATCAGGACTTAAGTCCATGCGTCAGCAAAAGGAGCTTCGGCACATTATCAGGACCTAAGTCCATGTGCGTCAGCAAAAGAAACTTTGGCGCATCATCAGGACCTAAGTCCATGCACGTCAGAAGAAGGAGCTTCGACGCATCATCAGGACAAAGTCCATGTGCGTCAGCAATGGGAATCCCAGGCGTGTCAATGGGGATACGACTCATTTCAGTCACACCCACGCGTCCCAACAGTGCTGCAAAGTGAAAACACCAAGGCAGGGGATCACCCACTGATCACCGTCGGCCGAGCGTCGGCGGGCGTCGCTGGGACAACGGGAGTGTCCTCCACGTCGACCTCTACGGGCTCCTTGTCCTTGCCCCTTCCTCGGCCAGCACCACCACGGGGAGTCTTAGGAGCCATCTCTCTAAAGAAGCTAGGGTTTTCGAAGACTCTAGAGAAAGAAGGAAAAGAAGAAAACAAAAGTAGAAGACTCTCTCTCTCTCTCTCTCTCTCTCTCTCTCTCTCTCTCTCTCACTGACGCCTATTTATAGGCTTGAGCCACGTGCGTGAACCGATAAAAGCGGACATCAGCAAAAACTCTTCGGGTCTCGTGAAACTAACGGCTACATATCTTCCAAAAGATTATCATTAATCTTCCAAAATTTGAGACGTTATCTTCTTGCATAAAATCGAGAAGAACATGCACCCCTACAGTAATGTGCGAAGCGGTCATGTGCCCAGAAGAGCCATGCGCCCAGATAAGGATATGCGCCCAGAACAACGACTACCCATGCTTCTTTTTCAAAGTATTCCAAAACTTGGCAGAAAATTTTTAAAACTTTGAAGGGGGTCTTGTAGAAGCATGAAATTCCAGGCGCATCTAAGTCCGGAACTCCTATGTGCCCTAACTCTCATGCGTCAGGAACAGAATACTTGGCACAGCAGAAAACAACAAAGAATTAGAGACATATAAATGGGGCTTTTATTTCATATGAAAGTCTATTACATGTCTTTTACAAAGGAGAATTCTTTTACAAAAGAGAAAGAAAATTCTAAAAGCTACAGTCAGGCGTAGTGCTACAGCCAGGCGTATCACTTCAACGTACAGCAAGGTGCATCACTCAAGTGCTACAGCCGTGCCCATCATTCCAGCATCTCAGCGTATGCGCATCCCCGTGCATAGTCAGAGCGAATCACTTCCTCGTCAGCATGCGGGCACTCTAGCAGGAGGAGTGACTCTTCTAGCCTAACCAAATCGTGCCACGATAGCCCTAACCTGCGGCTCTTCCAGCATAACAAAAATTGGAGCACGACCGCCCCGATCTTTGGATGCAACAGGCACCTTCAGCCTGTGTGGGACACGACGTTCCCGATATTTGGATACAACAGGCACTTTCACAGGGCCGATGGTGAAAAATCCAACTCGGTACATCTTCGTCTTCGGAAGGAGTTTATCGTCAACTCGCCAAGACAAGGGACCGATCAGGTTCGTCTCCATGAAGGAAAGCTAAGTGAAATGAGAAACAAAACTCTTCATAAATCTATTTATAGGCAGGCAACCCTCGCCCATGCGCCAAGTGGCAGTCTTCTCGTATTCTGTGCAATAAATTTGCATTTATGACGATGAATCTGCCTCTTCGTATTCAACCAAGTCAAAACAGCCATTAACGCCTCGAAGAACTCAACAGATGGGCCAATAAGAATGTGCCATGCGGCAGATGCGTCATCAGCACCATGCGCTACATACCGATGCACCCAATGGGACATAGACCCATGTGCCTAGTGAGACACAAACTGATGCGTCCACTTCAACTCGTCACCCATCAAGTATTTAATGCTATGTGACAGAGTCGGCATCACGCTTCCCGAAGACTGAACAGTTGATAGCTTTTTGCAGAAAACGAAGAACCGCCAACGTCATCTTCATTATTACATTTTTTGGTTACAACTATCCTTGCCACGTGGTTGACCAATCACTTGCATGCGCCTCCACAGCCATGCACCCAAAAATTTGTATGTGCCTCAAAAGTCATGCGCCCCCGACTTACTCCTGATCCCAAAAGACATAAGTCAAGTCTCTGAATGTGCCTCCACAGCCATGCGCCCAAACCTCTGCATGCACCTCAGAAGTCATGTGCCCAGACTTGTTTGTGACCACTAAAATTCATAGATCGAGTCGCTCCATACGCCAGATCCTAGGCACATCCTGACAGATCATTCCTTCCACAAAATTCGAGATCTTTGAGCCACAGACATGCGCCACGTATCTTTTGACTCGTTTCTGCTCAAGAATGGGTGCTAACCACCCAAGATCTCAGCAACAGAAGAATCTTCGTGAATGCCATGTGTCAGCTCCACCGCAGCCCAACAGTGCAGTTCAACAGATTCAGCTCCGACTCAGGGCACATCATCCATATGCCCCCACAGCATCAGCCACGTGGCGTTCCCACGTACAGGCGCATCCTACATATGCGTGCATGAGCAGACCAGTCTGCTACTTATAGATAGAAGGGCCATTCCTTTATCCACACATGCACAGAGAAAAAAAAGAAGATCATATCTACAGACAGAAATGAGAAGATAGACCCTTAACGTCTCCTTCTCCTTAAAACGCTCCGGCATCCAGAGCAATTCAGACCTTCAGAGAGTCCAAGATCGTCGTCAGATCGTCAATAGAGTCAACGCATTACCACTCGCTCTACCGATACAGATCCCAGATAAAAACAAAAGTGTACTCCTAGGACTATGTCTAAGTCCTACATTATATATTGTTCTGTTTGTAATTGAAATACCACGGTTTATCAGTCAAAAAGACCTTGTCGCATTTTCGATGGTGAACAACATATACCGAAACCAGGCTGGCTTAAGGCCTTTAATGTGCGGCCAGAAGCACAACTGATGTCATTGTGTGAATGGAAAGAATTGCAGTTATGGTGCAGAATTCAAAGCTTAGTCCATTCTTGTATCTTGCTGTTATTTAATCCATGCGAGAAAATTTAAGTCGTAGCGATGTATATCCTAATGCATAATGGGCAGCTACTATGGAGAATGCTCAACCCTCATATATAGAGATATGTGGGAGATTATTGGTGTTTTGCCTTAGTGACTAGAAAGATAGTCCCACATTGCATATACCAAATGGATTGTATCTCTATATAAAGCTTTGCTTGAGGAGAGATAAGTACATGAGGTGTGGAGAGGCACATGGGTTCATATGGGGGTATTTTTCTAGTGGAAAAAAGGCTAACTCCACAAATAAGCATTTATGCTTTTTGTCATGCTCATAGGATTATTTTCTATGGAGCTAAGCCCCGAAGGGGCTTAGCGACTCGGACTCGGGCTCAAGGGCGCAAAGTGGCACTTTGTTGGCACACTTTGTACTTAGCACTTCGGCATCGACGCTTTGTGCGCTATTGTTGTGCTCGTGCGCTCGTCTTATGCGCGAGTCGCATGCGCTGGGCACATAGGCTCGGTGCATGGGCTCGACGCATGGATAGGCGCGGGGATAGGCGTGGCTCGGCGTGGCATGCACGCATGTACGTCTGCGCGTCTGAGCTCCCATACACCTGCATGCCTGTGCATCTGTGCGTTTGCTCGCCTGTGTAGTGCTTAGGCGCTGATTGGTAGATCCGAGCAATTATGGAAAGATCGAGTAAAATTGCAGATCCGTTTTTTGTGGGATTTGAATTTGATTCAGTTAAATCTTTCCATGATTAGTTCATATCTTTTCGCAATCAGTGTGCGGCCAGATTTAGAGTTAGGATTTCAGCCCAACTCTATAAATACTCTCTTCGTGTCTTCATTATATTTTTTTAACTCAGTAACTAAGAAGAGACGAAAAGAGAAGAGAGGCCGCTGCCATTGAGTCCAAGGAGTTCAGCGAGTTCAGGAAGGAGGTGACAGCGAGCGTTCCAGAAGTTCTTTCGAACTTGCAGGTTCCTAGGAGCAGATCGCTATAAGACGAATCTTGATTTGAGCAACGGTGATCTTCATCACCCCAGCAGAGTCTTCAACTCTGTGTCTCACAATGGGACAGAGTATTCCATCTAAGATCTGTTTCTCGGAAATAACACACACACACACACACACACACACACACACACACATATATATATATATATATATATATATATATATATATATATATATATATATATATATATATATATATTGAAGCAATAGATAATTGTGGCGAACTCGTCTCCAGTAGAACTCAAACTCCGACTACTTGGACCGCATGCATCTCTTTTAATTACTAGGCTAGAGATCATTTGCCAACATATATATATATATATATATATATATATATATATATATATATATATATATATATATATATATATATATATATATTAGGTCGTAAATGACCTCTAGTCTAGTGATTAAGAGAGATGCATGCGGCTCAAGTAGTCGGAGTTCGAGTCTCAGTGAAGACGGATTCGCCACAATTACTCATTGCTTCAATATATATATATATATATATATATATATATATATATATATATATATATATATATATATATCCCACTTCTCTTTTCCAGTCGTGCTGCTCTTTCTTTGATTCGCCGTCAGCTTTGATCTCAAAAGTTTATTTTGTTTATATATTACACAACTAATTGTCGTTGCTTCAATTCCGATGAATTTGAGTTTTTTTTTTCCTTTTTATTTCGCTCAATTTGGAGGTAGTTCTGTACTAGCCCTCGGACTTGTCGATTCTGTTTGGATCGGTAAATTTATGTGTTTTTTCTTGTTCTTTTTTCCGTGTCTTTAAGCTATTACTGCTATTTTGTTGTTGTTTTACATAGTTAAATAATCATTTGCTTGTTAATCTCAGTAATATGTACATTAGAGGTCTTGTATCAATATATGTTTGTTTTTTAGATATGAACATTTTGATAAATATGTACAAAATTTTGTTGTTAATTTTGGTTATTTTCAGGTTTGACCTCACTCTTTTTAATTCAGGGTTATTTATAAATAGTCCCCTATGATTTGTACGTATTTTGGTAACTGTTCTCGTTCTTTAATTTTTTACTCATTTTCTTCTATGCACCAGGGGGTGCAACTAATTAACTCTATAAATCAGGGGGGTGTTTTTTATTTTTAAAACAACGGAAACATTTACTAAAATGCGTACAAACTATAGGGATACAACAAATTAACTCTTTAATTCATGCGTCTGCCTTTGATTCCAAGTTATCCTAACTCGAATTTCTAGATTCTGCTAGATATACTCAATCGAAACACAAAAGTTTTGCTGATAGGGCTAAGAAGAAATAGAGTTCGCAGTTCAAAGAACATCCACAATGGAGACACTCCAAACACACACTATAAATTATTGAAAATAATGTGAATTACTATTTTTGGAGTATCTCCTTGATATTAGCACACAATGGTACACTCCAAATTAACCTCCTCTCTCTTTTTTTTTTTCTTTTTTTCTTTTTTTTCTTTATTTTTCTTCCTTGTTTGGTAATATTTTTCCTTCCTATTCTCTCTTTATTTCTCTTCCTTGTTTGGTGAGAACGGTTAATTTTGGTAAGTCCAGGAATTAAAATAGATGGCTATGACACGCTACAAATCTTGAGTAATTTTTAGTTTTCTAGCAATTTTCAAGTATAAACAAGTGTCCACTACAGCATTCAAGTGCTACAAAATTTGAGTAAAATTAAAATATAGCACTTGAGACATTTTCACTCTAAGGCCTCGTTTGGCTCGGGGAAAAGAAAGGAAAGGAAATCAATTCCTTGGGTGTTTTCTTTCCTTTGGGAAGTTACAATTTCTATCCATTTTTTTAAGTGTTTAGAAATGTTAAAAAATTTGAAGGAATAATAAATACTTAAATGTGGAAAAGTAAATTTTTGTTTGGATTAATGGAATTATTTCTCTCATAATTTTTTTTTACTGAAAATTACTTTTTTTTTCTCCTTAATTTTTTTAACATCCAAAAATAAAAAAAATAATGACTTTCTTTTTTTCAATCCTATAATTCTGAATTCTGAGAAGCGAACGAGGCCCAAGTCTACCTCCTCTTCCTCCCAGTGCCCCTGTCGATCAAGAGTGTGAACTCAACGCACGAGTGTGCTTTTCATTACGAGTCAATGTCAACCGAATGGACATTTCTTGCGTGGATCCATCGATCGATACGGTTAGATCGCAATCTAGATGGAGCCCCTGCTATTGATGTTACTCTTTGTATTTTTTTTCTTTTCTTTCTGTCTTGCTATGTTCCCGGAGTCACCTATGACTTCGTACATCTGCCTTAAGAATGGAAGCAACCTTGACTTGTCTCGATTGCCGTCTGCTGACACGGGTGCTGACACAAGAGGCGTGAACTATAACATATGGAGGGATATTAGGCAAGGGGAGGGCTTGTTGAGTACAAGTAGCAAATTCGTACAAACTATGATGAGCATGTGGAAAGATACATTTCTGTTGATTAATTAAGAAAAATATATTTATTAATACCAACTTGATGTGTTAAAGATGTGTATCAGCTTCCCAGTCCTCCCACGTGGTTGTAGGAGAGGCTTGAGCAGGCTGGCTGCTGTCGTTTACATGAGGTCAGATATCATACATATATAAATTAGTAAGTTTTCTTTAGAGACAAAATTTTCCAAATTTGGAGGATTTTAAGTTTAACATTCTGACATTTTCATATATATATATATATATATATATATATATATATATATATATATATATATATATATATATATATATATATATATCAATGAAAATGCCAGAAGACTAGAGAGTTTAAATTTTTCTTAGCACTTCTCTACAATGTTTTCATGACCAATTAGTTTTTTGCATATTTAGTAACTAGTAGGTCAAAAAATCAATTAAACAAAAACTGAGGGGGAAAAACCCAACTCTCACCCTTGGTTGTTTGAATTGGTCTACTTACACGGACAGTGGCATATCAATCTTCATTAGATGAATAAACAAAGTTCTACAAGAGGAAAATATTTTTTTTTTTTGTGTAGATATATATAGAGAGAGAATTTCTAAAATACTCTTAAAATAAAATATGAGCACATAAAAACACAGCAAATCCAAACGCGAAAGACTGATTAGATTTCAGAAGCGAAGCCCCTGAACCGGGACGCTGCCCCCTTGGCACCCCGTTAACATATCCTGAGATATCTTTTGTTTTGTGTGTGTGGTGGTGGGGGAGGGGGGTGCTGGCTAGTTGGATCATTGACAAGGGACATAAATAGGATATGATTCAAAATATATTTCAACATTATTATTGAAAGTATATTATCTTTTTTATATAAAAAGATAAAATTTACAAAAATAAATATGAAGAAAATAAAGATGGATATGGATTGGGGAGTGGTATTTTTTAATGTAAGCCTTAAGGGAAATAGTAAAAATAAGCTACGAAAATGCCAGATGTCATGGTATTTTCTTCACAAAAATGCTAGACAATTTGGTGTATTCACTGTAGAAATGCCAAACGGTTTGGCTTTTCCATTGGTAACTTTTTAATGAAAACTTCAAACAGTCTGGCAGGTTAGACTTCTCCAACTAATTTTCACAAACTCCATAAAATTTTGAAAACTTGTATTTCTCTACAAAAATTTGTTGGGGTTCCAACCTCAATTCAAGGTGTGTGAAAGGACAATAAGGACGACGTGAAGCATCTACAAAAGTTATGGCGAAGGCGACGGAGAACCGAAGGTTGAACAACAGCTCGAAACAGAGACAAAATAGCTCCCGCGATATATCTACGATGCACCAGTATTTTGGGGTTTCATCACATAACCTATTTTGAAGGTCTGACGATACACCGCGATATACCGACGGTATAACGTATGTCAAAATTTGGTTCAAACGTGGACCCAAAGTCTACATATCAGGTACGGATCGTACTTCTGAGCGGTCTTGATCTTTTTTTCGTAAGCTCGACTCTAGCTGTAGTTACGCCAACTGCACTTCCCTGAATCGAACCCGGAGGTCGATGTGTAGTGCCCCGACCCGCAAGATGCCTTATGATGGATGGTTGGTTCGATGAAGCCTTGTTGGACTTGGGATTATGCGAAGGATCGCTTGGAAGGCTATGCGATCGAGGCGAAAATCGTCCTATGAATGTGAGTAGTGTTGAACCCTTTAAAGATCCTTTAGCTTCACGCTTAAAATAAGGATAGTATGCTATGTTTCTTGTTGAATTGCTCAATAACACCTTGCATAGAATTTGGAAAGATAAAGAAAGATAATAATCACCTGAACGTAAACTGTTGTGGCTAAATGAATTGTATGCTTGTACGATGTTGCGATGAATTACATGACAGGTGAAGGCAAAGTCCCAAATACTTGGACGGTGAGTATATCGAGCTTTGGCTCAATGAATAGATGGCAAAACAGATGTTAAGACCCAAGAACTGGACAGTGAGTATGCTTGAATTGCATGCGAATGAATGAATGCTAAACAGATGCTAAGTCCCCGAAATTGGGCGGTGAGTACACTGAGTTTGGTTGGAAAGATGTATGGTATCAAATATATGGCAAAAGGATTGGGTAACAACATTCTATTATCCTGTCGCCGATGTAGAATGTTGATTACGCCAAGACCCTGGATTGGGTAGATGATAATATGAGCATTGGCTCAAGGCAAGATGGCAAGATGGTAATATGAATGAGAATGGTGGCTGAATTACTTAGTTTTTCTTATCATGCATTATATGTTTTCTTCTTAGATAAGTTGCATATAGTTGCATGGTCATGGACAACTTATCGACAAGGTGGTTTCTCGAACGGTATTCTTGGGCCATGGAACCCGGTTCGTCCTGGGGAAACCAATGCTGAAGTAGTAGCAGTGCTGAAGTAGTAGCACGGTATACAGGACTTGCAGTGGGTGTAACGCCCCAGAACCAGAATACTGGAGAGCGGGGGCAGACATAGCCAGCTACGTATAACGGAATGGAATCCACACCGCTATACGGTCACGGCTGTCTAGATATGTGAGGGTTTTACTACAATCCATCAGTATCTTAAGGTCATCAAATAGCCTATTGTCTCAATCTCAACCAACTAGTAATAATTACAAGATGTCAGACCACCAAATACACAATAGTAAGGCGTCCCATACATTATATATCCGGAATGATCATGAAGCTAGTCGTTACAAAATGTGAGGACTAGCAATAGTTCAGTCATACATGATCAACCCCCGGGGCTTGTCAATCATGTTACAGCCCGTAGGCAGACAGTAAGTAAGTACAATCGAGCTAACACTTACTCATCGGCTAAACGCCTCAAAAGAATAATGTACAATATTACAGTGGAAGAACAAAAGAAACCCACTCGATGCCCTGGTTACGCCTGGTGACCACCATCGGGCTGAAAAGCAGGGAGATCCTTTGGTGCTGCTCCGGTATCTGGCCATACAAAACCAGCTGGGTCAGACCCCAGAAAGAGCAAGTGCTACAAAGGAGGCTTCACTTAAGAACTAAAACCAACAAATTATTATCATTCAATATGTAAGAAAACAATAATAAGTAATACAGATTGAGGTTTGTGCACTACCAATGCACTTATCCCAATCAGAGAAAATAATTAAGTGAGGCATCATTGTCATACGATAACTGGAGAATCATGCTAAATAGAATATAGCTGGACAATATATGAAGAGAAGACGAAGATACTATTCCGGAAGCCAGGTTACAATCCTTAAACCAAACAAGGACCGAGATTGTAACCCTTCGCCTGAACATAACTTAGTCTCTGATCATTTATTGCTAAAGGTGCCAATCATTAAGGTAAAAATGAGAGAGTACAATGATAAAAGTAAAAATGAAGAGTGCAATACGCTAGAGTGACAATAGAGTACAATCGTTATAGTAACAATCTGGAGTGACAATCATTCAATCATTCTGGTACAATCTTTCAATCAATCACTTCTAGACAATACTATATTGGACTAGACTCCATCCAAGCAATCACGGCCAATCATTGCATACGGCTTTCTACATTAACTAACTAGGGTTATCATAATCCTAGTTACTAGCAAGATGCAATGAGATGCTCCAAGTAGTCACAGGCCCTGCAGCTATCCGGGTTATCTGCAATCATTATAGTGACAATTTAGAGAGTACAATGCATTAGAGTGACAATAGAGTTCAATCATTAAATTGACAATGGCGGGTGCCCCACATAACAGTGGGCTGGAAATGTGCCCTACTCGTCGGCAGGCTACAAGTCCAAACATTTGCGGTCGGGATAACGGGATCGCCTGTAGCTGGGGAACATCTCTTCATGTCTAATAAATTATACTAGTCATTAACCTTAGTCCATTTCAGTAGGTACTCCTGACCGTGGTACTCAGGAGTCCCCTTCTAGACATGATGCAAGACAGGACTGGATTATTTGTACAAGCACAATCGCCCACGATGTCAGGATTAATTAAACATGTCATGTCATGTCAGGTAGCCGTCGTAATAGCTGTTCAAGATATATCAGGTCAGGTTATCATGCCATGTGTACTTTGTCAGGAGTGCGCCACGGTGGGCCACTATCATGTTATGTCAGGTTATTATGTCAGGAGTGCACCACTACGGGTCACTATCACGTCATGCTCAATTATCAATTCCAAACATATCAAGTGAATTCATGATTTTCAAGTTCAGGACAAAAGGCGTAAGGATATAAAATGGACGTTAAATATCTAATAAAATATCAATATACAGGGCTATAGAAGATCCAGGGTAAGTAGGGTCAGGTCCAGTTGCGCCTAAACATCAGGTTGCGCTCAAGTCAGGCTGCGCTCAAGTCAGGCTACGCTCAAGTCAGGCTACGCTTAAGTCAGCGTCTGGACTCCATACGACTCCTCTTCGAGGCAGCGTATGTACTCCATACGACTCCTCATCACGACAGCGTATGAGGTTCATACGACTCCTCATCAAGGCAGCGTATGAGGTCCATACGACTCCTTATCAAGGCAGCGTATGTAAGACATACGCCTCCAAAAGGCACAGTATGAGTCAGAATATGCTACGCTAAAGAGCGCGCGCAACTCAGTGGCGCAAGCTAAAAAGCTCGTGCACACTGCTCACTGTCTTCTCCAAATCAGCAAGAACTCCATGGTTTGAACCCAAAGCTTCACAATCCATAATTTGGTCAAAATAAGTCCAAATCCAACTTTTCAAAGGTCAAAATTGGGTAGAATAAAATTCTCTACAATATGGAACCATCAAAACTTGAAAACAAAGAAGTTTGATAAATCAAAATTACCAAAATCTAAAAATAACTAATTTCTAGATCTACAAAAATTAAAGCCTCAAAATGAAAAATAACAAGTTCTAATGTGTCTTAGAAACATGAGGAGAAGCTAATGGAACAATAAAAAGGGGCTCTCTTGTGGAAGCAAGTTGCACTTGCCTAAGGGGTGTTCTTGGTTGGTGGTGGGTTTAATGGAGAAGGAAGAAGAGTTAATAAGAAAGTGGAGGAGAGAGAAAAGTTAGGTGGGTTATAAAGGAGGATAGTGGTGGTAGGTAGGGGGTTCACCCCTATGGTTCATAATGAACCAAGCAAACCAAACCAAGCCGAACCAACCCAGGAATAAACCAAGCCCAAATAAACCAATGAACCATTAAAACCAATTAAACTATCAATGCCAATAAAACCAAGCCAATGCAAAATAAACCAAGATAACTAACCATGAATAAATAAAATATGGGTCCAAAACACGTATACGTACACTAAATACGTATCACGAATTTAGGACATTATAGTGGGGCTAGCTACCTGCACTAGCAAGGGCGCTGTATACCTGTAAGACGGTCCAGGATGGCGTGTAGCCAGTGACCTTCATATAGATAGGTCCAGTACTAATGATGTCTTATGCAGGCAGAGTAAGTTATTACTCAAATACAGGGAAAGATGTCGGCTGTTGGTAAGAATCACCTGAACGGTGATATTGATATTGAATCATGATATTGTTCCTAACAATGTCTTGTGCAGGCAGAGTAAGTATTATAAATGTACAGGAATGGCTACACGACCGTGGGTAAGAATCACCAAAGGGTGATAACTGCATGCTTTAAATTATGTTGGCTATGAGATTTGCATGCTTTACTTCTTGTCGGCTATAACATGAAATTGACCCTAAGGCAACGAGAAAGACCACTGTTAATAATGTTCTATAACATGATTACTTAGTGTTGTCTTCTTAGGTGAATTGGGCCAGCACCGCTCGCCAGTACATTGATGATGTACTGACCCACGTTGTGGGCAATATTACAGGTGTTTGCTTGGGGAAAATCCTGCGAATCAGTGCTTGGCATCGATGAATTAGATGGGTGTACAGAATCTCTTCTTTCAAGACGATATCTTCTGCTATACGGGACATACTGTATGGAACAGTGAAACTCAGTTGTACCAGTGAGATTGTAGCCAAATTGGCAAGTTCATTGTAAAGAAGTCGGTATACTCATTGTAGCCTAAAGGGCAAGTGTATACATTCAGTTGGTTATTCAAGAGTCTTGTAATCAAATGTAAACTCTGTATTTCGCTGCAAGTCTTGTAATCTATTATGATTATCAATAAAGAGATACATTTTTCATATCTTGTGTGAATTCAATTTATCTGCTTGGTTTTGCTGTGAGTCGATATTTTCTGAGAAATACCAGGAACTGTAATAGTTTTGCCTTGTACAAGTGCAATCTAGACTTGTACAGCATCATGCCCAGTGGCTAGTTTTCGATCCTCCGGGATCGGGGCGTAACACGATGCCTGTCTCTTCTAGGTCTTATAGTAGGCTATTGTTGATGGATAACGAGACAATATATTTTTGACTCAAAGCGTCTGCCATAATATTTTCTTTGCCTGGCATATAGTCAATCGTCAAGTCATAGTCCTTGATTAGTTCTAGCCAACGCCTTTGTCGTAAGTTCAGCTCCTTTTGTGAGAATAGATACTTGAGGCTCTTGTGTTCTGTATAAATTCTGCATGCCAGACCATAAGGGTAGTATCGCCACAGTTTTAATGCGAACACAATAGCTACTAACTTTAAGTCATGCGTAGGATAGTTTTTCTCGTACAACTTCAACTATTTGGAGGCGAAGGAGATCACCTTGTCTCGCTGCATGAGCACACATCCCAAACCCTAGCATGAAGCATCGATGAAGATTTGAAAACCCTCTACCCCATCTAGAAGTGCGAGTTTAGGGGCCGAAACAAGCCGCTGCTTCTATTCCTGGAAGGATGCTTCACAGTCGTTTGACCACTCATATGCGACTCCCTTTTGAGTGAGATGAGTCAAGGACGATGTAATTTTTGTGAAGTCCTTCACGAACCTTCTGTAGTAAGAAAGCTTCGAATCACACTAGCTAACACAGGCCACTTCCAATCAACAATGGCTTTGACTTTTCTCGTATCAACTGTAATGTCTTCTGCAGAAATGATGTGTCCAAGGAATGTAATGTTGTTCAGCTAGAATTTGCACTTACTCTATTTCGCATACAACTGATTATCTCAAAGAGTTTGGAGTACGGTCCATAGATGCTCTGCGTGTTGCACCTTGTCCTTCGAATAGACGAGAATGTTGTCGATGAAAAGTACTATGAACTTGTCGAGGAAGGGTCGAAACACCCGATTCATTAAATCCATAAAGGTAGCAGGGACATATTTTAGGCCGAACGGCATTACCAGAAACTCATAACGGCCATATCGAGTGTGGAATGCTGACTTCGACATGTCGTCTGGCTTAATTTTAAGTTGGTGGTAACCCGAGCGAAGATTAATCTTCGAAAACACCGAGGCACCTTGTAGTTGATCGAATAAGTCGTCGATACGGGACAGTAGATATTTGTTATGGATAGTGGCCTTGTTCAGCTCTCGGTAGTCGACGCACAGACGTATTGACTCATCTTTCTGTTTTACGAACAATATGGGCGCTCCCCATGGAAAAATACTAGGTCCGATGAACCCTTGTCGAGCAACTCTTACAACTGAATCTTGAGTTTTTTTAGCTATACGGGGGCCACTCTGTACGGAGCTTGGAAATCGGTCGGATGTCGAAAAAGGTATCACTAGTGAATTCGATTTCTCGATTGGGTGGCATACCGGGTAGCTCATCCAGGAACACGTCGGAGAATTCTGTCACATCGTTGGTTTGACCCGTATTTGCACTATCATATCTCATGTCGCGAACGGACGCCAAGTATCTCCGACAGCCAGAATGTGGCATCTTTCTAGCAGAAATGGCTGAGATCTCCATGCACGACGATGATTCACCACACGAGTAGCAGAACTCGATCTCTCTCGGTAGACGAAAGGTGGTATTTTTTTTCTGTACAGTCAATTGTAGCATTGCAAGCGCCGAGCCAATCCATTCCAAGTATGATGCCATAGTCCTTATTATCTAGAACTATCGCATCAATATATACATTTTTACCGATGATACAAATGAATGGGGTGCCATCTAAATCCAGCTATAGTCCAAGATGGCTTATGATGCCAGTAACCTTCACATATACAAATTATACACACTACGCTGATAAATGATAACAATTAATGGGGAAGAACATGGAAAGCTTTACATTGTACGGCACACTCTGCCGTGGGTAAGTTCTAGCGTAACTTATGTCTTTAAGCCTATTAAATTCTTGCATGAAATTCACTAGAATTGCTAAAAAGATCACTGAATATATATAGCATGTTCACTTAATTTCCTCAACCAAATGAGTGCCTAAAATTTAATTAGTCACACATTAGTACAAGGCATGTACTGATCCTCGCTCTCCACAGGTACTCCGAATCAACAAGGAAGTGCCTCTTAGCTGAAGGCGACACTAGTGTATTCTGAAGCCTCATCCATGCGTCGAAGGCTTGTTTTAATCCTTTTGAAGGCTCCGCTTTTCAGTTCAAAGAAAGATGGCCCGACTCCCCACAATAGTAGTTGTTTGAAGTGTTTTGGTTGTATAAAAGGAGGTATAATGTATGGAATGACTATCTCATCAGCGTTCATTTTGTAATCGAGTCAAGTTATAAGCCCGTACGACAATCACTATAATAGATTCTTGTCAATGATGTCTATTTGTAATAAAATAAAAGTTTATTCTGTTTTAAATGTGTTGTTCAATTTTTCTACATACTCTATTGGATGTTGTGTTTCAGATAACCTTATAACTATGCCTAGTGTGAGCCGCACGACATCACGCCCGGGGGACGATTGTCAGTTTTTCGAAATCGGGGCATGACATATTGGTATCAGAGCATGGCTTTACGTCCTTGGCCTTCTGTTCTGAGTCTCGATGACCTCATGTCGATGAGATGAGTTGTTCCATACAATGAGCCCTTTGAGACTATTATTAGTTGTCTTCTATTTTTTAGATGTTGGAGAAGTCGTAGCCGAGAACGAGGCGAGCGCTTCAAGTGGCTCGAGTAGTTCGAAGGCCGAACCTTCTGCCAAAACCATGGAAAGGATATTGTGCATGATGGAGGCACAGCAGAAATAGATCGAAAATAGCATCGACAATCGGAGGTGCGACATGCCCAATTCGAAGCCAGGTTTAAGGCACAATTCAAGGTACAGCAGAAGCAGCTTGATACTCTTCAGCAGATCATCCAGACAGTTGTTGTCATGCCCCGATTCTGTAGAGTTATTTATTCATATGTTTATCACTTTGAATGGATTGCCCTCGCTTGGACGTGATGCCGTACAAGTTTGGTATTGCATTTGTATAAGGTAAATGTCACGACCCGTTACCCAAATTGTTGGGCCGGGCCGAGCCATGTCCAGCCTACGCTTAAGATAAAGCGCAGTAAGCTGTTCTAGAGATAACAGGATAAGACTAAAATGTGCTAACAGTTCTATAAGTGAAGAAGAATCATAAATGCTCCAAACACAAAAGTCGTCGTATATAGTAAAATATCCAAGTACAAGTAAACTGAAATGTAAAACTGGATACATGTCCAGTTACAAAATGATATAGTCTAATACATGTCTACTCTCAAAAAGTCTAAGTAAACAAAAGACAACTAGGCGAGGTTCCCCGCAGGAACATCCTCGTAAAGCAGAGCCGGGTCCTCGGCAGTAACTCCATAATACGAATCACAGAGCAACTCCTCCTCAGTAAGTATACCTACAACGTTATCCTGTCAGGACGGGAGCAAGTACTGTTTTCTAGCAAACTAAATATACAAAGCATGAACAGGAAGGTAATAAACTGGAATCATGGCATATCATGGTTTAATTTGGTTATTTTATAGATAACCGCATGTAGTTTAAAAGTTTAAAACTGTAGCATGTACATGAATCGGTCAATAGGTGATCAGGATGTACTGTGGTACATATCAAGTTTTTCTGGTATGCACATAAGTGCACGAACGTCATCGGTGTATATCCATACACAAACGCGATATCAGAACATACGACAAGGGTACATATAGAATGTCACCGAGCGCGGTAAATACATACGGAGAAGGGGGTCATGATCACGTACATTACTAGCAGTTTCCCCTTAACCCGTTATTTTAAACATGTGAGAGATATGAAAACAGTAATAACATGTGGGAGACACGAGAACGATATAAAGCATGTAAGAGATATGAGATACTGTCCTAAACATCGTAGAGACTGAAAGTAATACAACATGTAAAGTTCTAACTTGCTACCCCAAGGATCAGCATTTAACATGGTTGGTAAGTCGCAGTTTATTGTTCTAGCAGTATGTAAAGTTCGTAGAAAGTACTTGCCTCTAGCAAAACAAAACAAAACAAGCTGCGATAACAATGCTATGGATGTCTGGTAGCTCGTCACTGTAGAAGTAAATACAACAACTTAGTTTTACACTAAGCTAAGACACTAGGACACTAATTTGTGAAACACGACTTGTGACTGGGCACCTAGCCAAAATGATGACTTGGCATAGGAGACCAATGTGGGGTGACACACTATGTTAACTAACTTTCTAGGGTCTTTATACTAGTGAGGGATGGGGTTCAACACGACTAAAAACTCCAAATAACACAAAAAGCTACAAGTCGTAATTAATCAATAAATAAATCAAAAGATCATTGTGTTCTAACAATTTTTGAGATAGGCAAAAAGTCTAGTTTTTCTTAAAGTAAAGTACTAAAGTGATCCTTGTTAATCATAGAAATTTATTATAACTTTTCTGGAATTTATTAACTAGTACAAATATTTTATAAAAATCAGTTTTCCTAAGTATACAGAAAATGAGTTTTGGTTCCATATACCAAACTAGTGGAAAAACAGTAAATTAAATACTATAAAAATTATACTAAATTAGCTAACTTAACATAGTATCTAAATACTATTTTTCCATAATTTTAACAACACTTTAAGTATTTTTAGAAAATCAAAAACAGCATTGCACACAATTATAATTAAATAATTATTTATCTGCGTATTTTGTCCATGTACATAATTTGAACCAAAGTTCAAATATAGGACCCAAGGCCATGAATCAAGTCCAATATGACTTGTACAGGTCTTGAATGTGTGGAAACACATTTGGGCCCAAATACCCATGCTAGGCTTGGACACCAAATGGTTGCAGTAATTTAAATACACTAAAAAATACAATTTGGTAAAAGTGCAAAAATAATATTAATATTTTAATAAGGTACAAAATAAATATATACATACATATATTGAAAGTGCATATATCTATGTATAAGGAAAATACTTAATTTATAAAGTATATATATATATATAAGAAAACACTTAATAAAATAGTGTATATATATATAAATATAAACATATATATATATATATAATTTACTAATTATAAAATATATATATACATATATATAAAATACTGTCAAAACAGTATATACATATATATATATACTAATATATATATATATATATATACATATATATATATATATAAATATATAAAAAAAACAAAAAAAGAAAAAGGAAAAGAAAAAGAAAAAGAAACAGAAACAAGGAAAGGGGGGCTCGAACCTGAGCCAGCGGGGGGGGGGGGGGGGGGGGGGTTTAGTTTAGGACGGGCTGGCCAGGGGGTCAGCCCATTAGTTGTGTTAGGGGGAGGGTTTAGGTTTGTTTTATTTTAGGTTTTGAATTATTTATACATATAAAAAAAAATAATAAACACGAGCCTGTGTCCGGACAGTTTGGGACACAGGAATCCTCGTATCCGTGTTGTTTACGACGCGTACGACACGTATTTGCTGTGTCCACACTCACCAAAAGAGTCGTCGTGTGCGGGCGAGTCTCTTACATGAAATCGAGACACAAAATAGGACACGGGACCAAAGACACGTACGTGTCCGATGGGGGTGGGCTGCTGTTGCGGCTGCGATAGGGCGGAGGAGACATCGTGGCGGTGGCAGAGTGGTGGCGCTGTACTCGTCTCGACGAGACGCGTCGACTGGTGGTCGTGGTTGGCGACGACGTCTGCTGTGGAGGCGGCACTGGGGGTCGCCGGAGTTAGGGTTAGGTTTAGTGTTTTTGGGGAAGAACGGTGGAGCTAGGGCGTCGATGGTGGTCGTGGTGATGGGGGTTGGGCTGAGGAGAGAGAGGGGTTCATTTATAGGAGTTTAGGGCGGTCGGGGGGGCTGTGCGCTGGCCGGAAATGGCGGGGGCAGCGTCGGTGTGGTCGTCGGGCAGTCGGGGCTGGTCGTCGGGGGTGGGTAGGAACAATTACAAGAAATCCCCTAGACTTTAGGTAATTGCATAAAAGCCCACCGCCCAAACAGTTTGCAAATATAATTTGCAAACTCTAATTAAAACAATTAATTTATTTGCAAAACGATATTAAAACAAAATTAAATATTACAAATCGATATTAAAACAATTTTAATAATTGCAACATGATATTAAAACATTTAAATAAATTACAAAATGATATTTAAACAATCTAATTAATTACAAAAATCAATAAAAACATTTAGAAAATTACAAAATGATATTTTTTGTATTTAAAACTCATTTAAAATTCATTTAAAAATTCTAGAAAATTCCTAAAATCATATTAAATTATTTTAAAACCAATAATGACATTTAATAATTAATTAACACTAGTTTAAAAAATTTTGAAAAATCAGGGGCTTATAAGTCTTCCCTCCTTGAAAAATTTCGTCCTCGAAATTCACAAGGATTGAAGACCCTATAATATTCTAGCGTAGCAAGCAACACAACAAAATGACTAAGGCTATGATCAAAACTAACCTCCCGAAACCTGTTCCGGCTCCGGCTCAAGGACTAGGCTATAAGTCTTCCCCTGGGGTCCCTTGGCTACTGGACAGTCCCGAATCTGATGGATGGCAGACCCACAAGCTAAACACTGCCCTAACCTCTGCCTGCAGACGACGAATTCATGCCCTGGTCTTCCGCAGAAAGAACATATAGCTCCCTTCTGCTGCTGCTGCGGTCGGGGTCTCGGGGCTCTAACTGGCTGGGTCGGATGATGTGATGTAGGGGGATGGTAAGTCTGCTGGGGTGGCGTCGGCGCTCTCTGCTGGAAAGCCTGACGCTTGGACGGTCCCTCATGGTGTACAGAAGCCGGCCTCTTGCTAGACAGAAGACGCTCCTCAATGCTCCGGGCTAACTCTAGGCTCTGGTAGTAGTCAGTCGTACCGTTCGCCACTATAAGAATGCCAATGTCTGGAACTAGACCATGGAAAAACCTACGGGTCATCTCCTCTGGATCAGCAACCAGACTAGGAGCAAAACGGCTCAGGCGACTAAACTCTCCCGTATAGTCATCAACAGAACGGTTCTCCTGCTGGATGTTCTGGGATCGTAGCCCCATGGCTACTCTAGCAGTGGTCGAGAAGAATTTCTTCTTGAACTGGGTCTTGAACTGGTCCCAGGTGGCTCTACCTCTCGCGAACAACGGCTCATTCCTGAACCAGACTCCGGCTAAGTCTATCAGCAGAAATCCTGCTGCCTCGACCTGAAGGTCATCCGGCATCCTAACTCCCAGAAGCTTCCTCTCTACAGAATCTAGCCAGTCATCAGCTACTACTATGCCCTCAGTCCCTGAGAACTCCTTGGGATTCAGACCCATGAAGTCCTTGACCGTCCCCGCTCTCTGCCGTGGCTCTACAGGTGGTGGGACCACGGGACGTCCCTCAGAACGCTCCATGCTCTGGCGGAGTAGGGTAGTCTGCTCCTGATGGGTTGTTAGGAACCCTTGGATCAGTGTGAGCAGCTGGTTCCCGTCGAGCGTGACGGAAGCCTGGGTGGGTATAGTGACAGGGGGTGGTGAAAGTATCGGGGCCTGCTGGGACTGGGATGTGGAAGGTGGTATCTGGGTCTGTGGATCTGTGGAGTGGGGGAATGTGGTAGGTGGAGGTGTATCAGTCGACTAGTCAGCTGACTGGATAAGGAGGGCCCCATTCTCGGGGGTAACATACTGGGACGAACGAGTAAGCACCATCTAAATTACACATAAAAAGACTTATAAGGACTTGTTTAAAAGTAAGCAATCATATGCAAGAAAATCTAATTATAATAGCAAACATGTGACATATTTCCTATGTTGCAATCCTAGCATTCCTCTAAGTGTTCTATGCGTCTTTCCTAATGTTGTCTAATTACCTTAAGTTTCTAATTGCAGGCATGCTTGGTACAATAACGTAACCAAACAGTTTAGTCAGGACCTTGCATGGGCCGCCAAAAAAAACATGTCACGACCCGTTACCCAAATTGTTGGGCCGGGCTGAGCCATGTCCAGCCTACGCTTAAGATAAAGCGCAGTAAGCTGTTCTAGAGATAACAGGATAAGACTAAAATGTGCTAACAGTTCTATAAGTGAAGAAGAATCATAAATGCTCCAAACACAAAAGTCGTCGTATATAGTAAAATATCCAAGTACAAGTAAACTGAAATGTAAAACTGGATACATGTCCAGTTACAAAATGATATAGTCTAATACATGTCTACTCTCAAAAAGTCTAAGTAAACAAAAGACAACTAGGCGAGGTTCCCCGCAGGAACATCCTCGTAAAGCAGAGCCGGGTCCTCGGCAGTAACTCCATAATACGAATCACAGAGCAACTCCTCCTCAGTAAGTATACCTACAACGTTATCCTGTCAGGACGGGAGCAAGTACTGTTTTCTAGCAAACTAAATATACAAAGCATGAACAGGAAGGTAATAAACTGGAATCATGGCATATCATGGTTTAATTTGGTTATTTTATAGATAACCGCATGTAGTTTAAAAGTTTAAAACTGTAGCATGTACGTGAATCGGTGAATAGGTGATCAGGATGTACTGTGGTACATATCAAGTTTTTCTGGTATGCACATACGTGCACGAACGGCATCGGTGTATATCCATACACAAATGCGATATCAGAACATACGGCAAGGGTACATATAGAATGTCACCGAGCGCGGTAAATACATACGGAGAAGGGGGTCATGATCACGTACATTACTAGCAGTTTCCCCTTAACCCGTTATTTTAAACATGTGAGAGATATGAAAACAGTAATAACATGTGGGAGACACGAGAACGATATAAAGCATGTGAGAGATATGAGATACTGTCCTAAACATGGTAGAGACTGAAAGTAATACAACATGTAAAGTTCTAACTTGCTACCCCAAGGATCAGCATTTAACATGGTTGGTAAGTCGCAGTTTATTGTTCTAGCAGTATGTAAAGTTCGTAGAAAGTACTTGCCTCTAGCAAAGCAAAACAAAACAAGCTGCGATAACAATGCTATGGATGTCTGGTAGCTCGTCATTGTAGAAGTAAATACAACAACTTAGTTTTACACTAAGCTAAGACACTAGGACACTAATTTGTGAAACACGACTTGTGACTGGGCACCTAGCCAAAATGATGACTTGGCATAGGAGACCAATGTGTGGTGACACACTATGTTAACTTTCTACGGTCTTTATACTAGTGAGGGATGGGGTTCAACACGACTAAAAACTCCAAATAATACAAAAAGCTACAAGTCGTAATTAATCAATAAATAAATCAAAAGATCATTGTGTTCTAATAATTTTTGAGATAGGCAAAAAGTCTAGTTTTTCTTAAAGTAAAGTACTAAAGTGATCCTTGTTAATCATAGAAATTTATTATAATTTTTTTTGGAATTTATTAACCAGTACAAATATTTTATAAAAATCAGTTTTCCTAAATATACAGAAAATAAGTTTTTGTTCCATATACCAAACTAGTGGCAAAACAGTAAATTAAATACTATAAAAATTATACTAAATTAGCTAACTTAACATAGTATCTAAATACTATTTTTCCATAATTTTAACAACACTTTAAGTATTTTTAGAAAATCAAAAACAGCATTGCACACAATTATAATTAAATAATTATTTATCTGCGTATTTTGTCCATGTACATAATTTGAACCAAAGTTCAAATACAGGATCCAAGGCCATGAATCAAGTCCAATATGACTTGTACAGGTCTTGAATGTGTGGAAACACATTTGGGCCCAAATACCCATGCTAGGCTTGGACACCAAATGGTTGCAGTAATTTAAATACACTAAAAAAATACAATTTGGTAAAAGTGCAAAAATAATATTAATATTTTAATAAGGTACAAAATAAATATATACATACATATATTGAAAGTGCATATATCTATGTATAAGGAAAATACTTAATTTATAAAGTATATATATATATATAAGAAAACACTTAATAAAATAGTGTATATATATAATATATATATATACACATGGAAAGATATATACATATATACATATATGTATATATATATAATATAAACATATATATATATATAAAATTTACTAATTATAAAAAATATATATACATATATATAAAATACTGTCAAAACAGTATATACATATATATATATATATATATATATATATATATATACTAATATATATATATATATACATATATATATATAAATATATAAAAAAAACAAAAAAAGAAAAAGGAAAAGAAAAAGAAAAAGAAACAGAAACAAAGAAAGGGGGGCTCGAACCTGAGCCAGCGGGGGGGGGGGGGGGGGGGGGGGGGGGGGGTTTAGTTTAGGACGGGCTGGCCAGGGGGTCAGCCCATTAGTTGTGTTAGGGAGAGGGTTTAGGTTTGTTTTATTTTAGGTTTTGAATTATTTATACATATAAAAAATAATAATAAACACGAGCCTGTGTCCGGACAGTTTGGGACACAGGAATCCTCGTGTCCGTGTTGTTTACGATGCGTACGACACGTATTTGCTGTGTCCACACTCACCAAAAGAGTCGTCGTGTGCGGGCGAGTCTCTTACATGAAATCGAGACACAAAATAGGACACGGGGCCAAAGACACGTACGTGTCCGATGGGGGTGGGCTGCTGTTGCGGCTGCGATAGGGCGGAGGAGACGTCGTGGTGGTGGCGGAGTGGTGGCGCTGCACTCGTCTCGACGAGACGCGTCGACTGGTGGTCGTGGTTGGCGACGACGTCTGCTGTGGATGCGGCGCTGGGGGTCGCCGGAGTTAGGGTTAGGTTTAGTGTTTTTGGGGAAGAACGGCGGAGCTAGGGCGTCGATGGTGGTCGTGGTGATGGGGGTTGGGCTGAGGAGAGAGAGGGGTTCATTTATAGGAGTTTAGGGCGGTCGGGGGGGCTGTGCGCTGGCCGAAAATGGCGGGGGCAGCGTCGGTGGGGTCGTCGGGCAGTCGGGGCTGGTCGTCGGGGGTGGGTAGGAACAATTACAGGAAATCCCCTAGACTTTAGGTAATTGCATAAAAGTCCACCGCCCAAACAGTTTGCAAATATAATTTGCAAACTCTAATTAAAATAATTAATTTATTTGCAAAACGATATTAAAACAAAATTAAATATTACAAATTGATATTAAAACAATTTTAATAATTGCAACATGATATTAAAACATTTAAATAAATTACAAAATGATATTTAAACAATCTAATTAATTACAAAAATCAATAAAAACATTTTAGAAAATTACAAAATAATATTTTTTGTATTTAAAACTCATTTAAAATTCATTTAAAAATTCTAGAAAATTCCTAAAATCATATTAAATTATTTTAAAACCAATACTGACATTTAATAATTAATTAACACTAGTTTAAAAAATTTTGAAAAATCAGGGGCTTACAAGTCTTCCCTCCTTGAAAAATTTCGTCCTCGAAATTCACAAGGATTGAAGACCCTATAATATTCTAGCGTAGCAAGCAACACAACAAAATGACTAAGGCTATGATCAAAACTAACCTCCCGAAACCTGTTCCGGCTCCGGCTCAAGGACTAGGCTATAAGTCTTCCCCTGGGGTCCCTTGGCTACTGGACAGTCCCGAATCTGATGGATGGCAGACCCACAAGCTAAACACTGCCCTAACCTCTGCCTGCAGACGACGAATTCATGCCCTGGTCTTTCGCAGAAAGAACATATAGCTCCCTTCTGCTGCTGCTGCTGTCGGGGTCCCGGGGCTTTAACTGGCTGGGTCGGGTGATGTGATGTAGGGGGATGGTAAGTCTGCTGGGGTGGCGTCGGCGCTCTCTGCTGGAAAGCCTGACGCTTGGACGGTCCCTCATGGTATACAGAAGCCGGCCTCTTGCTAGACAGAAGACACTCCTCAATGCTCCGGGCTAACTCTAGGCTCTGGTAGTAGTCAGTCGTACCGTTCGCCACTATAAGAATGCCAATGTCTGGAACTAGACCATGGAAAAACCTACGGGTCATCTCCTCTGGATCAGCAACCAGACTAGGAGCAAAACGGCTCAGGCGACTAAACTCTCCCGTATAGTCATCAACAGAACGGTTCCCCTGCTGGATGTTCTGGAATCGTAGCCCCATGGCTACTCTAGCAGTGGTCGAGAAGAATTTCTTCTTGAACTGGGTCTTGAACTGGTCCCAGGTGGCTCTACCTCTCGCGAACAACGGTTCATTCCTGAACCAGACTTCGGCTAAGTCTATCAGCAGAAATCCTGCTGCCTCGACCTGAAGGTCATCCGGCATCCTAACTCCCAGAAGCTTCCTCTCTACAGAATCTAGTCAGTCATCAGCTACTACTATGCCCTCAGTCCCTGAGAACTCCTTGGGATTCAGACCCATGAAGTCCTTGACCGTCCCCGCTCTCTGTCGTGGCTCTACAGGTGGTGGGACCACGGGACGTCCCTCAGAACGCTCCATGCTCTGGCGGAGTAGGGTAGTCTGCTCCTGATGGGTTGTTAGGAACCCCTGGATCAGTGTGAGCAGCTGGTTCCCGTCGAGTGTGACGGAAGCCTGGGTGGATATAGTGACAGGGGGTGGTGAAAGTATCGGGGCCTGCTGGGACTTGGATGTGGAAGGTGGTATCTGGGTCTGTGGATCTGTGGAGTGGGGGAATGTGGTAGGTGGAGGTGTATCAGTCGACTGGTCAGCTGACTGGATAAGGAGGGCCCCATTCTCGGGGGTAACATACTGGGACGAACGAGTAAGCACCATCTAAATTACACATAAAAAGACTTATAAGGACTTGTTTAAAAGTAAGCAATCATATGCAAGAAAATCTAATTATAATAGCAAACATGTGACATATTTCCTATGTTGCAATCCTAGCATTCCTCTAAGTGTTCTATGCGTCTTTCCTAATGTTGTCTAATTACCTTAAGTTTCTAATTGCAGGCATGCTTGGTACAATAACGTAACCAAACAGTTTAGTCAGGACCTTGCATGGGCCGCCAAAAAAAATATGTCACGACCCGTTACCCAAATTGTTGGGCCGGGCTGAGCCATGTCCAGCCTACGCTTAAGATAAAGCGCAGTAAGCTGTTCTAGAGATAACATGATAAGACTAAAATGTGCTAACAGTTCTATAAGTGAAGAAGAATCATAAATGCTCCAAACACAAAAGTCGTCGTATATAGTAAAATATCCAAGTACAAGTAAACTGAAATGTAAAACTGGATACATGTCCAGTTACAAAATGATATAGTCTAATACATGTCTACTCTCAAAAAGTCTAAGTAAACAAAAGACAACTAGGCGAGGTTCCCCGCAGGAACATCCTCGTAAAGCAGAGCCGGGTCCTCGGCAGTAACTCCATAATACGAATCACAGAGCAACTCCTCCTCAGTAAGTATACCTACAACGTTATCCTGTCAGGACGGGAGCAAGTACTGTTTTCTAGCAAACTAAATATACAAAGCATGAACAGGAAGGTAATAAACTGGAATCATGGCATATCATGGTTTAATTTGGTTATTTTATAGATAACCGCATGTAGTTTAAAAGTTTAAAACTGTAGCATGTACGTGAATCGGTCAATAGGTGATCAGGATGTACTGTGGGACATATCAAGTTTTTCTGGTATGCACATACGTGCACGAACGGCATCGGTGTATATCCATACACAAACGCGATATCAAAACATACGGCAAGGGTACATATAGAATGTCACCGAGCGCGGTAAATACATACGGAGAAGGGGGTCATGATCACGTAAATTACTAGCAGTTTCCCCTTAACCCGTTATTTTAAACATGTGAGAGATATGAAAACAGTAATAACATGTGGGAGACACGAGAACGATATAAAGCATGTGAGAGATATGAGATACTGTCCTAAACATGGTAGAGACTGAAAGTAATATAACATGTAAAGTTCTAACTTGCTACCCCAAGGATCAGCATTTAACATGGTTGGTAAGTCGCAGTTTATTGTTCTAGCAGTATGTAAAGTTCGTAGAAAGTACTTGCCTCTAGCAAAGCAAAACAAAACAAGCTGCGATAATAATGCTATGGATGTCTGGTAGCTCGTCATTGTAGAAGTAAATACAACAACTTAGTTTTACACTAAGCTAAGACACTAGGACACTAATTTGTGAAACACGACTTGTGACTGGGCACCTAGCCAAAATGATAACTTGGCATAGGAGACCAATATGGGGTGACACACTATGTTAACTAACTTTCTAGGGTCTTTATACTAGTGAGGGATGGGGTTCAACACGACTAAAAACTCCAAATAACACAAAAAGCTACAAGTCGTAATTAATCAATAAATAAATCAAAAGATCATTGTGTTCTAATAATTTTTGAGATAGGCAAAAAGTCTAGTTTTTCTTAAAGTAAAGTACTAAAGTGATCCTTGTTAATCATAGAAATTTATTATAATTTTTTTGGAATTTATTAACCAGTACAAATATTTTATAAAAATCAGTTTTCCTAAGTATACAAAAAATGAGTTTTTGTTCCATATACCAAACTAGTGGCAAAACAGTAAATTAAATACTATAAAAATTATACTAAATTAGCTAACTTAACATAGTATCTAAATACTATTTTTCCATAATTTTAACAACAATTTAAGTATTTTTAGAAAATCAAAAACAGCATTGCACACAATTATAATTAAATAATTATTTATCTGCGTATTTTGTCCATGTACATAATTTGAACCAAAGTTCAAATACAGGACCCAAGGCCATGAATCAAGTCCAATATGACTTGTACAGGTCTTGAATGTGTGGAAACACATTTGGGCCCAAATACCCATGCTAGGCTTGGACACCAAATGGTTGCAGTAATTTAAATACACTAAAAAATACAATTTGGTAAAAGTGCAAAAATAATATTAATATTTTAATAAGGTACAAAATAAATATATACATACATATATTGAAAGTGCATATATCTATGTACAAGGAAAATACTTAATTTATAAAGTATATATATATATATAAGAAAACACTTAATAAAATAGTGTATATATATAATATATATATATACACATGGAAAGATATACATATATACATATATGTATATATATATAAATATAAACATATATATATATATATATATATAAAATTTACTAATTATAAAAAATATATTTACATATATATAAAATACTGTCAAAACAGTATATACATATATATATATATATATATATATATATACATATATATATATACATATATATATATATAATATATAAAAAAAAACAAAAAAAGAAAAAGGAAAAGAAAAGAAAAAGAAACAGAAACAAGGAAAGGGGGCTCGAACCTGAGCCAGCGGGGGGGGGGGGGGGGGGGGGGGGGGTTTTAGTTTAGGACGGGCTGGCCAGGGGGTCAGCCCATTAGTTGTGTTAGGGGGAGGGTTTAGGTTTGTTTTATTTTAGGTTCTAAATTATTTATACATATAAAAAAAATAATAACACGAGCCTGTGTCCGGACAGTTTGGGACACAGGAATCCTCGTGTCCGTGTTGTTTACGACGCGTACGACACGTATTTGTTGTGTCCACACTCACCAAAAGAGTCGTCGTGTGCGGGCGAGTCTCTTACATGAAATCGAGACACAAAATAGGACACGGGGCCAAAGACACGTACGTGTCCGATGGGGGTGGGCTGCTGTTGCGGCTGCGATAGGGCGGAGGAGACGTCGTGGCGGTAGCGAAGTGGTGGCGCTGCACTTGTCTCGACGAGACGCGTCGACTGGTGGTCGTGGTTGGCGACGACGTCTGCTGTGGAGGCGGCGCTGGGGGTCGCCGGAGTTAGGGTTAGGTTTAGTGTTTTTGGGGAAGAACGGCGGAGCTAGGGCGTCGATAGTGGTCGTGGTGATGGGGGTTGGGCTGAGGAGAGAGAGGGGTTCATTTATAGGAGTTTAGGGCGGTCGGGGGGGCTGTGCGCTGGCCGAAAATGGCGGGGGCAGCGTCGGTGGGGTCGTCGGGCAGTCGGGGCTGGTCGTCGGGGGTGGGTAGGAACAATTACAGGAAATCCCCTAGACTTTAGGTAATTACATAAAAGCCCACCGCCCAAACAGTTTGCAAATATAATGTGCAAACTCTAATTAAAACAATTAATTTATTTGCAAAACGATATTAAAACAAAATTAAATATTACAAATTGATATTAAAATAATTTTAATAATTGCAACATGATATTAAAACATTTAAATAAATTACAAAATGATATTTAAACAATCTAATTAATTACAAAAATCAATAAAAATATTTTAGAAAATTACAAAATAATATTTTTTTTGTATTTAAAACTCATTTAAAATTCATTTAAAAATTCTAGAAAATTCCTAAAATCATATTAAATTATTTTAAAACCAATAATGACATTTAATAATTAATTAACACTAGTTTAAAAAAATTTGAAAAATCAGGGGCTTACAGTAAAGATGGTACATAATTGATAATCTTCAAATATGAGCACATCGCAGCGGCAGAAGTAGACAAATTGAAGTTAATGCAGACAATCTTTCTTATTGAATAGATATACATCACTTCTTTATAGCAGCGGAGATAAAATGATAACTTGAAGTCGTACAGAGGCATATAAAAATGTATTTTCTTTATTGATGATTGAAGTAGAGTACAAGACTTGTATTGAAATACAATGCTTACAACATATCTCACTTTACATTGATAGCCAACTGTACAAATGCCATAAAGCTTACATTTGATACTTTGATAGATTGGATTACAACTCGATATACCGACTTGGCTTACAACTCACTGGTACAACTGATTACAATGTTCCATACATTATGCCCTTTATAGACAAAAGACATTATCTTTTTGGAAGGAGAGCTTCTGCATGTCCAACAAATCTTCGATGCCGCAGGACCGATCAAGCCAATCTTCGTACACAGAACTTCCCAAGCACGAGCACCTAAAAGAGTGCCCACAACGTGGGTCAGTACATCATCTATTTACTGGCGAGCAAAATCTAACCCACTCGCCTAAACCAACACTAAGTGATCAATTTTAGCAAGCATTCATTAGAGTGATCTTTCTAGTGGGGGCCTAGCATCAGTTTACAGTTCATACAGTATTCATTTAAAGGACATGTAAACTTGCAGTAGTATTATTCTTGTGGAAGCAACAGTAATTGAGGCATAGCATATGTTCTCACATTTCTCTTCTATAGCAATAGTTTAATACGTAAGTCATGATTGAGCAACATTCATAGTAAGGCGTCATTCTAGCATGTTAAGCAGGCAGTTGAACCAACATATGTTGAATATATCACATTTAAGTGATTTTTTACCGATAGCTAACTCCTCGTACCTGTATCAAATACATGTTAGCAGATATACTTACTAGACTACATGATCACTGGTAACCATTTTGGATGTGCCACTCACCGGGTTGCGAGCCCGAATGAATATCCCAATACCACGTGCCACCAAAGCACGTTAACATTTCCTCCCAGGCCGAATTGGTCCCACTGCTGCGGGTACCATTCGAGGAAATAATACCTTGTATACAAGTTGTCCTATGACCATGCGAATGCGTGTCCGACTCGATCGTATTTCGAAGTCGTATAGTAAAATATTAAAATAAGTAAAGGCAACATTGTATTATCTCACCTCATCACGTAGATTCAACGACTTATCATTTCCAATATTTACCGTCACTTCCATTTGGTGATCTCGGCGATCCCAAGCTTTATCATTTCTCATTACATTGATTCATTGTAACATTTTTTATAACATTTCTTTCAACGAGGAATAAAGCACATTCATTTATTTCATAGGGACTTTATTCATTCTTTCATTGCTCATAAGAAATAGGCAACATTTTATATCTTTGCAACAGTTATACAGAGTGTACATGATTCTAGTATTTCATTCAGTTTATTGAGTCAATAGCATAGCCAGTTCATTTCTCATGTGACATTCATAAAGCATCTCATTAAGTTAAGTGATTCATTTGTTTCAGCAACATTAAGCATAAGGGACATTATCAATTTATTCTCAGGCATCAAGTCACATTAGCAGTTCAAGTGTGATTCATTCAGCAGTTCAATGTTCATGTGTTGTTCATTTCGGTATTAGGTAATATAAGCATCTCTATTATCCAACAACTAAAACATGGGACATTTAAGGACAATTCATAGCATCATATTACTCTATTTTATTAGGCATGAAGGAGTAAGAAGGAGGAAGGACAGTTCCACTCACCTGCATAAAAGGGTCTTCCTGTTTCGATCGCACACGTTTCCACTAAGCATAGCTCCACACTACAACAAAAAGACCTATTAATGACGCTTGATAAGTGGTTTTCATGACGGCTGATGTGGAAACGTCATCAATGTTCAGCAAGACTAGAATATATGATGGTTTACATTAAAAACGTTATTGATAGTGCATCAGTGATACGAGCGTTATAAAAGAAGTACGAAAATTTAAGTCGAAACCTCGACTCCCCCGTAATTCTTCCGTACTTAAAGAAATTTCTAAACCCTCTCTCTTTCTCCTTCTCCTTCTCCTCCCGCTCCCCAACTCCCCTCAGCCCACTCCCCGCTCCCCAACTTCCCTCAGCCCGCTCTCCGCTCCCCAACTTCCCTCAGCCCATTCCTCGCTTCCCTCGGTTACAGACTCCACCGCAGAGGGAAGGTTGTCACCGGCGTAGCCTTCACCACCGGTTTGTCCTAAAATCTCGATCATTACTTATTTTATGCCCTAAATTCAAAAATATCCTAATTTTTGACAACCATACATGCATCCATCTCTCCAAAATTAGGGTTCTTAATTTTAGGGTTTCCCGACGTCTCCATCCACGTCGGCGATGATCCGAAAAGGGCTGCATCATCGTTGACTTCTCTTGATTAAGTGAGTGATTTTGATTTAGATTTTTTTCCTAAAAAAAGATTTTGTTGGGAGTGTAATTTTTTCCTAAAAATTAGGGTTCTTAATTTTTGATTTGAATTTTTTCCCTAAAAGGGTTCTTTGAATTTTTTTTCTGTTTGTTCTTGTTCAAGGGAGTGTAATTATATTTGGGGAGCCGAGTCCGAAGCCTCTCTACAGTCACAGCTGCGACCCGGCGAGGTGCTGTGCGTGCCTGCAAGTCGAGTCAGAAGCCTCCCTTCGAATTCTGACACTAAATTATGGGGTATAAATTCTAAACTCTTGATTGATTTCAGTTTCTGGGTTTATTTTATTTTTCGATGATGTTGTTGGATCTCGATCCCTACATAAAAAGGGTTTCGATCGACTGATACGTGTTGGGTTCGATTTTGGCTTGACGATCCTACGATTGTCTTTGTTTGTGAAGCGCGAATGATCTTTAGATCATGTTCGGTTCTTTACTTGATGTTGGATCATTTTCGGTTTCGAGTTACCTAGCTGCTGTTGGAATTATTTGTGATGCATGTATTGTTGGTTTGGGTTTCTTGTATAAATTGTTGCTTGGGTTCTCCTTCCTATACTTGTTGTGGATGTTGCTTTAGGTTTTCCTTATTATACATGTTGGGTTGGAAAAGATTTCTTTGCTGTAGGAGATGTTTTGCTATTTGGATTAAAATTGTTGGTTGGGTATCTATTATGCATGATGGGTTTAACTTGGTACTGTGGGTATTTTTGTTGGGAGTGTTTCGATATAAATCACATGCGGGTATATATTAGTTGAGAGTATTTCTATTTCGGGAATGACATCTCCATTAGCATGCCTGCATCGTTGATTTTGGGACTACGTCCACTATGCCATGCCTAGATATTTTACTTTATTTGTCGGTTTCTGTCACGCCCCAGAACCAGAATACTGGAGAGCGGGGCAGACATAGCCAGCTACGTATAACGGAATGGAATTCACACCGCTATACGATCACGGCTGTCTAGATATGTGAGGGTTTCACTACAATCCATCAGTCTCTTAAGGTCATAAAATAGCCTATTGTCTCAATCTCAACCAACTAGTAATAGTTACAAGATGGCAGACCACCAAATACACAATAGTAAGGCGTCCCATACATTATATATTCGGAATGATCATGAAGCTAGTCGTTACAAAATGTGAGGACTAGCAAGAATTCAGTCATACATGATCAACCCCCGGGGCTTGTCAATCATGTTACAGCCCGTAGGCGGATAGTAAGTAAGTACAATCGAGCTAACACTTGCTCGTCGGCTAAACGCCTCAAAAGAATAATTTATAATATTACAGTGGGAGAACAAAAAGAACCCATTCGATGCCCTGGTTACGCCTGGTGACCACCATCGGGCTGAAATACAGGGAGATCCTTTGGTGCTGCTCCGGTATCTGGCCATACAAAACCAGCTGGGTCAGACCCCAGAAAGAGCAAGTGCCACAAAGGAGGCTTCACTTAAGAACTAAAACCAACAAATCATTAGCATTCAATATGTAAGAAAACAACAATAAGTAACACAGATTGAGGTTTGTACACTACCAATGCACTTGCCCCAATCAGAGGAAATAATTAAGAGAAGCATCATTGACATAAAAGAACTGGAGAATCATGCTAAATAAAATATAGCTGGGCAATATATGAAGAGAAAATGAAGGTACTATTCCGGAAGCCAGGTTACAATCCTTAAACCAAACAAGGACCGAGATTGTAACCCTTCGCCTGAACAGAACTTAGTCTCTGATCATTTATTGCTAAAGGTGCCAATCATTAAGGTGAAAAGGAGAGAGTACAATGATAAATGTGACAATGAAAAGTGCAATATGCTGGAGTGACAATAGAGTACAATCGTTATAGTAACAATCTGGAGTGACAATCATTACAATGACAATCTGGAGTGACAATCATTATAGTGACAATCTGGAGTGACAGTCATTATAGTGACAATCTGGAGTGACAATCATTCAATTATTCTGGTACAGTCTTGCAATCAATCACTTCTAGACAAAACTATACTGGACTAGACTCCATCCAAGCAATCACGGCCAATCATTGCCTACGGCTTTCTACATTAACTAACTAGGGTTATCACAATCCTAGTTACTAGCAAGATGCAATGAGATGCTCCAAGTAGTCACAGGCCCTGCAGCTATCCAGGTTATCCAGGCAATCATTATAGTGACAATTTAGAGAGTACAATACATAAGAGTGACAATAGAGTTCAATCATTTAAGTGACAATGGCGGGTGCCCTACATAACAGTGGGCTGGAAATGTGCCCTACTCGTCGGCAGGCTACAAGTCCAAACATTTGCGGCCGGGATAACGGGATCGCCTGTAACTGGGGAACATCTCTTCATGTCTAGTGAATTATACTAGTCATTAACCTTAGTCCATTTCAGTAGGTACTCCTGACCGTGGTACTCAGGAGTCCCCTCCTAGACATGATGCAAGACAGGACAGGATTATTTGTACAAGCATAATCGCCCACGGTGTCCAGGTTACTTATACGGGCCAGGTCATGTCAGGAAGCCGTCGCAACAGCTTATCAAGATATATCAGGTCAGGTTATCATGCCAAGTGTTCTTTTTCAGGAGTGCGCCACGGCGGGCCACTATCATGTCATGTCAGTTTATCATTCAATCATGTCAATCAAGTTCAGGACAAAAGACGTAAGGATATAAAATGAGCGTAAAATATATAATAATAATAATAATAATAAGATAACAGGACAAGGCATGAGAAGTCCATGCGACTCAGGAAGGGGGACTCATGCGGCTCTGGGCGGTTCGGGGCATACGGCTCAAGAAGACTGAGCCTTATGCGGCTAAGGCAGCACATCCCATGCGGCTCAAGGAGATGGATCTCATGCGGCTCAGAGAACGGGCCTCATGCGGCTGGGTCAATCAGGGTCATGCTGCTAAAAGAAGAAACTCATGCGGCTGGGTCAATCAGGGTCATGCGGCTAAAAAGGAGAAAGTCATGCGGCTCAGGAGGATAGGGAATCCTATGCGGCTCAATTGGGAAGCCTAGTCATGTGTTTTAAATATGAAGGACTACATACGGCTGAAGGAATGCTCGCCGCATGAACTTGTCATGCGGTCGAGTGCTGCCTATGCGGCTGAATCACCATGCGGCCAGAACTGTTGAAGAAGTTCATGCGGCTCAGTAGGTCAAGAAGTCTTTATGCGGCTGGGAAATTCCATGCGGCCAAATAGAACTCGCCGCATAGGCTTATGCGGCTGAGTCCATGCGGCTCAAAAACTGTTCTTCTTCTCCAATTTCCGAGAAGAAGTGCTAAGCAACCATGGCTTCCAAGCAACGTAAAACCTTCATCCAGAGCCCAAATTCGAACTTTCTTAGGTCAAAATGGGGTAGAACGAGCTACTCAATAACATGGAACCCTCAAAACTTAAAAATAACAATTCTAAATAGATCAAAACCCAAGAACTTCAAAATAAAATAAACTTAATTCTACAAGAATCTAGCCATGAAAATAGAAAATGCCAAGTACTAAAGAGTGTTAGAATGCTGCAAGTAAGAGAATAGAACAATAAAATTTGGGTTCCTCCATGAAGCAAGATGTACTTGCCTAGACCCTTCTCTCCCTCTGGTAGGTGAGGAGTAAATGAGGAAGAAGAAGATGATTAATAAAGAGAGAGAAAGGAGAAGGGGTTAATAAATGGGGATGGTGGTGGTAGGTAGGGGGTTCACCCCTATGGTTCATAATGAACCAAGCAAACCAAACCAAGCCGAACCAACCCAGGAATAAACTAAGCCAAGATAAACCAAGGTGAACCAAGTCAAGGCCAATAAACTCTCTCTCTTGCAATTTAAACCAATTGAATCATAAAATAAACCAAGCCTCACTAATCCAAAAAAATAAACCAATGAACCATTAAAACCATTTAAACTATCAATGCCAATAAAACCAAGTCAATGCAAAATAAACTAAGATAACTAATCATGACTAAACAAAATATGGGTCCAAAACACGTATACGTACACTAAATACGTATCACGAATTTGGGACATTACAGTTTCGATTTTTATTAGAGTACTCTGATACTCTTGGTGATGGTCGTTCGACCAAATGAACCAAAGCGTTGTCGATCATATCGGATACACTAGCTCCGTGTCGGGACGTGTCCTATACGTATTATGGTATGCTAGTACATCAGATGATGATTGATCCTTATCTGAGACATCTTATATATCTCATTCGGTTTCTTGTCGTTGGTCGTAGTTTGTATGTTAGTACTGTTGGGTTGTTCATTCTGGGTACAGGTACGCTCGTGTTTGTACGAGTCGATACTGGACACGGATGTGAGGATACCTTCGTGTCGATGATGTAGCCTCTCCACAGTTGCAGCCGCGACCCGGCGAGGCGCTGTGCGTGCCTGTGAACCGAGTCCGAAGGCTTCCTTCGGATTCCGACACCAAATTCTGGGGTATAAATTCTAAACTCTTGATTGATTTTAGTTTTTTGGTTTATTTTGTTTGTCGATGATGTTGTTGGATCTCGATCCCTACATAAAAAGGGTTTCGATCGACTGATACGTGTTGGGTTCGATTTTGTCTTGACGATCCTACGATTGTCTTTGTTTGTGAAGCGAGAATGATCTTTAGATCATGTTCGATTCTTTACTTGCTATTGGATCATTTTCAATTTTGGGCTACCTAGCTGTTGTTGGAATTATTTGTGATGCATGCATTGTTGGTTTGGGTTTCCTGTATAAATTGTTGCTTGGGTTCTCCTTCCTATACTTGCTGTGGGATATTGTTTTAGGTTTTCCTTATTACACATATTACGTTGGGAAAGATTTCTTTGCTGTAGGAGATGTTTTGCTATTTGGATTAAAATTGTTGGTTGGGTATCTATTATGCATGATGGGTTTAACTTGGTACTGTGGGTGTTTTTGTTGGAAGCTTTTCGATATAAATCACATGCGGGTATATATTAGTTGGAAGTATTTCTATTTCGGGATTGACATCTCCATTAGCATGCATGTGTCGTTGATGTTGGGACTACGTCTACTGTGCCATGCCTGGATGTTTTACTTTATTTGTCGATTTTAGTTTTTATTAGAGTACTCTGATACTCTCGGTTTTTCAATATAAATCACAGACTCTATAATTGACAGACTCTAAAAATGAGGGTTTTGCTTTCTTTTTCAGAATTTTGCTATACGTACATGTGCTGTGGACAGTCTTCATGTGACCAAGTTGAAGCGTTATATGTGTGCTTCTTCGCTACAGTATCTGTGAGATTTTTGATGTTGATAGTTTTGATGTAGCTAAAGTGTACCCTATACTGGATACTCTATATATTTTGAGAAGATGTATATAATGAAATGGAGAAATGTAGAATGGTAGCTAAAATACTCTACTTTGAGACAATAAATGGAGAATAATACTTTATATTATATTTCAATGCTTTGTTGTGAATATGGTTCAAAGTGGTTGTTTTCGAATTGAATTGAGCAGCGTTTGGAATGTATAACATACAGTATAGAGCGTTATAAATATGATAAACGACCATATACAGCGGTTTTTTATAACTATTCATAACGCTTTGAAAATAAAACGTAGCAGAAATTCAACCTATTAATGACGGTTTTGGATGAATTATCTATAACGCTTTTAAAAACATTTATAACACCCGATTTTATAACGCTTGGACTGAGAAAAAAAGTGTCATAGTTTGCAATTAATGACGCTTTTTAGCCGTCATTAAAAGGTATTTTTGTTGTAGTGCCACCAGTAAGCCACGTTTAATATACATTCCGTCTAGCCAGCTCAGAGAGGCTGCATCAGTCTCAATTCTTCTGATTTCCAACCCAGGTCATGGTCCAATATTCTGATCGCATCCAACAAGCCAATCCAAATATCCCACGCGGAGCGGGACATTACAGTTGTGGCCACTAGCAACTCTGCCACGATGCATGTTGCCATCGAACCTACGACCCGATCCATCGAAGTTGATCCGGAGGAGCCCGTGCCCCAACCTGCAGCACCAAAAAGCTACAATTTTGAGGTGTCAGAATTCAAGGAAGCATGTCGCACATCCTTTAGCGATACCAAAGGCCCTTTTATGACGATCGACTGGTTGGAAGATCTGAAGGACCACTTCGATCTCCTCGGCATTGAAGAATCCAAGCAAGTGATCTGCGCACAACTTTAACTACGGTTCAACGTGCACGACCGGTGGGCCATGGACAAGCGAGCGATCCGGCGCGACAACAACTCTGCACCGATCTCTTGACCCACGTTCCGTAAAGCCTTCGAAGTCGAGCATCTTTCCTCAGTTGTTCATCAGAAGAAAAAGAATGAATTCATGCAGTTGACGCAAGGGAATATGACAATGCAACTGAATACGGCAGAGTTCAAAAAATTGTCCAAATTTGCTTGTATATTTCTGTTTAAAGAGGAAATTCGTATTCGAAGATTCGAAGTAGGACTGCGGCCCTCTATATATGCACGTATCAATACCGGACTATAAAACCGTGGGTGAGTTGCTGAATCACGCTCATCGCCTTAAGCACCAATGTCCTCCAATCGATGTCGCAGCTGTGCACTGTAATCATAAATGTTCTAGCTATGTTGCAGACAACAACGCTCCAAAACGTCCAAACAATAGCGGATATCAAGGGCAGAACCCAAGATCTCGTTGCATAAATGCAACTATACTGGACATCATACCAGGGAATGTTGTACTTTGAACATAGACTACCACTTTCGCATCGCTAAAGATTATTTTTCCTGAAAGTGAAATCAGGATGCCTCGTCATAACTAAATCACCAAAATCGAAGCCCGGCACCACGAGTTCCCCAGCCAGTACAGCAAAATGGCCAAGAGCATCATCCTAATACCGAAGGACGCATCTACGCCAAGACTCAAGACGAGACATTTTCCTCAGATACGGTCGTGACATATATATTACTTTTCAATAATAAGCATGTACGTGTACTGTTTGATTCTGGTGCCACATATAGTTTTGTTTCGGTACTATCCAACGAAACTACAGCCAAGGGAACGGGATTACCAGAATCATTGGGAAAAAGAAGATCCTGTTGAGCTTGACTCTAACTCGACTTTTTGAAATGATTTGAGAAGTGTAGGATAAGTGGGAGTCGGCTCGCCGACGGAAGTGAAATACGACTACTTTTAACGTTATTTTACTTATTCCGTGATGCGGAGACGGGGCTACGCCCCTCCTTTTGGCTCCAAAGCCCACCCTGGATGGGCCAATCCAGGCGAAAGATATTGTCAGGTAGAGAGTTTGGCTGGGGCGGTACATCTGTTAAAAGATAACACAGGTGTCCTAAGACGAGCTCAATAAGAACATAAATCTTGTATGGAACAAAAGGTTAAAATCTCATTGATTATGATTTCCAGTATGAATATGAACCGTAGAAGCGAGGCCTATCGATCCTTTAGACCTTCGAATATGAAGCTAAAGGTGTCAGAAAATTTACCACATGGATAACTGGCTTGTGGTAGCCAAGCGTTCATAACGACGTTGCTTTTTGATCCTTCGATGTCGGGTCTTCCTATCATTGTGAAGCAGAATTCATCAAGTGTTGGATTGTTCACGCACCAATAGGGAATGTGAGCTGTGTTTAGGCCATCGTGTGACAGTTTAGTTTTACCCTACTAAGGACCGCGCCGCGGTAGTAATTCAACCTAGTACGAGAGGAACCGTTGATTCACACAATTGGTCATCGCACTTGGTTGAAAAGCCAGTGGCACAAAGCTACCGTGTGCCGGATTATGACTGAATGCCTCTAAGTCAGAATCCAAGCTAAATAAGCGACGCCTGCGCTCGCCGTCAGACCATTGACCTACCTCCATTATGTGCAGCATCTTTTCCATAGTGTTGGCAGAAGGTTCGGCCGTCGAACTACTCGAGCCACTTGAAGCATTCGCCTCGTTCTCGGCTGCGACTTCTCTAACTTCTGAAAAGTAGAACGCAACTCATAGTAGTCTCAGAAAATATTACGGGCTCATTGTATGGAACAACTCATCTCATCGACACAAGGTCAAGGGTTCGAGACTTAGGACGGAAGGCCAAGGACGTAAAGCCGTGCTCTGATACCATAATGTCATGTCCCGATTCCGAAGAATCGACAATCGTCCCTCGGGCATGATGTCGTGCGACTCGCACTAGGCATAGTCATATGGTTATCTAAAACAGAACATCTAATAGAGTACACAGAGAAATTAAACAATACATTTAAAATAGAAGGAACTTTTATTTCATTGATAATAGATATTATTTACAAGACTCTATTATAGTGATTGTCGTACGGACTTATAACTTGACTCGATTACAAAATAAATGCTGATGAGATAGTCGTTCCATACGTTACATTCCTTTTATACAACCAAAACACTTCAAACAACTGCTATAGTAGAGAGTCGGGCCATCTTTCTTTGAATTGAAATATGGAGCCTTCAAAAGGATTGAAACAAGCCTTCGATGCACGGACGAGGCTTTAGAACACACTAGCATCACCTTCAGCTAAGAGGCAGTTCCTTGTTGATTCGGAGCACCAGTAGAGAGCGAGGATCAGTATATGTCGTGCACTAGTACATGACTAATTAAATTTCATGCTCTTATTTGGTTTAGAAAATTCAGTGAACATGCTATATATATTCAGTGATCTTTCTAGCCATCCTAGTGAATTTTATGCAAGCATTTGATAGGCATGAATACATGAATTACATTATAACTTACCCACGACAGAGTATATCGTGCAATGTGAAGCTTTCCATGTTCTTCTCTATCAATTGTTATCATTTATCAGCATAGTGTGTACGATTTGTATATGTGAAGGTTACTGGAATCACAAGCCATCTTGAACTATAGCTGGGTTTAGACGGCGCTTCTGTCATCTCCAGTTTTTAAGAATAGGGATATTTTGGTCATTTTTGAATTTTTAAATTTTTGAAATTTTATAATTTTTATTAAATATTTTATATGATTTGTTTAGTGTGGTTCGAGTTTCATCTCATTCCGACTTGAGATAGTGACTTGGGTAGCTCAATCTCTTGATGGGACCCAACTTAAGTTAGACATGGCCCACTTGGTTCACAAATTAGATTGGTTAGACTAGTCTATTTTTTCTTTTATTAGATTTGTTGATTAGAGACTCAAATTAGATCCAATTGATTTCAAACTTGAACCTAGGCTAGACCCAACCAAATAGGACTAAAAAAGGGTTTTTGGGACATTTCACAATGCCCCAAACTAGCCCTACTTGGCCGGCCAAAAGGGGAGGCTTGGGAGAGTTTCATTCTCATTTAGAAACTTGCCTCTTTTGAGCTCTCATGTGTTCTTCCCCAAATTTTGGAGCTTTTGCTTTGATTTGATCTCCAAATCGAATCAAACCTTCACGTATTCTTCCATAAATCCTCTCCTTATTGCCAAGGAAGGTTGCTACTAAAGTTTGGAAGAAAAGTGTAAGGTGGAAGTGTCCATTTGAGGAGTTTTTCGTATCGAAGCTGTATCGGAGAGGGTTTCATTAGGATTCACTCCTAATAGGTATAAGCCTTTCCTCTAATACTTGTTTCCATGCATTTAAGGAAGTTTTGAATCCATAGAATGAACCATCTTGTTAGGACAACCATTATGATTAAGTTAGAGGCTATTTGGAGTCCTCTAGAGTATATTTGCATGTAGCTTTGTGTCCTAATGGGTAGTTGTTAAAATAGGACAGCCCATGTGTATGTTGAAATGCCAATAGTGTAATTTGTAATCTATTTTTGGGTTTTAATGTGTTAAAGAGTAGTTGGTGTGAGTGTGGTGGAGTAGGAAGTGTTCCTATTTGATTTGGATAGGTGGTTGTGAGAGGGGGGTTGTTGGAGATATATATATGTGTGTACATGTATCTATATGTGTGTGTGTGTGTGTGTGAATATATATATATATATATATATATATATATATATATATATATATATATATATATATATATAGGTGTGATGTGTATATATATGTAGGTGGGTGTGTGTGTGTGTGTGTGGAGTTGAGAGTGAGAGAGTGAGTTAGAGAGGACAGGAAGTGGAGTGAAGGGGGAGGAGCTGCTGCCCCTTTGGCAGCAGCATGTAACAGCAGTGAGCTGCTATCCTCGGGACAGTAGCAGCTTACAATGAATGCAGCAGCAGTAGCAGGGCACTTGTTGCCCTGTTTTGCTTGCTGAACAGTGAGCAATCAGCCCCCATTCCAATTCAAAACCTTTCATCCATTCCACAATTCAACATTACTCCATTTCACATGTGTTCATTCAAATTCAATCCATATATTCAGTCAAACATTCATCCCATTTCATTCAATTCAGCCCCTTGTTCTTCTTGAGACAGTCCAACATGTGGACTTTGCCAACAGCCCATGTACCTTTTGTGCAGTCCACTGCAAATTGATGCAACAGTCCATTGGACTTGGGTTGCAGTCCAGGGACTATGTGTACAGTCCACTTGGACTGTTCAACAGTCCCATGCCCAGGTTCTTGCTCATTGCAGTCCATTTTAGGACTGGTATCAGTCCCATGTAACATCCTCATAAAACAGTCCCTCCATTTTATTTCAAATTAGTCTACCAATCCGAATATCAGTCCCCATACATCCCTCCATTCAAAATCAGTCCATGTAAATTCAAATCAGTCCATATATTGTATCCAATCCAATATATATCAGTCCCCCATTTGATATATTCACAGTCCCTCCATTTCATCCAAATATTCACTCCATATAAATCCATTTCATAATCAGTCTATCATACACTACTATACCTTTCACTCCATGTACAGCAAATTCATATAATTCAGTCCCATTTTGATTCATATTCACATCCCTATTCACAGTTTCCAATTCAGTCCATCCTCTAAATTTCAATCCATGCATCCATGTAATTCAGTCCTCTTCCAATACTCAATTCAGTCCTATATTTCAGTCCCTTAACCCTTGAGTGTTTGTGTGTGAGAGTTAGTTAGAATATTAGTAAGCAATGTTGAGATATGGTATGTTAGTAGGATAGAGGTTAAGGTATTTGATATATGAGATAAGGTATTGAATGATAGAGAAGAAGGTAAATGTTAGATGTGGTTAGTGTATTAGCTAACTTGTTAGAGTTAGTGTTAGTCTAGAGTTTAGAGTTAGAGTTGAGGTATCTCGTGATACCAAGATGGTATCACAAGGTAAATATGATTTACCCTATTTCTAAGATAAGGTATTAGATACTTCAAGATATGAAGTTAGAGTATCAAGATACCATGGCATAGTATCGAGATACGAGGGCATGGTATTAGGATGTTGAGGTAGAAAAGTGCCTAGAAACTAAGGTAGAGGCTTGGTAGTGAATTTACCTTGGTAAGGTAATGGGTAAGGTTAAGGTAATTACCTATAACTAAGGTATGAGTTTAACAGTTTTAGATATAGTTAGAAATTGTTTCCCTTGGTTGGTAATGGTCAGGATTAGTGCTCTTAGACTAGTTTTGACCTCGGTTGACCGTTTTGACCAAAAGTCAACAAAAGTCAACCGAAGGTCAAACTTAGCCTAAAAGCGACTAGGACTTGACCAGAGTTGACCCGTTGACCAAAAGTCAACTGTTAGTCAATATTAGACTAGTTTGACCCAGATTGACCTAGTTTGACTTGGTTTGACTTCCTGTGACCTTGTTTGTTCTAGTGTGACTCTGTGTGACCTAGTTTGGCTAAGTATGACCTAGTATGACCTAATTTAGCCTGATGTGACCTAGTTTGACCTAGTTTTGACTTAGACTTGCATATCATAACTTGATTAGCATTCCTTTCATTACTAAACCCTGTTTTGACTCATAGTATCTCATTTTTAGGTCTATGATTACTCTGAGCATATGTTCACCGTATCAGCTCAGGACCGCAGGCGAGTACATTCGCTGATAGTTTTCATTGTCTTGATATCTGCTATATCCGATTCAGTTGTAGTATCTTACTTGATTCCTGACACGATAATTTCACGGACTAGTATACGTCGGATCCTGTCATGAGATATTATTCCTGGATTACTTGGTATATTGGTACATTGCTCGACTTGTTACCTGTACTTGTATAGACATTGACTTGGGAGTGGGATGGCCCCCTGCTTTTGAGTCCCGTGTCATGATGTGTCATGTTCGGATCCATTATACTATTCGAGAATGGGGAGTTATTAATGGTTGTGTGATCAAATCCCTACTTGTTCTTCACACTCGTACCTGTTACTTATTCATAGCTATACCCTCGCCTCACGACGGGTAAAGCCTGACCCTACAGATGATTCCGAGGCAGACTGCCCGACCTACTATAGGGTCGGGGCAGATGGAGACTTAGGCCAGGTCTGTGACCTGGCAGTTGAGCCACTAGACTTTGCACACCTGGACTAGTATAGCTTACTTAGGTTTGCCTGGACTGCGATCCAGCTAGTATTTTCAGACTGTAGTTTTTATATTATATTTTGAGTTTCTATGATGTGTTTATATCTCTGAGCTTGTGTAGGATCTTGAACTCTTTTTCAGTTTTCCCTTCTATCATATTTCTATTTCGTGCTATCTATCCTAGTTTGTCTTGTGATTGAGTTATGCCATATTATACCTCCGTGCGGAGATAACAGGTACCCTTATATTTTGTCTAGTTGTAGTATTTATAGACGACCTATACAGCGTTCTACTGTCGACTGCGGCGTAGGCTGGACGTAACTACATACTCGTGCCCCTACCTTGGGTGCGGGTCATGACATCTCCATTCAGCGCGAATAGTGAGCTCCGTTGAAAGTTTTCTGAATAACCAAGTTTTGCTTTTATCTAGCACAACTATCTTTTGCTTCCTCCTAGAACGAATCGATCCCGTATCTCAGGATATCGTTCGAGGAAGTCGTTCCTTGTGCACAAGTTGTCTGTGACCGTGCAAGGCTAAAATAGTTATTCAAGCATGATCTTCAGTCTGTGAGCAACATAACCATTTTCTTCTTTATTTTGTCGAATTGTTGTGACAGTTATTCAATTACTCAAACTTTGCTTATCTCAGTTCTATGACATACATAACATATTAATCATGTAGCAGTTTATGAAATGACAGTTCTATAGCAGATGTAAAAAAGAAAGCATGTAGCATTTTTATGGCATAACAATTCTATAGTGAGCGTACGTGAGACATCGTGCAACAGTTCATTAAAAATTAAGCATTCGTGACATTTGCATAACCAACTAGCATTCTATCGATTGATTGGAGCAAGAGGGCCAAAAGGGAAAGAAGGATCCAGCCAGTCACCTTGATTGTTTGAGGCGAGAGGGAATAAGGTCTTGTTGTGCTAGACGGCGCCTATGCGATCACCTAAAATCGCACAAGCAACGCATCAGCACTCTACCCTTTTATTCTGAGTTCGATAAGAAATGTGAAGTTCGAAGAACGCAATAATAAAATACATCGAAAACATTCACGAAAACGTAATCAGAAAACCAAAGCCAAAGCCAAAGAAGTATATGCAACATGAAAAAGCAGAGCAACGAGCGGTTTCTTCCGACTCAGCCGTAGAGTCCATCCTCGAGGCGCAACCCGCTGAATATGTGACTTGATTCGGAAGAAGCCATTACATAACGAGGAGAGGATCTTAATTCAATCGGTCCCGACCAATTGATAGCAGCAGTGTTTCATAGCCTTATTCTCCGCATCGTAACGAAGAACGGGGCACGAAGTTGGGACGAGGTATTACATCTGTGACCCAGATTCCGTAGGACCTGGTCGGGCAGCGCGTATGCGCATATAGGTGTTGTGCTGCTATATAAATAGTGCTGCACTCTTTCCATTCGAGTTGTTGGAAAAACCGAGAGTGCTGTGAGTCCACGAGCTTCCAGAAAATCTATACGCCTGCATCAAATTTGAGTTCCAAGTTCTTCCATGAGTGATCAAGAGCGTACCGGAAGTTCATTCTTGAACTTGATGGTTCCTGGGAGCAGATCGCGGATAGAGTGAATATCGCTTTGAGCACCGGTGACCTTGTTCTCCCAGCAATGAGTTTCTTTGTGTTTTCTTCTTGTCTTTGTTTATCTCAGTAGTACCTGCGAACGTAAAGAGAAGAACCCCTTTTACACTGTTGTTGTATTTTTATTTTCATGTAGTCATTTTGTAACCTATTCTTAGTGCTTCATTTGTGGTGGTTTGAGAGCAAACTTTATGTCTTGCGTAATCTCAGCCAGGGCCGGCTTTGGCCCAAGGCGGACAGGGCGACCGCCCAGGTCCCTAAGAAATATAAGGGCCCAAAAAAATAATTTAAACATATATATATAATATATATATATATATATATATATATATATATATATATATATATATAATATATATATAATTTTGTATCTACAATAGCACTAATATGTAACAATACTCCTTTTTAACATAAAACTATTGTGGTCTAGTGGTTAATATGTTAAATTTGCACACTTGAGGTCCTAGGTTCAATTCTTTGTTGTAATACTTTTTTTAATTTACATTTATTTTAATTTATATTATTATATATGGGCCCCATTTGAAAGCTTGCCTAGGGCTTCCATGAACTCAGGGCCGGCCTTGATCTCAGCCCTCTCCTGATGTTGGCTAGAGAAGATTTTGAATATTGCATAGATCTCTACGCTTTTTTTTTTGAATCTCTCTAATCTTTATATTTGTTTTCGGGACCTACTTAATTACTTTAGATTTTGTAATGGAACTCCATGTTGCAGAGAGACATTAATGTTATTTTTTTAGAAAATGCAATGGTCATGTGTTGATTGATTTTTTTTTTTATTTTATAAATAATGGTGGGATAAACCACCTGACATAGCGTTAGGATCAAATATTTATTGTTGGAATTAATTCCTTTAGTTGTTTCTAAAAGATGAAAAGGAAGAAAAGGGACTTTAGTCCCACATCGGAAAATGAGAAAGGATTTGAGAATGCTTAAATAGGAATGTGCACTTATGAGGAGTGTGAAACAACCAAAGGGTTGTTAGTGGGTGACAAGTGTTGTTTTAACCTCTTCATGAAAATGTAGCCGGTGTTGCCACCGGCAACACCGGCTCCGGCTCGGGCTCCGGCTCCGGCTCCGGCTCGGCTCGGGCTCGGGCTCGGGCTCGGGATCGGGATCGGGATCGGGCACGGGCTCGGGCGTAGAGGCGATAGTGGCGCATTGTAGACGCACTTGTGCACTTGTGCACTTGTGCACTTGTGCACTTGTGCAACGTGGCATCGGGCAAGCGGCATAGGCTCGGGCCTCGCGGCGATTCTCGCCCCGAGAATTCCTATTTTTTGCAGCAGCCCACTCAAACGAAAGGGTGAATGAATCTGTGAAAAGACGAATGAATGTTGTTTCGGAAGGGTCGCGACTTCATGAAACAACACTAATTCATCTATAAATACAACAGATTTCTGAGTCCAAAGACACAGAATTTGAGCATTCATTCTTCTTCCTTTTCTCTTCCAAACTTTCCAGAAAGGTGTTCTTCCCTACGCCGGTGTCTCACAGCGTCTAGTGAACCTCCGTCATAAAGGCTGTCTTATCCTGGGTGTTCTGGCGTGCTGACTCCAAGACGTTACCGGAGTGCCCGAAACACTTTAAGGAAAGTGCTATTAAATGCACGATTCAAGCCTCGACGACACATTCGACTTCTCAGAACTGGTCAGTGAAGTTCAATCGATTTCTAACAATCTTAAAGTGTTTCGAATAATGGCGTCCGAGGCTGCGATTTCGAGCATCAAGGTCATGAATCAGGATCTAGTCAAACTAGATCGCTTCGACGGGACAAACTTCACACGCTGGCAGGACAAGATGATCTTCCTCCTGACAGCACTGAAGATCTACTACGTTCTTGATCCAGATCTGCCACCCATTACAGAACCCACTGCAGCAGATACTGATGCGGTCAAGACAGAACGCAAAAAGCGTATAGAGGACGAACTGCTGTGCCGTGGTCACATTCTGAACACCCTGTCTGACAGACTGTACGATCTCTACACAGAAAATCCTTGGCAATTGACATCTGGAAGGCTCTGGAATTCAAATTCAGAGCAGAAGAAGAAGGTACAAAGAAATTTCTTATATCAAAATATTTTGATTATAAAATGGTTGATACAAAGACTATACTTGCCCAAGTACATGAACTACAAGTTCTAGTCAACAAACTCAGGGCAGTGAAGATTGAACTTCCGGAACCATTCCAAGTTGGTGCTATAATTACTAAATTACCACCATCTTGGAATAGTTATCGGAAGAAACTACTTCACAGCTCTGAGGATTTCTCACTAGAACAGGTTCAAAAATACCTTCGAATCGAAGAGGAATCGAAGGAAAGACAGAAATCCGAGAACAGCGGAGTTTCTAAAGCCAACGCGGTGAGCACGAAAGGCAAGAGACCTGCAGGAAAGAAGAACTTTCTCGGTCCTAAGAAGGACCAACAAAAGTTCAAAAATTCCAGTACTGCTAAAGGACCCAAGACCGGCTGTTTTGTATGTGGCAAAGCAGGACATTATGCCAGAGACTGTCAGGTTCGAAAGACCCAAAACAGCGAGGTAAATCTCACTGAGACAGATGACATAGTTGCTACGGTGAGCAAACTCATGACGGTCAAAGGGAAGGCTCTAGGATGGTGGTTCGATACTTGTGCTACCGTTCATGTTTCATACGACAAAGCAGCTTTCAAGACCTACTCTGAAGTCAATGATGGACAAGAAGTTCAGATGGGAAATGAAGGACATTCAACGGTCGTGGGAACAGGTGATGTGGAAATCCAATTCACTTCCGGGAAGAAAGTAAGTCTGACTAACGTGCTTCACGTCCCGGATATGAGTAGGAACCTCGTCAGTGGAGTCTTGTTGGATAAACCAGGAATAAAATCTGTCTTTGAGTCGGGAAAATTAATTTTGACCCGTAATGGTGTATTTGTTGGAAAGGGGTATACCGATGAGGGTATGATAAAGCTTTGTATCATTGAAAATAATATCAATAAAATTTCTACTTCTGCTTATATGATTGAGTCTTCTTCTTTATGGCATAGTAGATTAGCGCATATAGGTACTAGCATTATGAAAAGGTTAATTAAATATGGATTAATTTCATACAATTCTGAAGATTTAGATAAATGTGAAATTTCTGCAAAATCCAAAATGATTAAGAAACCTTTTCACGGTGTAGAGCATAATACCAATCTACTAGATTTAGTTCACTCTGATTTATGTGAATTTAATGGCACATTATCTCGAGGAGGTAATAAATACTTTATTACCTTTATTGATTATTGCTCTAGATTTACATATGTATATTTATTAAAGCATAAAGATGAAGCCTTTAATGCTTTTAAAATATATAAATCAGATGTTAAAAATCAACTTGGTAAAAAGATTAAAATACTAAGAAGTGATAGAGGTGGTGAATATTTTTTTTTAATTTTAATACCTTCTGTGAAGAAAATGGTATTATTCATGAATGTTCTGCACCACGGACACCTCAACAGAACGGACTAGCAGAAAGAAAAAATAGAACGTATCAAGAAATGATAAATGCAATGCTAATGCATTCTGAATTATCATTTAATTTGTGGGGAGAAGCTTTACTTACTGCATGTCATATAATGAACCGAATTCCTTTGAAAAAAACTGGTATTTCACCATATGAGATATGGAAAGGCCGTAAGCCTAATATCAGTTATTTTAGAGTGTGGGGGTGCATAGCTTATTACAAAAATATGGATCCTAAAAGGACCAAATTAGGTCCTCGTGGAATCAAAAGTGCTTTTGTAGGTTATGCTGCTAATAGTACGGCATATAGACTTTTAACTTAGAGTCTAACATTATTGTCGAATCCAGAGATGTGGAATTTTTGAGAACCTTATTACTAAGAATAAGGATCCAGAAATTCCTGCTAATGAAGAGTCTCGTGACGAGAGCTCTTCACGGTTAGTTGAAAAACAACCCGAGCTTCGGATCAGCAAGAGAGTTCGAAAGGCTAAGGATCTAGGACCTGACGAAATAGATTCTCAACTTATTTCCTTTTACCTAGTGGAAGGAAAATACAGAGAAATTTATTCGAAAGATTCCTATCATTCTTCAGGTGGAAGATGATCCTAAAACCTTTAAGGAAGCAATAGCTTCGCGGGACTCATCTTTTTGGAAAGATGCTATCCAAGATGAAATGGATTCGATAATGTCTAACCACACTTGGGAAATTGTTGATCTGCCCAAAGGGTCAAGACCTATTGGATGTAAGTGGGTGTTCAGGAGAAAGTATCATAGTGATGGTACTTTAAACACCTACAAGGCTAGATTAGTAGCCAAAGGATTTCGACAAAAAGAAGGAATTGATTATTTTGACACATATGCACCAGTAGCAAGAACGACTACAATTAGAATATTGTTTGCGTTAGCTTCATTGCATCATCTTAATGTTCATCAGATGGATGTCAAAACGACATTCTTAAATGGAGATCTCGATGAGGAGATTTACATGGAGCAACCGGAAGGGTTCGTGCTCCCGGGAAATGAACAAAAGGTATGCAAACTTGTTAAATCCTTGTACGGATTAAAACAAGCACCAAAGCAGTGGCATCAAAGTTTGACTCAGCCATAATTTCTAATGGCTTTGTTCACAATGTTTGTGATAAGTGTTATACAGTAAAATATATAGAAATATTGTGATATTTTTTTGTCTCTACGTTGATGATATGTTGATCATTAGCAACGAGATGAGTGAAATTACAGAAACGAAGAGGTTTCTAACTTCCACATTCAAGATGAAAGATCTTGGAATAGTTGACACTATTTTGGGGATCAAGGTAATACAAAACAGTGGGGGTTTTGAACTTTCGCAGTCGCACTATGTTGAAAAAGTGCTAGACAAGTTCAAACACCTAAAGTTCAAAGAAGTGAACACCCCATTTGATCCAAGTGTTAAACTAGAAAAGAATTCTGGAAGAGCCATCGCTCAATTAGAATATGCAAGTGCTATTGGATGTCTTATGTATTTAATGCAATGCACAAGACCTGATATAGCATTTGCAGTTAGTAAAATGAGTAGATTTACTAGCAACCCTAATAATGAGCATTGGAGGGCTATCGGAAGAATTTTTGGTTATCTTTTGAAAACCAAGAATCTTGGATTACAATATGGTAGATTTCCTGCCGTATTAGAAGGATATACCAACGCTAGTTGGATATCAAGTGTCGGAGATAACAAATCTACGACAGGATGGGTATTTATGCTTGCCGGAGGGGCAGTTTCTTGGAAGAGCAAGAAACAAACGTGCATTACCCATTCGACCATGGAGTCAGAGTTTGTGGCTCTAGCTTCTGCAGGACAAGAAGCTGAATGGTTGAGGGATCTTCTATTAGAAGTTCCGCTGGCTAAGGACAATATATCAAAAGTGTCAATACATTGCGATAGTCAAGCTACTCTAGCAAGAGTCTACAACAAAGTGTATAATGGGAAGTCTAGACATATAAGTCTAAGACATAATTACGTAAGAAAATTGATCAAAGATGGAATCATCTCTCTTACGTATGTGCGTACCAGCTATAACTTAGCTGATCCCTTTACTAAACCACTAGCTAGGGATTTGGTAAAGTCTACCTCGAGAGGTATGGGATTGAAACTCCTTGAGTAAGAGTTCCAACAACAGCGACAACCCAATCTAATGTTAAGAAAACCTTAACCTTAGATTCAATGGGTAACAACAAACTGTTGATTTGGATGTATACGACATGATAATGTCGACTGTTGTAATTTGAGGGTTGAGTTTATAAAACTCTTAATGAAGTTCAGTAATGTTGACATGTATCTGTAAAGCAACAGAGATACTGAAAGAACTTCACCTATATGAATTTAGAGATGGTGCCGTCTCAGTAAGATCTGGAGTTTATCTTATAAAAATTCACGAGACAGGATCAGCACATGGCCATTAATAGTGCTAAGCAAGAGATGTAGGCGAAGAACTACAAAAGAATGTGTGTAAAGTAACACCGATTTTATCACAAGGAATAACTGGTTCAAAGCCCAGCTACCAGAGATTTCGATAAAATCTTGTGTTGCATCTACTAAGGTTAGGTTCAAATCGAAAGATACCTAACTGTATTAACATTCTTTAAGTGATGTATTCTGGAAATTCCTTTCCATCATTTATGAAACAAGTGGGGGATTGTTGGAATTAATTCCTTTAGTTGTTTCTAAAAGATGAAAAGGAAGAAAAGGGACTTTAGTCCCACATCGAAAAATGAGAAAGGATTTGAGAATGCTTAAATAGGAATGTGCACTTATGAGGAGTGTGAAACAACCAAAGGGTTGTTAGTGGGTGACAAGTGTTGTTTTAACCTCTTCATGAAAATGTAGCCGGTGTTGCCACCGGCAACACCGGCTCGGGCTCGGGCTCGGGCTCGGTTTCGGGATCGGGCGTAGAGGCGATAGTTTCGGAAGGGTCGCGACTTCACGAAACAACACTAATTCATCTATAAATACAACAGATTTCTGAGTCCAAAGACACAGAATTTGAGCATTCATTCTTCTTCCTTTTCTCTTCCAAACTTTCCAGAAAGGTGTTCTTCCCTGCGCCGGTGTCTCACAGCGTCTAGTGAACCTCCGGCATAAAGGCTGTCTTATCCTGGGTGTTCTGGCATGCTGACTCCAAGACGTTACCGGAGTGCCCGAAACACTTTAAGGAAAGTGCTATTAAATGCACGATTCAAGCCTCGACGACACATTCGACTTCTCAGAACTGGTCAGTGAAGTTCAATCGATTTCTAACATTTATATCCAACAAAATCAACGTAGCAAATAATAATTCATTACAAGTTGTTCTTAAACATACGATCGCTATCATGCAGATTGAAGATTCCAGAGAGAAGACAAGCAAACACTTTTTGGTATCTTTGCTTTTGATTCTTCCCATAATGAATTCTATGAACTAGTTTTTTCTTTAGAGAAGATAGTTCTCAACTTAATTATTCTCATTGTTATTTTCCCAATACAAATTCAGAGTTGTGCTGTGATGATTTCCGGAGTAAGTGTGACAAAACTTTGGACTGAACAACCTTTTTAGTCCATTCTTGTTCATCCACAAATATCAAAATATTTGTTCATCTTCCAATCATATAAAAACATATGCCAAATAAAATTACTTTAAAAGTGGTTTTATATACTCTCTAAAATATGTTTGTAGTTTTATTTGTCACATATCTTCATGTGATTGGGGGGTAAACAAACACCATGGTATTGGTGGGTGAACAAAAATGAACTCCAACCTTTTTTATAAACAACTTTTCAGTTCATTTTTTTTGGGATCAACCCAATTCAAACTTATCTTAAGGTCTCGTTTGGCTCGCGGAATCATCGATTTGGAAAGGAAAGTGATTACTTTTCTATGTTTGGATGCCAAAAAAATTGAGGAAGAAAGGAAAGTGATTCCCAATAGAAGAAAAATTAGAAAAAAAAGTGATTCCCTCCATCCAAGCAAATAATCACTTTCTTACATTTAAATATTCACTTTTCTTTTTAAATTCCTTGACATTTCCAAACATCGGAAAGAAAAATCAATAAAAATTATAATTTCTCAAAGAAAAGGAAATGCCAAGAAATTAATTTTCTTTTCCTTCCATTTCGTGAACTAAACGAGGCCTAAATCTATATTTACATGAATAAAGATCAAGACAACCAAAATTAACTCTGGGACAACCCCCTCCCCCTTGCCATTCTTGTGGTCTTTTTGTTCTTTAACTCAAATTATTTCTACTAGATGAAAATAGTTTTTCCTACTTAGTCTTTTTTATTTTATTTTATTTTTTTTGCCAAGACCTCCAAGACGCTATTGTCATAATACTTGTCAGAACTAGTTTTTTTTTTCCCTTTCCGTCCAAAATAATTAGATTGTTTGGAAGGGACTAACGGCCAATGCATGGAATAAGCAAATGAGAGCAAAGCGAATTCCGTAAATATTGAAAGTAAATTGCAATTGAAATTTATATTAGACCTAGTTTGGTTCAAGGAAAGGAAAAGAAATTACTTTACTTTTTTTTTTTCCTTTGAAAAATTGTAATTCTAACCAATTTTTCTTTTCAGTGTTTGAGAAAAAATAAAAAGTTAGAAGAAAAACTGGATCTTTATGTTAGAATTTATTGTACCATGTCGATTCATGAGACGAAGAACATAAATTAAATTGATTGCGGAAGCGTACCTGAATCCATTGCTTGACTTGATGGATGTTGAAGCGATCGTCTCTTTAATGGGTTCGATCTTCCAACTTGCTACGACCCTTAATGACAAAGGTGAATCCGAATCCTTTGTCCCTCTCTTTCTGTTGATGGGGATGCAGAAGAGAAAAAGAGAGAACCTTCTCTTTGGTGGCCGTATATGTTGGGGACCATAACCCTAATGATTACACATATTTATATATGTGTTGATATTTCTAGTTTGGTCCCTTATCAAATTAGAATTATCTCCGGTACCTACACATTAATTTCATGACAATTATACCCTTAAGCCAATTTTCAAATAGATCACTTTAATTTGGCTTAATTATTTAGATAGCCCAAACACAATTAATTTTACATGTGTGGCCCCTTAATTATTGAATAATTCTAACAATCTCCCGCTGGACCACATATGTAACCTTATAATTGTGTTAACCTTAGTGAGCTCATAAATTGCTATCTTAATCCTTAGGGTATATCCTGACAATCTCGTCCATTAACCATATCAACATTGAATCAAAGCGGCCTGCGTCACATATAGTTTAACTAAACCATCAATGGTCACATATACCAATATAGCTAAACGACATAGATCAATCATGGATGTGTAGCATGAAAATTATACGCAATGTGATCAATACATGTCTATTTCCAACTGGTCCTCCTTAACTTTAATGAGATCAATACTTTAACATAATGAAAACAGAATGAACTGAATTTCTATATTTCTGATCAGATAAATATCCAAAATACTTTAATACATAAATGTGTCCAAAACCAAATAGCACCCAAATACATAAAATATAAACTCCCACTATATTGCCATATTCTTAATTAACACCCATATGAGCAGTATGCTCATGAAAGACCCTGGGTGATAACGCTTTTGTGAGCGGATCCGCTAACATGGAGTTTGTCCTAATGTGCTATATGAACACTATAACCATTCTAAATTTTTTCTTTCACAACTAGAAACTTTATGTCAATATCCTTTGACTTATACAAGTTTCTGTTGTTATTGGAATACAATACTGCTGATTTATTGTCACACCATAATTTTATGTGGTCTTTCAATACTGTACTGTAGGCGCAGCCTTGTGATAATTTCGCAACTATATTCTCTGAATAGATACCCCACAGCATGTTATAAACCTTGCTTTCATGATGGAAGAAATTATGAGTGCATGTTTGACACTCATCCAAAATATATCTCCATTAGTTAGCATAACCTGATGTGGATCTCCTGTTGTGTTAGCATCCAACAAAATCGGAGTCGGAATACCTTATGATCTCCAGAATTATTCTATCTCCTACAAAGAGCATATAATTTCTTGTTCTCTATTAATTACTTAAGTAGTTTGGCTGCTATCCAATGATCCATCCATATATGATTAAATATCTGCCTAACATCCGAATTATGTACGCAATATCCTGACGCATACATACTTGTGCATATATTAGACTTCCTACAACTGATCATGACGGAAAAATCTATTGTATTTTCTTAATTTTAAGGCTAACCTTAGGGCACTTATTTGAGGCCGAATTTGTCTCCTTTAACGAGATGTGTCACTTGGTTTGCATTAAATACTTCAATCAATGTACAAAACCAGAAAATTATTTCTACTTCCACTGAACTTGTGATACACACAATCTTCAACAGTGTTCATCTCAAAACCAACGAGATAATCACTTGAAGTACCTTTGACAAGAAGCTTGCTTGAGTTCATAAAAATAGATTTTGTCAATTTGCAAACCATATTCTTTGGGCCTTTCGACACAAAGTTTTTTGGTTGCATCATAAATTGTTTCGTCGATGTTACCATTGAGAAACACAATCTTGACATCCATTTAATGTAACTCAATATCAAAATGTGAAACAAGTGCTGTGATTGTTTTAAAAGAGTCTTTCAAAGAAACCGAAGAGAAAGTCTCTTTAATAAACAATCGTTAACTTTTGAGTAAAGTCACTAGCTGCAAGACGTACTTTATACCTCTCCACATTATCCTTTCGAATCTTTTTTGGTTTTAAATGTCCATTTTCAACCAATGAACTTCGTATCTTTTGGTAATGTGACAAGTTCCTAAACTTTATTGTCTTGCATAGACTTATACTCCTTATTTATTTTCTCAATCCAATTTTAAGAGTTGGAACTTTCCATGGCCTGACGGAAGATGATTGAATCACCTTCCAATATTCTATAGTTTTTCTCACGTTCCTAGAGAAATATGACAATATTATCCGAAATTATATTTCTCCTTTCTCTTGTGAACTATCTTAATATTACCAGTTCTTGAGGTTGTTGAGTATGTTCCTTAGGAATAATTACCTTATCTTGAATGGGGTGCCGCTACCTTGTTGTTGTTAAGGTATCTCAACGACTTATAGAGGTAATTCGACATTGTCTTATTGAGGCTCCGAATTCACTTCTTGATCATGACAGGTATAGAATCCTGCACATCGTCAAAAGTGATAGTAGGAATCGTAATTGATTCATTCTCAAAGACAATGATCCTGACTTTATTTCTCCTCCAAACTCAACATCCTCAAAAATATTATACTTTTCGTCTTAAAAAAATTTATTTATGTGGGACCGTATAATTATTAACCCCTTGATTTGTCAGCATAGCCAATAAGTAGCTGCTTACAGTTGAACTTTGGTCTGTATTTTATTTACACATTAATATAGACATTAAAGTCTATAAAGTCAATAAAATATAAATCTCATCAGACACAGGTCGTTCAACTCTATTTCTAGAGATGTGACCTAATCGCTTATGTTATAATGAGACTAAAAATATTATTGTTAATTTTGCATTTAGTACCACATGACTCCACTTGCAAGATTTTATTGTAAGATGCAATAGTTTTAAATGAATATAGGTTATCATAAACCTTAAGTTAACCGTTACCAATAATATTTGGATTTAAAGATAGACTAAATTTATTATTTCCAAATGAACAATGATAACCAAATTTGTCCATTAAGAAAACTGAAACTGAATTTCGTCTAAAAGACGGTACAATAAAAGTGTCTATCAAATCTAAATAATAATCGGTTCCTAAAAATAACCTAAAATATCATATTGCTATCACTTCTACCAATTTGCCGTCACCCACATAGATGTATCTTTCACCATCAATTGACTTTCGGTAACTCAGACAACCTTGCCTAGAACATTAATGTGGATAGTCCCACGAGAATCTAACTACCATAAGTTTCTTGGTACTAAATCTAAATTAATCTCAGAACAGATCAAATTTAGAAATGTACTTATCTTTATATGCCATGCGTGGTATTTTGTATATTTCTTCCTTATGTGTCATGTCTTATCACAAAAGAACAACCCTTAGTTTTATATTGTTGTTTCTTTTGATCTGGACACTTAGCAACTACTGTATTTATTTCTTTTTGCCCTTAAAGTTTATCCCATTAAATATGAAAATTAAAATCTTATTGGCAGATATTTTAACAACATTAACTGTAAAGAGAACAAAGCAACAAAAAAAATGCTCTAACAAATAACCAAAGCGTAAAATATATTCAAACAAATTCAAATAATGGTGAAATCCATCTCAAGATACCTAGTACATCATTAATATCAGTCTTTGGACAGTGATATTAACTGCAAGTGGTACTCTTGGTGTAATGATCAAACGTTGACAATAAGTCATATCAAATAATAAGCCTATATTTGGATCGGGTTATTATTCACATGTAAACCTTACAATTGTCACACATTTATCACTACAAGTATGTGTGCAATTCGGCCAAGTATTAACCTTCCTTTGGGCCGACTAATACCCGCATGAATATACACACACAAACATCCGACATCCCTCGTCGGCTATCTACGCAAGAGAGGTCACTTTGGCGACATCTTGTTTCAATGAGCCTACTTAGAATATTAGACAACTATTGCTAGTCACAAAAGGCACCAAAAATTGAATGTTGACTAAATTTTACAAAACTGAATCATGTCCAAAATCTTATGTACATGCATATTTAAAATTTAAATAATCAATAATCAACAGATTAGATTCTACTGAATATCATACATCAAAAGATTATACCAAATAAAACATAAAGATTATACAAAATTTATCTACTACATAATAAGCAAGTGAATATTTTGAATAACTTAAAATATGCATTCCATATTATCATATGTCCAGCAATAAGCATATTCATGCATATTTAATATAATGGATAATTTCTACGGTCATTATCACATGCGTCCATATCTAATATTTAAGCATGAATTGAGAGGTCATTACTGTACATAACTTAAAATTTCTATCAAGATTCCCTTAAGTATGCCAATCAAATCAATAGAAAATTGGCAGCAAACCAATGTACTTGTAAGCAATAAAGAACCATGTATGCAAAGAATAAAATAAATGCAAACTTTAATGCTCGAACAGTTGTTTCCATATGGAGACAGCTAGAAGTAGATGCCGAGGTCAGAATAGTTGTACTCTTTATTTTGTGAGCAATAATCGGAGTATATGTGGCCAGCTCCTTAAGCCATTGCCGAGATCGGAATCCATAGGTAGAATAAAAAAAATGTGGCCGGCTCCTTAAACTGTAAATGTTTCTTCAAGAATTTGTTAATATTAAAACATCAGAAGTAAGGCTGTCAATAGATACGTTCGGGTACCTGAACTCTATTCGGCTGTAGATTTTAGCAGGCGGATCTGATTTCAAAATCGGATTTAATTGACTTTTTAATAATAAAATAAAAAGCAAGAATATTAAAAAGTCAATTAAATCAGAATTTATTAAAAAGTCAATTCAATATTAAAAAGCAATCCACCTGAACGTAATCCACCTGAACGTATATTAAAAGTCAATTCAATATTTTGAAAGCAATCCACCTGAACGTATTAATACTAATATTTAAGCAAGAATAATAAAATAAAAAGCAATTGTGTTTCTTTATTAAGCAAGAATATTAGTATTAATATTGAATTAGAACCAAATTCGAATTTATTCTGTCACATAGTGTTCCCGAATCCGAACCGATATTTTTGGGATCAGAAGGCAAAAATAAGGACGTGAATCCATGTGACTAAACCAACGGATTACATGCAGAGAGACCTAAACCGATGGATTACAAATATATAAAAAATGATCGAACAATACTCGAAAACCTAAAGTAAATAAGATTGAATGATCTAGGGTTATGATAACAAAAATTAATACTGAAACTTCGACCTCATAAACCAATCAGGAGAGGCTCTGATACCACTTGTTAGAATTTATTGTAGCATGTCGATTCATGAGACGAAGAACATAAATTAAATTGATTGCGGAAGCGTACCTGAATCCATTGCTTGACTTGATGGATGTTGAAGCGATCATCTTTTTAATGGGTTCGATCTTCCAACTTGCTACGACCCTTAATAACAAAGGTGAATCCGAATCCTTTGTCCCTCTCTTTCTGTTGATGGGGATGCAGAAGAGAAAAAGAGAGAACCTTCTCTTTGGTGGCCGTATATGTTGGGGACCATAACCCTAATGAATACACATATTTATATATGTGTTGATATTTCTAATTTGGCCCCTCATCAAATTAGAATTATCTCCGGTATCTACACATTAATTCCATGACAATTATACCCTTAAGCTAATTTCCAAATAGACCACTTTATTTTGGCTTAATTATTTAGATAGCCCAAACACAATTAATTTTACATGTGTGGCCCCTTAATTATTGAATAATTCTAACACTTTATGTCTAGTTTGGTTCGGAGAAAGAAAACCGAGTCTATGCCCTTTCATTTCTTTGGAAAATTGTAATTCCATTTGTTTGGCAAGGAAAGTGGGAGTGAATGTGAATCCTTAGAGGAAAAAGTGAATCATTGGATTGGTGGAAAAAATATTTTCTTCCTATTTTTCTTCCTCTTGGGAATCAATTTTCTTTCCTACTCATTTCCTTTGGCATCCATACACTGAAAATGAATGGCTTTCTTTCCCAATGTCATGATTATGTGAACCAAACGAGGCCTTAGCGGAGTTTGTGAACAAATTTCTAATTTGGAAGGAAAGTGAGGGTCTGCTTGGATTGGGGGTTAAGATAATTAAGTGATAGAAAAAAATAAAATCATGCTTGGTTTGAGGGTGGAGGTTTAGGAGAGAGGGTTATAGAGGGTTAATTGAAGATTTATTTTACCTTCCTTTATCCATTTTTTAACCCCTAAATTGGAGGGTTAATGAGGGTGTTGGGGTTTTGTTTAAAAAGTCATAAATATTCCTTATGTTCTAACAAATATCACGTCCATAATACCTCTGATAATATCATATACTCTAAAACAGAAAAGATGATTTTATTATCTATCATGTCCACAATTCATCCACAAATACAAATCATTGAGCATAGAAGAATTATCATTTCCATTCTTATTTCACCACAAAAAAGTCTATTACATTTTCTTAGACATTCTTACAAATCATAATGGAAATCTATTACAAATCTTGGATTTTCATTCTACACCATAACAATAACCTAATAGAGATCTATCTTCTTCTTTGGATCTTCTCCGTCAGGTTCATTGTTGGTGGCAATTCCTGACTGTCTGGGTCCCAGTCACGACCAGATCAGCAGGAATCAAACTCTGGTCTTCTCTCTCAGACGAGAGGAGAACCACAGAGTATGGCAGCCCGAAGTCGTGGTGCTGCCAATACAATTGGTGGATTGGGGGTAACCTCTCAAGGAAGACAGGAATGTATCCAAACCTTGGGATACAATTCCTAGTTCTCCCGTGAAAGGAACTCTACTACCCGATTTCTCGGGGTAGAGTTGACTCCACCATCCAACTCTCGTGTATAAAGGCTCTTCCTTCCATCTAAGGAAGACCCTTCTATCCTACGAAGAGTTCTGAGTTGTCTGATTTATGCGTCAAAAGCGTATGAGCTCCCTGATGTAGATGTCAGCAGGATATTCTCCACAGCATCCACATCCCCAATGCCAGTTCTGAAGAAAATTTTCAGCCAAGTTTCTGCAGAAAGATCAACAGAAATCATTCAGTGTGCATTTATCAAATAGTGACAGGTGTGTATTGTTCAAATCAGAAACAAGAAACAGAAAGCCTATCTTCAACAGCAAAAATAAGTGCACATATTACACTGATTTACCTTCAAGTTTGGTGCTAAGGATTGACAAACTCATGTTTGATACAGTGCGCAGAAGTCGAACATTAGAAGGCATTGCTTTCCTGTTTGAGAGTAAAATCTCTCAAAAATTTCATTCTCAGAGAAGAAGAAGAGGAATGGGAGATGAGTATCTGCGAAACTCTTCCATCTATTTAAAGGGCAAAGTACAAGTCTATTCTTGGAAAAGATCCGCATAAATAGTGCTCGTAAACTGTGGAATGAGTGTCACGTGTGCTTTGGAAGACAGAGCAACATTGGAAACAATCAAAGACTACTAATTAACATTCTTCATTAAGGCACGCAGATCAAACACAAAAGTTGTACTTCATTTCTTAAGACAGGCACTGATGGCCTTACAAAAAACAAGACAAAAAGAGTGCAACAAAAGCATAAAAGTCACGCTCTATTTTCCAGAGCGACTGAGCTTGGTGCCTAGTTATTCTACGCTCCTAACTCCCAGACAGTGCAACAGAGTTTTAAACATTTCACGCTGCTCTATGAGGCTGCGCCCATCAGAAGAGGACGAGCCATCCAAGCCAAAATAGCTCAAGAAATTCTTGGCTAGTCGCAAGGGATCATCTTTGAGCTCGAAGACAAGGGGCTCTGGTTCTTCACCCCCAAAAGTGGGGTCACCATGGGAACAAAAGCCCAACTTGCGTGCTTCTTCCTCAGCTTTCTTCTTTGGTGTCATATTGACGTAAGATGAAGATTAAAAAATGAATCTTCTCCCTGTTTATATAACAGAGTTCGCCGGCGGTTCATATTCCACTATAAATTGGATATAATCAGTCTCGGAGAACGAAGAGTCATTATGACATTTAATAAGTTCATTTGGATGTTTTCAAAGAACTTCGAAGTCTTTTCGACTTCCAAAAAAAAAGTTTGGAGTCATCTCAGCGTGACTAATTTCATTTTATCATCTTATTTTCAAAGTATTTCGAAAATTTTGAAGTCTTTTCAATTTTTTGAAAACTTTGAAGGAGGTTTTGTAGGCCTCAAAAAAATAAAAGTCACGCTGAGTTGATCAAGACGGAGTCAAAAGTCACGCTCAGTTGATCCAGACAATATAAACAAATCACGCTGGGGAGACAGCTCATCATTTGTCAGAGAGTAATTATGACTGACAGCACAACAGTCGAAGAATGTCTCTTCGTATGCCACGTATGCACAGACTTCGAGAGATCATCGCCATCTATTGCGTGATTTTCGAAATCTTCTTCAGCAAGACTCAGCCTTCGTCGAGTTGGCGTACCAAAAGGGTTTCTTGTCATTTAATGCGACTGACAAAGCAATCACTGTCAGAGATTTTGTGTCAGTCGAGACACGCCGAATCAAGACAGCTGGTAGTTCTATCTCAAGTCTGCGTGTATTTGTGATCTTCATCTCAAGTTTGCATAGATTCTGAAGTTTTCTTCCTCAAGTTTGCGTAGATTTTTGAGTTCTTTGCCTCGAAGTCTGCATAGATCCTGAAGCTTCCTGCCCCAAGTTTGCGTAGATTTTGAAGCTTTCTACACCGAGTTCGCGTGGATTTTGTCTTCAACAAGTCTGCGTGGATTTCATCAAATTGGAGTACGTGGCAGCCATGCCACTGATCTCTCGCCTGCGTGTCCTGCAACTTGCATACGACTCATGCATGATTGCCATGTGTCCAACAGTTACAGGTCACGTCCAGTAACTGCTCACAGCCTTGCGTATGTTAAATCCTGCATGATTTTCAACTAAGCACAGGCTGTGAAGACAGTTATCTTTTCAGTTATTATTTTTGACTCTATAAATAGAGTTCTTTTTCTCATTCATTGTACAGATACATTGATATCTACTGTCAAAATTTTGAGAGCTTTTCTTCTTCGCATAGTCCAAGGGATAAAGCGATCGTCTTCTAGATCGGATTCCTACAGTTGTAATTTTCCCAGAAACACAACAAATAAAGAGAATTTCTTTATGGAAAATAATTGCCTGTGACTGGAAATTCTCCATGAACTATAGTTTGATCTAGTCATTAGCCTAATCCATATTCAGTATGAATCCCTGACCGTGGGAACCAGGGAGTCACGTCCTAGACATGATGCAAGACAAGACAAGTGGATTGCACAAGCAAGCAAGCAGGAACACCCACGGTGTCAAGTTGATTATACAAGTCAAGTTAGCCGTCGCAACAGCATCAAGATAAATCATGTCAGGATACTTGTCAGGAGTACGCCACGACGGGCCACTATCATGTCAGGTTGGTCATGTCAGGAGTGCACCACTACGGGTCACTATCGTGTTATGCTAGTTCCTTGTCATTCCATGCCATGTACAATAGTCATTCCATAACATATTAAGTAAAATCGAGTTCATGACAAAAGGGGTCAGGGGTTGGATTGGGCAGGGTGTCAGCCAATAGTTTGCGCAAGGGGTCAGGGGTTGGATTGCGCAGGGTGTCAGCTGCGCAAGGTGCCAAGTGCGCATAGGCACAGGACGCAGGGGTCAGGTTGCGCAGGAGTGGTTGGCGTAAGCTGCGAAGTGCGCAGAATTAGACTGCGCAGGCAATGGATGGCGCATGATGCAGACTGCGCAGGCTTAAACTGCGCAGGTAATGGATGGTGCAGGATACAGACTGCGCAGGCTTAGACTGCACAGGCAATGGATGGCGCAGGATGCAGATTGCGCAGGGGTCAAGCGCAGGAGCCGATGGCACAGGGCTGGTTGCACAATCGGACAGCGACCAGGCTGCGCAGTCAGCGACCAACGCTAAAGAGCGCAGCGCGGTTCAGTGCTGCGCTAAAGAGCGCAGACTGTAGATCTTCTTCTCCAGGCTGAGAGGAACATCAAGAACACCCAAAATTCAATCTTTCATATCTTAGTCAAATCAAAGCCAAATCTAGATTTTCAAAGTTCTAACTTGAGTAAAATTGAATTCTCTTCCACATGGAAGCATCAAAACCCACAAAAATCCAACCAAAATAGATCAAAACTATGTAAATCCAAAAATAGTTAAAACCTAGATCTAGAACAATGGAGACTTCAAATCATAAAATGTCAAGCACTAATGTTGATCTCCATGTCCTAATCTAACTAATGGACAAATAAAATATGATTCTCATGTGGTGGCAAGGTGCACTTGCCTATGGGTGATGGTGTTGTGTAGAGGAAGGAAGAAGAAGGAGATGGAGAAGTAAATGAAAAATAAAGAGGAGAGAGAAAAGTTAGGTGGGATTTAATGGAGGTGGGTGTGTTGTGTTGAGGGTGGAGCATAGGCTAAGGTGTTCCAAATACATGTTAGACCAAACTAAACCAAACCAAACTAAACCAATTCTCCTCCACAAAATAAAATCAAGTCATGCCAAAACCCGTTTTACGAGAAAACTAAAATCTGCAAGTCAAGCCAATTACAAGTACATGCCAAAATCCGAGAAAATAAATACAGGTCTGAAATACATGCAGGCTTGACAAAATACGTATTCAGAATATGGGTGTTACAACTCTACCCATCTTAAAAGAATTCCGTCCTCGGAATTTAATTTAAGAGGCTAGAGAGACAAGGACAAGTCATACTTATTTATATGCAAGCTATGCTAAGCAGTCAATCAAATAATCACGCATGCAAGCAAGGATGGAAGGCATAAGGCATAAGGAAGACATTATACCTTATGAGTCAAACAGGTAGGGATATCGCGATCGGATGTCATCCTCACGCTCCCACGTTAACTCACCGAGAGAGTGATGACCCCAAGCAACACGGACTAAGTTAATAGTCTTGTTCTTGAGTATCTTCTCTCTCCGGTCCAATATAGACACGAGCCTCTCCTCATACGAAAGGTTGGTACCAACAACCAGTTCCGAATGATCCAGGATGTGGCTCGGGTCCGGCACGTACCGTCGCAATTGGGACACATGGAATACATCATGCACCTCACTTAGCGACGACGGAAGAGCAAGACGATAGGATACATCTCCTACTCGCTCCATGATATCGAACGGCCCTATATACCTAGGACTAAGCTTTTCCCGCACGCCAAAGCGAATAACGTCGTGGTTAGACGAGATCCTAAGGAATACATGGTCTCCGATGAGCATCGGCCCAATGTCGCTGGCGATCTTGGGCAACTTGAAGACGATCTCTGATCCTTCTTACCACTTCAACTGTCTGGGCAATCATCTCTGGACCAAGCATCTGCCTCTCTACGACATCGTCCCATGCTAGCGGGGATCGTAACTTCCTACCATACAGAGCCTCGAACGGAGCCATCTGGATACTGGCCTGGAAACTATTGTTATATGAGAATTCCACAAGATGCAGGTGATCTTCCCATAAACCACCGAAGTCGAGGGTGCAAGACCTCAACATGTCTTCAAGAGTCTGGATAGTGCGCTCTGACTGGCCATCTGTCTGCGGATGATATGCTGAGCTAAAATGGAGACAAGTTCCCAAACTCTCTTGCAAGCTACGCCAAAAGTGCGATGTAAACCTTAAATCTTGGTCCGAGGTGATACTGACGGGCACACCGTGAAGCCTGACAATCTGTCTGAGGTACATCTCTGCTAGCTAAGCCGTAGACTGCCCAACTCTGAATGGGAGAAAATAAGCTACCTTCGTGAGCCTGTCAACTATAACCCAAATAGCATCTCTACCAGCTGGGGATCTAGGCAATCCAGTCACAAAATCCATGGTCACATGCTTCCACTTCCATTCTGGAATCGGCAAGGGCTGAAGAAGTCCAGCCGGTCTCTGATGTTCAGCTTTAACTTGTTGGCAAACCAAACACCGAGAGACAAACCGAGCTATTTCCCGCTTTATGCCATTCCACTAAAAATGCTATCGGATATCACGGTACATCTTCGTACCACCGGAATGAATATAATACTGCGAACTATGCGGTTCTGCCATGACTTCCTGTCTGATATCTCCACTGGGTACACAAAGACGAGAGCCGTGTCGAAGTGTACCATCTTCATGAATGCATAACTCTGGCCTTCTTCCTGCCTCATACTCTGCTCTGAGCCGCTGAAGCTTGGAATCTGTAGACTGCGCCACTCGGATCCTCTCAACTATGCTGGACTGAACCTGTAGACTGGCCATCAATGCCACGTTGGAAGGAAGAACCACTTCAATTCCCATCTTCTAAAAATCTGCCAATAACTCTGGTTGCGTCGTTAGAAAATAAACTCCGGCTCTCCGGCTCAACGCATCTGCTACAACGTTGGCCTTCCCTGGGTGATAATGCAAATCCACATCGTAGTCCACCAGTAGCTCGAGCCATCTTCTCTGTCGCATATTAAGGTCCTTCTGGGTGAAAACATACTTCAGCCTCTTGTGATCAGTAAATATCTCCACTCTATCTCCGTACAAGTAGTACCTCCATAACTTAAGTGCAAACACTACTGCTGCTAGCTCCAAGTCGTGGATCGGGTAATTCTTCTCATGATCACGAAGTTGATACGATGCATAAGATATTACCTTTCCATGCTGCATCAAGACACATCCCAATCCTCTGCCTGAAGCGTCGCAATAAACTGTGAATCCTCCGGTCCCATCTAGAAGTGTGAGAATGGGAGCCGTTATCAATCCTCGCTTCAACTTCTCAAATGATTCCTGACACTCTGTTGTCCAAACAAACGGCACATCCTTACGAGTCAACTGGGTCATCGGCGCTGAAATCCTTGCAAAATCTGAAACGAATCGCCGGTAGTAGCCGGCCAATCCAAGGAAGCTGCGAACCTCTGCCACTGAACTAGGTGCTGGCCAAGTCTCGATAGCCACAATCTTCTGGGGATCCACTTCCACTCCTCCTCGAGTAATGATGTAACCCAAGTACGAAATGCGATCGAGCCAGAACTCGCATTTACTGAACTTGGCGTACAACTGGTGCTTCCTAAGCGTCTGAAGGACGATTCTGAGATGCTGCTCATGCTCAGCTTCGCTCTTGCTGTAGACCAAGATATCATCTAGGAACACGATCACGAACTGATCCAAGTAAGGCATGAAAATGCGATTCATGAGGTCCATGAATACTACCGACGCATTGGTCGCTCCAAAGGGCATAACAAGGAACTCCCAATGTCCATACCTTGATCGAAAAGCTGTCTTCGGGATGTCCTGCTCTATGACTCTGATCTGGTGGTATCCTGACCGCAAGTCTATCTTCGAGAACAGTGAAGCCCCTTTGAGTTGATCAAACAAGTCATCTATCCTCGGGAGAGCGTATCTGTTCTTGATTGTCACTGAGTTCAAGGTACGATAATCTATACATAACCTGGACGTACCATCCTTATTTTTCACAAGAAGCATCGGGGCTCTCCAAGGCGATCCACTTGCACAAATGAATCCCTTGGTCCTGAGTTCTTCAATCATCTTGTACAAAATCTCCAACTCTGAAGGCGCCATTCTGTAGACTCGTTCTGACACTGGTGCTGTCCCGGGGATCAAGTCTATAGTGAACTCGATCTCCCGCTCTGGCGGCATCCCTGGAAGTTCCTCTAGGAAGACATCTGGAAACTCTTTAACTATCCTGGGCAACTGCACTGCTGCTACTGCCATCCACAATACTGGGGAGGATGGCTCCACCGTGCCTCTGGAAAATGAGAATTCTGGCTCGCCTGGAATGCTAAAAACAACTCTGCCAACATGGCAGTCTATCCTAGCATACTGGTTCCTCAACCAATCCATGCCTAAGACTACATCATAGTCTGCCATAGGAAATTCTATAAATCTAGCAGGGAACTCTCTACCGCTAACTACGATCCGACACGAGGAAAACACTCGATCTATCCCCACAAGACCATTACCAGTAAGTATATTGAGCCTCACTGATAATGACTCGGGCTCCAATCATATCCGTGTCGCGAATCGTGCAGACATGAATGAATGCGATGCACCAGAATCAAATAATACTGAAGCTGGAAAGGAGTTGACGAGAATAGTACCTGCCACTACCTCACCTGGTGCAACTTCTTCTTCCATAGCCATCATCATGGCCTGACCTCTAGCTGTGGGCCCCCTCTGCAGGAAACCTCTCTGCCTGCTCTGCACTGGAGCCTGGGTACACTGCTGCTGGAATGCCTGGGCCTGAGGCAACAATGGCCTTGGGTACTGCTGCTGCTGCATGGGTGCTGGTCCCCTAACCGATGGACTGGTTAGGTTGGAAGAGGAAGAACTACCCCTATTCGGGCAGGCTCTTATCTTGTGATCTGCCGCTCCACAAGCTAGGCACAATCCTTGTGCCCTACGACAATCTGCCACCACATGGCCCGGCTTCCCGCAATGTGAACATCCCATTGCGGAAGTCTGCTTCTGCTTCTGCTGCCGCGGGTATGTCGAGGTCGAATGCTGAACCGACGTTACTGAGGCCGCCCGCCTCGGAGTTCCAATGGTCAAACTTTTAGCTGCTGGAGCTGGAGATGATGATTGGTGCATCTGGCTGTGGGACCGCTTCCTGCCTCCGGTCCTATCCACGATCCGCTGGGAGGTGTACTCATGCCTCCTAGCTGCCCTCAATACTGCATCGAACGTCTGGTGCTCGAACTGCTAACAAGATCTCAAAATGCAGTCCCTGCTGGAACCGCTGGGCCCTATCAAACTCGGTCGCCACCAAGGTGGGGAAAAACCTACTGAGCCTAGAAAACTCAGATGCATAACTGTCGACTGTTCTGCCTCCTTGCTTCAAGTTGGTGAATTTGGTCTGCAGGTCGTACCGAGCCACAGCATCGAAATACTTCGTCTGGAATCTCTCTCTAAACACTGTCCAAGCAATGGGTGCCACTAAACCCATGGCTTGTGCTGCCCACCAACTGCGAGCTAAGTCCAACAACTGCAGGCGTACCACCGCCACCTTTTCATTCTCAGGTGTACTAGCTGCTTCCAAAATTACCTCGGTATCCTGAAGCCAAGCGTCTGCGGCAATCGCATCTTCGCTGCCGTCGAAGAATGGAGGGTTCAGGCGCTTGAAGCTGTTGGCCGCATTGTTCCCTGGATGACCGCCTCTGGTCAAAGCATCTGCCACAGTCTGGTGCAAGGCGTCTCCTCTACGATCCTGAGAAGCTATCAAGGTCCTGATGAGACCTACCAAGGTGCCATCATCCGGCTCAGCAGGCTGAACAGGCTGAACTGGGGGCTCTCCTCCAGGAGGTATAACTCTGGAGGCGACTCCGGAATGCTGTGCTTGATCTCCTGGTTGCTGGTCCACGGGAGGTGCTCCACCTTGCTGATCGGCGGGATCAGGTACAGTGCCGCTGAAGAAGACGACACAGAAAAAAAACAATAAGGAAGGACTAGGACAGATCAACGATACAAGCACACGATCAGGGCAAGAATCTAGAGATGCAGAGGATATAAATGGAGATCAAGGACGAGTACTGATTGAGACATCTATTAGGTAAACTCTCATATTTCTTGATTGACAAGACCTGCATGGGCTACCACTTAAACCATGTCACGCCCCAGAACCAGAATACTGGAGAGCGGGGGCGTAAATAGCCAGCTACGTATATTGAAATAGAATACATCTCAACTATACGGTCACGGCTGTCTAGATATAAGGGTTTACTACAAGCCAACAGTCTCTTATGGTCAAGCCTATTGTCTCAATCACAAGCAAGTAATATAATCACAAGATGTTTGACCACCAAATATACAATAAAAGGCGTCCCAAATATTACATATCAGCTGATCATGAAGCTAGTCGTACAAAATGCTAAGACTAGCAAGAGTTAAGTCATACATGATCAACCCTAGGATTTGTTACTCATGTTTACAGCCCGTAGGCAGACAGTAAGTAAAAGTGTATCGAGCTAACAGGTGCTCGTCGGCTAAACGCCTCAAAAGAATAAATTTACAATAGAGTGAGCGAAACAAAATAGAAAACCCACTCGTAGCCAGGGTTCCTTCTAGTCGCAACCATCGGGCTGGAGGTTCAGTAGATCCTCGGGAGCTGCTCCGAAATCTGGCCACACAAAACCAGCTGGGTCAAACCCCAGAAAGAGCAAGTGCCACAAAGGAGGCCACGAAATAAGAACAAAAGCCAGCATATCAGAATATAAGAAATGAAATAAAAGTACAAATAATAAAGAGCACGTCAGGACAATAAACGACTAGGGACGTGGAACCATTCTGGAAACCAGGTTACAACCCGTAAACCAAACAAGGACCAGGGTTGTAACCCTTCGCCTGAATAGCTCCTTGTCTCTACCCAATTATTGTTAAAGCAAGTAAAACAATCATGTTCAGGAGTACCAGGTACGGGGACTAGACAAGACTTAGACAGGGCTAGACATCATCCATTCACAAGCGGCCAAGCAATTACTACGGCTTACTACTTTAACTAACTAGGGTTATCACAAGCCTTAATTACTAACAAGATGCAAGTGAGAAATTCCCAGTCCCAAGCCCTGCAGACCATCCAGTTATCCTTCCCCGGGTTGAGAGTATAGTTGGGTACATCGCCCCGGAGACGATATACCCTTAGGTGACTTAGAGGGTGCAACACATGACAGTGCGCTGGAAATGTGCTCTACTCGTCGGCAAGCTACAAGTCCAATTAAGAGCGCCCAGATAACGAGATTGCCTGTGACTGAAAATTCTCCATGAACTATAGTTTGATATAGTCATTAGCCTAATCCATATTCAGTATGAATCCCTGACCGTGGGAACCAGGGAATCACGTCCTAGACATGATGTAAGACAAGACAAGTGGATTGCACAAGCAAGCAAGCAGGAACACCCACGGTGTCAAGTTGATTATACGAGTCAAGTTAGCCGTCGCAACAGCATCAAGATAAATTATGTCAGGGTACTTGTCAGGAGTGCGCCACGACGGGCCACTATCATGTCAGGTTGGTCATGTCAGGAGTGCACCACTACGGGTCACTGTCGTGTTATGCTAGTTCCTTGTCATTCCATGCCATGTACAATAGTCATTCCAAAATATATTAAGTAAAATCGAGTTCATGACAAAAGGCGTAAGGATATAAAATGGGCGTAAAATATCTAATAAAATATCAATATACAGGACTATAGAAGAGCCAAGCTTAAAGAAATAAAACCAAAACTCCAAGAGCCAATGGTTTGTGCAAGGGGTCAGGGGTTGGATTGCGCAGGGTGTCAGCTGCGCAAGGTGCCAAGTGCGCATGGGCACAGGACGCAGGGGTCAGGTTGCGCAGGAGTGGTTGGCGTAGGCTGCGAAGTGCGCAGACTTAGACTGCGCAGGCAATAGATGACGCAGGATGCAGACTGCGCAGGCTTAGACTGCACAGGCAATAGATGGCGCAGGATACAGACTGCGTAGGCAATGGATGGCGCAGGATGCAGATTGCGCAGGGGTCAAGCGCGTAGGAGCCGATGGCACAGGGTTGGTTGCGCAATCGGACAGCGGCCAGGCTGCGCAGTCAGCGACCAACGCTAAAGAGCGCGGCGCGGTTCAGTGCTGCGCTAAAGAGCGCAGACTATAGATCTTCTTCTCCATGCCGAGAGGAACATCAAGAACACCCAAAATTCAATCTTTCATATCTTAGTCAAATCAAAGCCAAATCTAGATTTTCAAAGTTCTAACTTGAGTAAAATTGAATTCTCTTCCACATGGAAGCATCAAAACCCACAAAAATCTAACGAAAATAGATCAAAACTATGTAAATCCGAAAATAGGTTAAACCTAGATCTAGAACAATGGAGACTTCAAATCACAAAATGTCAAGCACTAATGTTGATCTCCATGTCCTAATCTAACTAATAGACAAATAAAATATGGTTCTCATGTGGTGGCAAGGTGCACTTACCTATGGGTGATGGTGTTGTGTAGAGAAAGGAAGAAGAAGGAGATGGAGAAGTAAATAAAAAATAAAGAGGAGAGAGAAAAGTTAGGTGGGATTTAATGGAGGTGGGTATGTTGTGTTGAGGGTGGAGCATAGGCTAAGGTGTTCCAAATGTATGTTAGACCAAACTAAACCAAACCAAACTAAACCAATTCTCCTCCACAAAATAAAACCAAGTCATGCCAAAATTCGTTTTAAGAGAAAACCAAAATCTGCAAGTCAAGCCAATTACAAGTACATGCCAAAATCCGAGAAAATAAATACGGGTCTGAAATACATGCAGGCTTGACAAAATACGTATTCAGAATATGGGTGTTACATAAAACAAACTTTTTTTCTCTTTACTTCGGCTTAAAGGAATACCCTTTCTTTTCTTCACATATAACTATAACAAATTATAATTGAAATATAAATAAATCTATATAAATCATAATTAAAATATAACAAATCTTAATTCAAATACTTAAATTAATTTTCAACAACATTAGAAAGAAATTTATTTTACATGCAATGCACGTGAATTTACTAGCAATATTAATAATACGGTATCGAAATGGCAAAAAATGAGTCAGTCCAAATCTCATGTATATCCTCCATTAAATAATAAAAATTTAGAATTAAAAATCTTTCAAACTATGGCATATGTATTCTCACATAGTAAAGGGAAAAAAACTACAATCAATACCTGAACGTATAATAACTTCTAAAATATATTCTATATTCAGAATATATTTATACTAAGTACATGATATTATCTAACTAAACACATATCCAAAATTCTAAAAATATATAAATAACATATTTTAATTAAAATATATTTAAATCATATTTAAAATTATTTTAAGTTTTTATATAATTAATTAATAAATTCGACTGTATTTGATTGAGTTTTTCCATGGAAAATATTTTCATTACAAAATTTTCACCAATTGTTGTGTTTGATAAGCATGTATTTTCCATGAAATTGTTTTCCAAAAATCTGTTGTTTTTCGTATTTTTTTCCAAAATGGTGGAAAATAAAACTGGTGCAGCCCATAGAAAAATATCAATTTTTAAAATTTTATGCAAATAATGACAATCAAACACCCATATTTTCTAGTAAAATAATTCTGTAAAATTAATTCATTTTCCACATATTTCTTACGTGTAGTGCACTTGTGACCGTAACTAGTAATTAATAATTTGGTGTTTGTGGAAGAAATTTGTGGGGACACAACTCTTGCGCCTCTAAGAGCATCTACAGTATAGATACTCCAAACATGTACTCCAAATTATTGGAAATTGTGTAAATTATTACTTTTGGAGTGTCTCGTTTATATTGGCACACAATGGTACACTCCAAACAAATATTCCAAATTAACATATTCCATCTTTTTTCTTTTTATTTTGCTTCCATGTTTGGTAAGAGTTTTCCACCCTTTTTTTAAATTTTTTTTCCATGTTTGGTAAAATTGGTTAATATTGGTGGACCCATAAATTAATGTACTGCAGTTCGCACATGCTCTAAATTTGGAGTGTCTCTTAGCTTTTTAGCAATTTTTAAGTATGAACAAGTGTCCACTGTATTCTTCAAGTGCTACAAAATTTAGCTAAAATCAAAATGTAGCACTTGAAATCTCTTCCACTGTGGATGCTCTAAGAGTGGTGGGCCCTCTAAAATTTAATCTATATTTCTTCTTTGAAACTAATTCCATTTGAAACAAAGAGGTGTACTGATACTATTTCTTTAACATGTCAGTCATATTGTTTACAAGTTTAACCAATCAAACACTTTGCTCAAAATGTTGCATCCTATTAAATCATAGATTTTTTTTATGAGTCCATAAACTAAATTTACAAAACTTTTAGATTTTCTCAAGCCCATTAACCGAAGGATCCTAGTGACGGATATTTTCACACATATAGTTGTGTCGCTAAATATCATGTATTTTGGCTAAAATAAGATAAAATGGTGAATGAATTTGACCTTAACCATACTTTCACTATTATAAAGAGACCTAAAAACGAGTCAAAATAAGCCATCTAAGACGTATATACTAAAAAGAATTCTAAAATCCTTCTAAATATCCACTGTATGCCTCACTACAAAAAATCATAAACGTATATAAAAAATTCTATAGACATCTATAACAAATCCAAATTAAAATATATTCAATATTCAAATCATATTTAAACTAATTATATGAAATTATCTAAATATATATCCTAAGTTCTAAAATTATATTTATAACAAATTTTACTTAAAATATATTTAAATCATATTTAAATGTATTTTAAGTTACAATCTAATTTGTTAATAATATTAGATAAAAAAAAGTTTGGTATGTGCATCACACTATATATATATATATATATATATATATATATATATATATATATATATATATATATATATATATATATATATATTTTTTTTTTTTTTTTTTTTTTTTTTTTTTTGTAGCTTTGTTATAAGTAGCACAGCACTAGCTATTATCACCCAATAAAATTTGCATACATGACCTAGTCGAGTCCTTCTATATTTATATCATTCATATCCCACTCAATCACGTCTCCTTGTGCTTCATGTTTATAGCACAACATTCATATTCAAAATGGGAGTTCAAAATAGGTTAAATACATATATCCGTTCCAATCGAAATTGGAGACACTTCGACCCGAACCCTTCGACCCAAAGGAGCGACATGTTCTAGACTAACCCTAAAACATTCATGTAGATTTTGTCCCACTCAAATGGACCCCCACACGTACGCTCCCTAAACACTCATAAACCACTAGGACAATTATCTAGAAAAACTAGTCGATTAAGTTATAAAAGTCTATCGGTGCTCTGAAATAGCCCGATACGAGAGCCAAATGGTACACTAAACCGATCCTATCATATAGAGGTCTTAATTAGGTAACTATTAGAGGGTTTAGACCAAGTTATGGGGTTGCTAAAGTGTGTGGACAGCAGCTCATATATTTGACAGTCCATAGAAATTTATTAGTAAGTACATGGTGTATAAGTTCGGTTTTAGTACAAATAAAATAACGAAATGAACCCCAAACCAAGCCAAACCTAAATGGGGGTTATGGACCAAAAAATATGGTATACAGTGGGGCATAGTTGCTAGTAAGGGGTGGCCGGGAGGGAGGGGGTGGTTGGCCCATCGGTTAAATGATCACACCTGATTTTGATAATCAACGTTAACTTTGGTCGATATGCAAAATACATATACTGCTACAGGTTTATAGTTTTCAAGTCAGAAGAACATCCTAAATCTGCATCCTACTGCTACAAAGTACAAATATCGCATCGTCATCAAGAACCCAAAGTAATGGAATCAAGATCAAGACTTTTTTATATATTTCTTCTGTAATTTTATTTTTATTGAGTCTAGAAAGAATATGTAAGATTGATCAGGATCGTACTGGCTTAGGTTTTTTTCAATCCTAAAAAATTATAGTCTACCTATCCACAAATACGTATCCAAAAGTGCACATACTAAAAAGCCCAAAATCCAACCAAAATTGGCCTAAACAATTCTGTTCTGACTCTGGCAGAACTTTTCCATTTCCAAATCACTCATTCATTCAATCTTCTCCTGTATTCATTTCTTAGTATTTTCTACGAGCTACACTTTCAAATCAAATATATACTACTCTTAGTCAAGCAAGTACAGTTTCTGTTTAATCTGGAGTTTGGTGTTGAAGAGTTGTATCGGAGGCTGCATTCAGAAAATGTTCCAATTTTCAAATCACCCTCTGGAGTCGGTCGTGCGCTTATCGTCAAGCACGGTGTTGTAAGAGATTGTAAGCTCTTAATTAGCTTGTAGCATAGTGGATTAACATCAAGCAAGAATACTCAAGACTGGACTAGTCTTCTTAGAGGAAAACCAGTATATGTTGTTGTGTTACTGAGTTTGATCTTCTTGACTCTTACTTTACTGTAATTCATTTACTGTCAGTTGCTTTTATCTGCCAAAGTATATAGTTCTAAATTTTTAATTGGTGATATTTTCTGCTGCACACACACACACACTCTATTTACCCCCTCTAGAGGTGCTCAATGGTCCTACAATTAGTATCAGAGTAGGTTATACATATACATAACCATCAAGAGAGTATATATATCTATGACAGTTGTTAAATCTATATTCAACGGTGAAGGGCAATCGAGAAATAGACCCCCACTATTTGATGGAATAAATTATACCTATTGGAAAACACGGCTAAGTTTCTTTCTAAAGTTACTAGACTTTGATCTTTGGTTGATAGTTATAGACGGTTACAAAAAATTGCCTAGAATAGTGATTGATGGCACAAGTTGTCACGACTCGCACCCGCTTTTCGGGATACAAATGCGTGCGCCAGCTAGTCTACGTCACAGTGTTGGCGGTAGAACGCTATCTAGCCATAATGCTCAAAGCACATAACTTAATAACTTTTTTGCTTATTTCACAATAACTAAATCAAATATACTATATTCATAAGTTTTACATTGAAGAATCTACAAGTCTCACAAAATAAAATAAAATAACTAATCTATCTAACTAGTCATCTAGGTTAGCCTTCCAACATACGCATGCCTTCCCCCACGGTCCAAGGCATAATGTAGCAGGCGATTATTTGAAAAATGTTGGTTTTCTGTCAGGAATGGAACAAGTACACATATGTCAGGCTACTCAAGACATGATATAATTTGTAAGGCATGAAATAGCATATGAAAATTTAAAATAAAATGTAACAAGCGTCATGGTATAGTAGGAAAATGAACAGAAAACTCTATAAAAAAATATAGCAACTAGAACGAAACATTATGACATAGCATGTGATGAAGGAAAACATAATGAACAAGTGAAAACTGTAACGCCCCGCTCCGCACGGTGTATTATGCTGAGTCATTGACTCGAAGAGTTGCGTTGACCCGATTACGTATCGATGTGAATCGATACATAGTGTTAAGTTGTCCCGTACAATGCATCGAACTAAGTCGATGCGAAGAGATGCCTTGTTGTCATGACCCACGCCCGGAAGTTCGGACGCAAGTGCGTAGATGCACGCCCAGCCTACACCACAAAGTCAGCGGTAGTAAGCTGTCAAATCTATAGTGTAACTAATCCCATCCAAAAATGACATCACATGGTAATAGAATCTAACTCAATCATAAATACTAGTAGCAAGATATGAAAAGGAAAGGAAATAATTCGCAGTGTACATCTCAAAAGGTTAGGTACAGTCATCCTCAAATTATTACAACTCAGCAAATGTTTTGGAAAGAAAAGTCTAAAAGACAGAAATAAAGTCTAAACTAAGCTATGCATCCTCCTATGGCACATTGGTAATGTCATCTCCTGCGTCCTCAGCTAGACCATGTTTTGCCTTAGGAGCATCATAATAAGTGGTGCACCAGTTTTCTAAGTCCTCTCCTAAAAATGTGGTTATCCCAGTCAGGATTGGAGCAAGTACAACACGGGAACTACTACCCATAACATGTTAATTATTATAAGACAGAAAATAGAAGAGATAATACTGTGTGAGTTTGTAACATGGTGAGAGTAGATAAAATAAACAGGAAATCATGGTGAGAGACATTGCAATATGAAATGCAAGAGTTATAGCTACACTACGTGGGGTTGAAGTATTGTGTTCTATATGTGATCGGCCTGGGATTCTACTTGATCAGGCTCAATCATACGTGTAGTGTATGATTAGCTAGCAGGCACGGTATCACGGATTATACAGGGTTTTGATCACATATATACTAAAGTACTTCACAACTAACTAGCATACATGGATTCTAATCATGGTATAGAAAACGGGAAATAAATAAACAGGGAATATGGTGAACAAGGTAAACATGAATATGATGACATGAATCCATAAATACTAATCTCGTGTGGACAACGTGACAGAATCATGACATGCACATCTAAATCGTGAAATACAATAACTAAACATGAAATGAGAGTGTTCGCTGGAAGTACTTACCTTGGATATCTGAAGTCGACGTGTGCGACACGATCGTGTCGACACGAAATAAGTCACAATCTATAATCTATAATAAGTCCCAAATAAGTCGCAAAGCAATATGTCCCATAGAGTCTAGATCATATCCAAAGTCCATTATCCAATAATAGTCCAAATTCGATATCCGAATATCCCGATAAGTCCAATAATCCGATGAGAGATTAAGCACAAGTCACAACATAGGGATATGATTAGTTTCTGACTAAAGCTAAATAAAAGAACAATGCAACACAATCCTAATCTATAAGCCATCTATAGAAATATTAACATTGACTGAAAATAATTTATAAGGATTTGATACTAAATTGTTTAGTCAAGATATTATATATATATATATATATATATATATATATATATATATATATATATATATATATATATATATATATATATATATATACATTTTGAAAATACAATAAATGCTATTCTTAGATAAAATATGCTAGCTTAAAATACAAAAAACTAACATGCCAGCATAATGTATCATTCTGGTACATTTTATACCAATATAATAATTCTACAAATTGTAATTCGAATATATATATGTAGTAATACTGCACTCATAGGCCTATATGGCTATTACACCTATCTCCAAAATAGCAAAAGTGTACAACAAAAGTGTACTGGGCTATTTTAACAAAGCATTTAAGTCTCTCCCTGAACCAAACACCTACAATTTGGTTTCAATTGAAAAGTATCGGCCAACAACAGCATATAATATATATATACAATATACTCATTAAAATCCCATTTATTATTGCTAAATCCAAAGGTCACAAGAAATAGATTGCTCACAAGAAAATGTGGCCCCTAACAGGAAGGGTTAAGTACCCCTTGAATTCCTAACAGGTCACATAGGTGACCCATCAACCTTCCAAAGGTCAAGTGACCTTCCATTCTCACAGCCAGGGGTGGCCTTCCAATACTTGAAGGGTCAAGTGACCTTGATTTCCTAACCGGTCACATGGGGCTAAACCATTAGAAAGGTCAAGTGACCCTTCTCGTGAACCAATAGCACAACACCTGCTGTGCTCACACACCCAGGTCAGAGTAATGAAAAGAGGGAGGGATAGCTCATTATATATTTAGAGAAAAAGAGAAACTCTCTCTCTCTCTTCCATTCTAAATCCAATAAAATCTAAAACGAAAGAGGAAAATTAATGGAGATCGAGCAGTGAGAGGCGAAGACTCACCGAGGTTGGAGTCGGTCGGGTGAGAACGACTACGACTACGACGGAGCAGAGAAGCGACAAACGAGGCACGACTTCGACGTCACCGGGGTGGAGGCGCTCAAGGCGGACACGGCTCACCGCTGTGGATCTGACACGGCATCGACGGCGAGGTTGGAAACTCGTTGAGACAAAGGTCGGCAAAGTGACAAGGCCGGAGCTAGGTGGGCTGCTGGTGGTGGGTCGGTCGGGTGAGATAGAGACGGTGTAGTGGTGATAGCGACGAGTGGTTGAACGAAAATGGTAGGGGATGGTGGTGGTTCACCGGAGCACGACCGGAGTGCTCCGACGGCGGATGGTGGCAATGCTGCTCGGAAGAGAGAAAAAGTGTGAGCAGAGAGAGAGACTGTAGAGAGAATTTATTGTGTAATAAAATAATGGTCTGAATATTTAAAGAATAAAGTTGAGTGCTCCCCAAGGCTAGTGGCAGGATTGCAATATTTAGTAGATCTATGGGTAATTGGTAGGCAGCCTCTAACTAATCCTAATAGATTTTTGGCACCTAGCTACTAATATAGTTTAGAAATAATTAACTGCTATTTAGGCTACACTAACAATTAAAACTCTTCCTAACCCGAATAGGCCCATAGTAATAGCTAACTTGGGCTGGCAGCCCAAGCCTGAGTATTCTAATACAATTGGGCTTGGAAGCCCTGTCCACAAATTTAATATTAACTCTTCATAAATAATTAGTAGTAATAATAATAATTACTAATAAAATATTTCTGAATTAAATATTTTAATTAAAGACACTAATCAGAATTTGGCATTCAAAATAATTTTGTGAAAAATTTAGAAATAATATTGATCATAAAAAATTAGAGAATTTCAAATTAGGGTAGTTACACTTGTCCCAAAGAATGCATCGAATGAATCGATGCGAAGCGCCGCGTTGCCTCGAAGGATAAGTGCGTTGAGACGGCTCGAAGATTATAAGAAATCGAATCAACCAAGACGCAAGTCCAAATCGATGCAAGTATTGATTTTAGTTGGTTTTATGTGCAGGCTATACGTTTACGCTGAAATGTTAGAGGTCGATCTTTTGCCTTATTCAGTAAGGGGTCCACGAAAGAAAATCGTCGTATTATGACGGACTGAGACTTGGGCACGTTAAGCCAAATCGGACGTATGATTCAATGAAGCACGAAGTGCTCGAATGGCTAAGTCAAGAGAGTGGCCGTGCAATGAAGTTAGGGGATCGAGCCGCAACGGCTCGGCGAAACAACAAGGCAAATCGACTCAAGGTGGAGGGACATTGACTCTCTTTCCTACTCCGTCATGCTTAAGTAAAATACATATCATTGTATGCTGAGTTAACCTATCAACGCCACGGACATGGCTCGATAAAGAGATAAACATAGTGCGTGTCGAACACTAGATAGAACAATTGAAATGAATCGTACGGCAGACGTAAGAGTCGCTATGGAGCATTGAATATTGCAAAGGCGACCGCCTCGGTGCGCAAGCCAAAAGAACATATGATAACTGTATCGACGAATGCCCCAGTGCATAAGTTATTCCGTGCCCTCGCGTACGAGATAGCATGCTAGAACATTGAAAGACTATATCGGCACGATTGCCTCGGTGCACGAGCAATAGAACATTGAATAGCCTATCGAGGAGTGCCTCAGTTGCATGAGTCGGAAGGATGGAACATAAGTATAATGCGTTGAACACTAAGGCGTAGAATATGGGAAACACGGCTTCGAGGCGTGCATTGAATGCACGATGCAAGGAAAGACGGCAAATGTGCACAATGGCACGATACTTACCACTACTAAAATCTGCTTAATTGGCGATGTAAGTTTAGCGACGTTAGCAAAACGTCGCTAAATTGTGTACATTAGCAACGTATAAATGAAACGTCAGTAACCATCGCCACTAGCGACACAAATAGCGACGTGACAACGACGTATATTAGTTACGTGATCTAGTCGTCGCAAATCGTCGCTACAACGTCGCTAATAGCGACTAACTTAGCGACGGTAATGATAGCGTTGCTAAATTCTAATTATATCCCCTCCACCATTTTATTTCTTCTATTTTACTCTCTCACTCTCTCTCCTCCCCCCTCCGGCGCTCTCACTTTCTCCGACGCTCTCACTCTCTCCGGCGACTCTCACTCTCCCCAGCGACTCTTCTCCCTCTCCGGTACGTGACTCTCCCCCTCCCTCTCTCTTTCTCTTCGGCTGTTTTGGTTGTTGGTGGTTGGGGCTGCGAGTGGCTCGGAGGGAGGTGCAGGGGGGATACGGGTGGGAGGTGAGTGGGAGGTGGCTAGGGGGTGCGGTAGGGGGGCCGAGGGCGGCTGGGGGAGGGGAGTTAGGGTTAGGGTTCGGGTTAGGGTCTATTTTCTCCTATTTTACTCTCTCACTCTCTCTCCTCCCCCCTCCGGCGCTCTCACTCTCTCCGGCGCTCTCACTCTCTCCGACGACTCTCACTCTCTTCGACGAATCTCTTCCCTCTCTGGTACATGGTACTCTTCCTCTCCCTCTCTCTGTCTCTCTTTCTCCGACTATTTTGGTTGTTGGTGGTTGAAGGGGTGTGCGTGGCTCGGGGGGAGGGGCAGGGGGGATGCAGGTGGTTCGGGGGTGAGTGGTGGGTGGCTGGAGGGGTGGGGCAGGGGGGACAAGGGCGGCTGGGGGAGGAGAGCTAGGGGTAGGGTTCGGGTTAGGGGTGGGTATGTGTGGGCGGCTGGGAGAGGGGAGTGGAGGGTTAGGGTTTGGGTTAGGGGCGGTGTAGGGGGGCTTGGTCAGGGACACCGATAGTGCCAAAAAATCTGATAATTTAGTAATAATTATTTGTTTTCCGATACCAAAAAATGTGATACTCCGATTCGAACGCACTGATAGTGCCAATATTTGTAACAAGTAGTTTTGTTGGTTGGTTAATTAGTAACATGGTGATCGGGACATATAGTCCCTACAGCCATTCGACTGGCGAGACAGAAACTATGGTATGACATGGTGATCAGGACATAGTCCCTGCAGCCATTCGACTGGCGAGGCAGAAACTATGTAGCCGTAGATAAAGTTGACTGTCCTCCGACCCTCATCCCTCGACAATAATGATATGACAACCTATCACTATATCTTATATAGTAGTAGATGATGTCTTAGTATTACATTATGTGAGTTCATCTTGATTCTGTTACATTCTTCAGATACTAGATACGATAAGAACATATACTACACCATATGTACAGAACATAATGATCCACACTAATGTATGCTAGAATGAATCTTGGGTTGTGTTCTGAGCCATCCATTCTCATATTTAAATAGATATGAATTAGTACTGTGAGAGCGCCGGAGAGAGTGAGAGCACCAGTGGGGGGAGAAGAGAGAGTGAGAGAGTAAAATAGGGGGAAATAAATTGGTGGGAGAATATAATTAGAATTTAGCGCCGTTTATACTAACGTCGCTAAATTAGTTGCTATTAGCGACGTCATAGCAACATTTCACGACGACTAGCTCATGTAATTATGTAGCCGTAGATGAAGTTGACTATCCTCCGACCCTCATCCCTCGGCAATGATGATACGACAACCTATCACTATATCTTATATAGTAGTAGATGATATTTTAGTATTATATTATGTTAGTTCATCTTGATTCTGTTACATTTTTCAGATACTAGATACTAGATTCGATAAGAACGTATACTACACCATATGTACAGAACATAGATGATTCATACTAAGCTAGAATAAATTTTGGGTTGTGTTCTGAGCCATCCATTCTCACACTTGGCAAAAAATCAAATTTTCTGTACTTTATCTGCTTTCGAAAATGTACTTAAATTATATGATGGTTCCTTTAGTTAGCTTGCTTATGTTACAATTATATTATTTATGAATATCGATCTTACCAGATGTCACCCATGACCCGAAGAGTGGCACGTCGTTTGAGGGAAACAGTGAATACTGAGGTGGCTCCTCCTACTGTTAAGGAGGAAGTGGCACCGGTAGCTAGTGAGACCGGGAGTTCTATTTATTCAGCATCGGTAGATAGTGAGACCTGGAGTTCTATTCATGCAACACTTGCAAGGGACTACATCTCTCCTGCCACCGTCGATCCCACTTATTCGAGGTGGTTGCGTGATCGTATCACTGAGCGTTTGCGTGAGCTGCGTAGTTCTCATTAGATATTAGTACTTATTTGTATTGGACTATTTGTATTGGATTGTTTTTGTATTAGACTATTTGTATTGGACTACATATATGAATTAGTACTGTGTCAATCTCTGGATTATATTGGACTACGACATGGTGATCAGGACATAGTCCCTGCAGCCATTCAACTGGCGAGGCAGAAACTATGGTACGACATGGTGATCAGGACATAGTCCCTACAGCCACTCGACAACCAACCGGAGATGATACTCTGAGAAATCCATCTGAGTAGGACGTATATTCTGAGAGATCACCTTTACAAGAATGATATTAGTAGTGGGATTGAGTGTTGGAGGAGATATTATCAGAGTAAACGTCCTACTCAGATGGGTCTCTTACCGTTACTATTTTTTCTGACAGTATGGTGGATGTGCTCCATCAACATATTCTTGCTCTGAGCCAAAACTTTGTTCCGGAGCTTAAGTGGACATCCTTCGTGTAGAGCTCGAGCGAGAGGTTCCTGACAGCATGGTGGTCTCCTTTGTCAAAGGATTCTTGCTCGTCTTACAACCAATTATGGGACGAGCAAGAATCATTTGACAAAGGAGACCACAATGCTGTCAGAAACTTCTCGCTCGAGTTCTACACGAAGGATGTCCACTTGAGCTCCGGGGAAAGTTTTGGCTCAGAGCAAGAATTTGTTGACGGAGCACATCCACCATACTGTCAGAAAAAAATAGTAACGATGAGAGACCCATCTGAGTATGACATATACTCTGATAATATCTCCTCCAACACTCAATCTCACTACTGATATCATTCTTGTAAAGGTGATCTCTCAGAGTATACGTCCTACTCAGATGGATCTCTCAGAGTATCCTCTCTGGTTGGTTGTCGAGTGCTACTTAGTTAAATTTCAAGTGCTACTTAGTTGTGTCTCTCTCTCTATCTATCTTGCTTTCAATGCTATAGTGTTGTTCCCCCTCGCAATACGAAATGGTCCGATACCGATACTCTGAGTATCAGACCATTCCTATGTGTATCGGTATCGCAATCACAATACCGATACTCGAGTATCGCATTGATACTCAAGTATCACATCTGATAGTTCTCTCATTTATTTGTCAATTACTGTATTTCAGTTCTAGTTAGTTTTATGTGATTCTCTGATAGTTCTTTTATTTATTCTATATTTTGGCTCCAGCTCCAGCTCCATTTGTATTAATCTACGGTACGACATGGTGATCAGGACATAGTCCCTGCAACCATTCGACTGGCGAGGCAAAAACTATGTAGCCGTAGATAAAGTGACTTTCCTTCGACCCTCATCCCTCGGTAATGATGATACGACAACCTATCATTATATCTTATATAGTAGTAGATAATATTTTAGTATTACATTATGTGAGTTCATCTTGATTCTGTTATATTCTTCAGATACTAGATACTAGATTCGAAAAGGACGTATACTACACCATATGTACAGAACATACATGATTCACACTAATGTATGCTGGAATGAATTTTGGGTTGTGTTCTGAGCCATCTGTTCTCACACTTAAAATACATATGAATTAGAACTGTGTGTCAATCTTTATTTTTGTATTTTCGACGAACCCAGGGATTGGATTCTGTATTTTGTATTTTGGATTCTGTATTTTGGCTCCAGCTCCAGCTCCATTTGCATTAATCTACGGTACGACATGGTGATCAGGACATAGTCCCTGCAGCCAATCGACTGGCGAGACAGAAACTATGTAGCCATAGATAAAGTTGACTGTCCTTTGACCCTCATCCCTCGGCAATGATGATACGACAATCTATCACTATATCTTATATAGTAGTAGATGATGTTTTAGTATTACATTATGTGAGTTCATCTTGATTTTGTTATATCCTTCAGATACTTGATTCGATAAAAACATATACTACGCCATATGTAAATAACATAGATGATTCACACTAATGTATTCTAGAATGAATTTTGGGTTGTGTTCTGAGCCATCCGTTCTCACACTTGAAAAAAATTGAATTTTTGCTATTTTATCTGACGCACAAATACCGTTCGAGTGAGACAAAGGCATGCAGCCAGTTCCCTCCCTCCATTCTCCCTCTCCCTCTCTCATGCTATCAACGTCACAACTTTTCTAGTACTGCTCCCTCTAATGATGATGAAAGCAAAAATCAAAGACCCCCCTCTCCTTTCTCACTCTTCACAGTTCTCACAATAGGAAGGATCAGTTCTTTCTAGTTCTCTTCCATCCATCCATTCCTCCGTTCTGATCAAGCATCTTCCTTCTCCTCTCCTCTACCATGGCTCTAGACCCATCTTCTCCTCCCTACTTCCCTTCTTATTTGACTCTCTCAGTCACATATGATATCCAGCTCAAGTGTAGAGTCGGGGAAGAAGAAATGGACAGGAAGAGGAAGGGGAAGCAGCACAGCCGACGGCATGACCTGGAGGAAGTACAGAGGTTTTCTTCAACATTCGTAGGAGAACTATAAGGATATATCTTTTCACAACATGTTATCTTGTCAAAGACCCTTAATATGAATATCATGTTACCGCGGTGTCGGAAGACTAACATGTCATAATTTTTTAAGCCGTGTGTTTTGACATAACCCTCCCAACTCTTTCCTCCTATGTAGTAATCTTGCATTTCTTTATGAAGTCCAAGACGGCATATAGTGACTCGTAATAGAAAAATATGTCGTCTTAGAGTTCATAAAGAAATGCAAGATTACTACATAGGAGAAAAGAGTTGGAAGGATTATGTCAAAACACACGGCTTAAAAAATTATGACATGTTAGTCTTCCGACACCGCGGTAACATGATATTCACATTAAGGGTCTTTGACAAGGTGATATGCTGTGAAAAGATATATCCTTATAGTTCTCCTACGGATGTTGAAGAAAACCTCTGTACTTCCTCTGGGTCATGCCGCCGGCTGTGCTGCTTTCCCTCCTCTTCCTGCCCACTTCTTCTCCCCCAACTCTACACTTGAGCTGGATATCATATGTGGCTGAGAGAGTCAAATAAGAAGAAGGGAAGTAGGGAGCAGCAGATGAGTCCAGAGCCATGGGGGAGGAGAGGAGAAGGAAGATGCTTGATCAGAACGGAGGAATTGATGGATGGAAGAGAACTAGAAAGCACTGATCCTTCCTGTTGTGAGAACTGTGAAGAGTGAGAAAGGAGAGGGGATCTTTGATTTTTGCGTTCATCATCATTATTGGGAGCAGCACTGGAAAAGTTGTGACGTTGATAGCATGATAGAGGGAGAGGGTAAATGGAGGGAGAGAAGTGGCTGCATGCCTTTGGCTCACTCGAGCGGTATTTGTGCGTCATCTGGTGGCGCTCCTCCAGCTCCAGGTCCAGCTCCAGGCGATCAGTAGTTTCGTTTTTTTCATTTTTGGACTGTACTATATTTTTGACTTTATACGTATTTGGGGATATTCAATTTTTTTGTTGAGGATAATGAGTTTGTATGCATTTGCGGATATTGATTTGGTTTGTCGAGGATATTATATATTGACATTGTTCGTTGCGGATAGTATTTTTTCTTTATATTTTTTGTATATTCTGGAATGTATTGTGCGTGCCGGTGTTGAGTGTTCCACCGAGGGGATCGACGAACCTAGGGATTGGATTCTGTATTTTGGCTCCAGCTCCATTTGTATTAATCTACGGTACGACATGGTGATCAGGACATAGTCCCTGCAGCCATTCGACTGGCAAGGCAGAAACTATGTAGCCGTAGATAAAGTTTACTGTCCTCCGACCCTCATCCCTCGGCAATGATGATATGACCACCTATCACTATATCTTATATAGTAGTAGATGATGTCTTAGTATTATATTATGTGAGTTCATCTTGATTCTGTTACATTCTTCAGATACTAGATACGATAAGAACATATAATACACCATATGTACAGAACATAATGATCCACACTAATGTACGCTAGAATGAATCTTGGGTTGTGTTCTGAGCCATCCGTTCTCATATTTAAATAGATATGAATTAGTACTGTGAGAGCGCCGTAGAGAGTGAGAGCGCCAGAGGGGGGGAAGAGAGAGAGTGAAAGAGTAAAATGGAGGAAAATGAATTGGTGGGGGAATATAATTAGAATTTAGCGACGTTCATACTAACGTCGCTAAAAGCGACATTTCGCGATGACTAGCTCATGTAACTATGTAGCCGTAGATGAAGTTGACTGTCCTCCGACCCTCATCCCTCGACAATGATGATACGACAACCTATCACTATATCTTATATAGTAGTAGATGATATTTTAGTATTATATTATGTGAGTTCATCTTGATTATGTTACATTCTTCAGATACCAGATACTAGATTCGATAAGAACGTATATTACACCATATGTGCAGAACATAGATGATTCACACTAATGTATGCTAGAATGAATTTTGGGTTGTGTTTTGAGCCATCCGTTCTCACACTTAAAACACATATGAATTAGTACTGTGTGTCAATCTTTGTTTTTTTTTTCGACGAACCTAGGGATTGGATTCTGTATTTTATATTTTGACTTTGTACGTATTTGGAGATATTCAGTTTTTTCATTGAGGATACTGAGTTTGTACGTATTTGCGGATATTGATTTGGTTTGTTGAGGATATTATATATTGACATTGTTCGTTGCGGATAGTATTTTTTCTTTATATTTTTTGTATATTCTGGAATGGATTGTGCGTGCTGGCGTTGAGTGTTCCACCGTGGGGGTCGACGAACCCAGGGATTGGATTCTGTATTTTGTATTCTGTATTTTGGCACAGTTTCCAGCTCCATTTGCATTCTGGAACCTATTTTTTATATTTTTTTAACTTAGCGACTGTTTTAGTGACGTTACCATTAGTCGCTAAATATTAGCGACGTTAATAAATGTCGCTAAAAGCATCGCTAAATGTTGACGTGTTAACGCGTGGCACCATAATCTGATGTCAGCTCGTCGTCACCAAAACGTCATAACAGTGACACTAAACGGCGACAACGCAATAACGTCGCCTTATACGTCGCTAATTAGCGTCAACAATCAAATGTCGCACATAACGTCGCTAGTTAGCGACGTTAATAACATCGCCAAATATCGTCGCCGTAGCGACATTTTACGACGTTTTCTCGTTTAGCGACACATTTTTTTCCATCGTTTCTAAAATATCGTCCAAAACGTCGCTAAATTCACTTAGCGACATTTTTGTCGAGTTTAGCGACGTTTTGTAACGTCGCTAATCTGACAAATTTGTGTAGTGTACAAAAGATAGCGTCGTTGTGACGAGGAGAAGAGTTATGGCATGGATGTGACATAACTGTCGATGCGGCATGGTGCCTTCATAATGTTCGTGGCCTTCGGGCGTTCTTGAGGACATTGGGGCGTTGTGCCAATTGAAATAGAGATAAGCGAACTTGCTTGGTTGTATGAAAAATAAGATTCGTTGCATGGTCAAATGGACTTAAAGATATAAAAGCCCGTGCATGGGTATTCCTTCGAACGTGGCGCACCAGGACGCTGGGACCGTTCGGCCTAGGAGGGATTGCGTTTGCGGTATTGTTGGTGCACTTCATTTAGATGGGTAGCGACCTTCTGGTAAATGTGATAAGCCACGTGCTGCGATTATTTCGGTGGCCTCTGATGTTGGTTAGCAACCGCACAGAGTAAACATCGTCTTATGTTTTGATTCGATAAATATAAGTCCATTCTAGCCCGAAAAGCGAGTAACCTTCATATAGTTAAGGGCGATGGGTTTAGAAGTGCAAGGTATACGTATATCCTGCATGGATGGATCCTGAATAGAGGGCACTTATAACAAGACAGGGAAAATGGATAGGCGTATTCACCTTGCGTCGATGCAAGGGCGAGTGCGTCGATATTGGTAAGTCGTGCCACGAAATAAACACGAGATTGCTTGCCTGTTTACTTATACGAATTGAATAACATGCTTGCCATGCTTTACAATCTTCGAATATGCCATGAACTCATCCTAAAGAGAACATAGAAAGAGAACTAAATTGTATGTTTGCATGAATCAATATAATACTAAATGTCAGTTTTTAAGTAGGTTTTTGATCAGTACAGCGAGGACGAAAGTACTAATCTCCTACTAGTTTGCTAGCAGGTTCAGGGCTTGGTCTGCTCGCGGCGGAGCTTCGCTTGAACGCATTGAGGCTTGAAATGCCAAAGCGTATTTAAGCGTGCGATCGCATTGACGTTCGGATATGCAACACGATTGATGCAGCCGAGATATAGAAGGCATGATGTATGGAACGGTAAAATCCTTTGTGGGCAAGAGAGAACCTGAGTGTTGTAGCCAATCTGGCAAATTCTGTTGTACTATCGAAAGCCTTTGTAATCGCATTTCGAATATCAATAAAGAGAATTGTTTCGTATACTCTGTATTCCTTTTGTTGTTAAATGTTCAACTCAAAGATAACCATTTGAGAACTTGTCATCTTGCCTTGCACGAGCGCAACTCCAGGCTCGTGCGGCATCACGCCTCCTGCGAGGACGATGATTAGGGTGATTTCGGGTCGGGGCGTGACAAATTGGTATCAGAGCTCTAGGATCAATTTCCTCTGGATGCTTGCTTCATTACAATTCCAAAAAGTTGCCCACCACCAATCTAAATCACTCTTGACTCTACTCGATGCCGCACTGGATGTTCTATACAATAAGTCTAATATGAATCATGTAATTTTGTTGCATGTTGTTTTGGAAATTATATGGTGTTTGTTAGAAAAGTCGTGAAAGGTTTGTTGCTGCAAGTGCAACAAGTTGCGAGATGTGAATTCAAAGATTTGTTGTTGCGGAGGCAACACGTCGTGAATTGAAATTTGAGATGTTCGTTGTTTGCAATAATCGATATGAAAAATATTGGTTGCATCGATACAATGAAAGTCGTGAAATGTTGCTGCAGCAATTGCCACGCATTGATTGTAAATGATGCGTTGAAAAGAAAATGAAAGTTGATATGGAATGTGTCGAATGGATTCACATATTGATTTTGAATGTGCGTTGCGATGAAAAGTGATAAGTCAATATCGAATGTTTGAACGGATTTGGGCATTGACTTTAAATATCGGGAGTAAATCATTACACGAGGTGCGGTAAATATCGAAAATAAATCGTTGTACGATGTGCAATGTGTATTAAAAGTAAAATGTTGTATGTGGTACAACGAATATCAAAGTGAAATCGTTGCACGAAGTGCGATGGATATTGAGAATGAATTGTTGCACAATATGCAACGGAAGAAAACAAAAATTATAAATCGAGAAACGAAATCGGTTCGGTTGCACACCGAGCTTGTATTGGCAAATGAAAACATTGGCTGAGTTGTTTCAGATTTGATTTAATCAGAGTTACGGTTGTGATCAAGCACGATCATTGCAAAAATCGTGCATCGAAAGATATCGTTTGTTCGTAAAGAGTACGTTGCGACGGAAGTAACTTGATTTCTGGGTGGTATATGGCATACCACCGATGCAATAAATGGCTCGATTTCTAGTAGTATATGTAATACCACTTATGCGATAAATTGCATCGACGTATTATGAGAATTGTGGAAGGTTTGTCCGCAACGAACGGGATAGCACCGAGTCTCGAATGAGAATTTGTATGACGACATATTGATGCAAGTGTTCTTCGATGATCGGTTAGAGCGGTAAGACGGGACTTGTAACATTGAATGATACGTCGATTGAAAATTTATGTGTTGGTCGAATGACTGGAACTAGCGAAACGATTATGCCTTGAGGCAACAATCGGATCGACGGGATAGGAAACTCGAAACGTTGAAATTGAACCGCACGACTTGCCAGCTCGATAAAAATATTGGGCGATACAAATTATAATCGAATCACACGACTTGCGATTTTGATAGAAATGTTAGCCGATGCAAAGTGAAATCGAATCGCACGACTTACGATCTCGATAGAAATATTGGACGAGACGAAATGTAATCGGATCGCACGATGTGCGACTTTGGTAAGAAAGTTGGTTGATGCGAGTAATCGTGCCTAAGAAATAGTTGGTTGTGTTACGGCAAAACTCATTTGAGTATGACTGAAAAACACGCAAAACTTAGAGGACGAGATCTGATAACTTGAGGATACGATATTAGATAATCGGTAACTCAGTTACGCGATCAAAGTATAGTGGAATGCGGCAAATCGGAGAACAAGTTGATGCGTATGGAAAAGTTTGTTACGAACTTGGATGTATGCGATGCGAGTGAAGTTGACATTTGAAACGGATTCAAAGTTGACCCTTACATTATCGAAATGGATACGGCGTATCGAGATCGATACGTAAGGAAACGTAAATGATGTGAGAATACAAAATAGAGTGTGTCCCGTGCTATGAAATTTTGTAAGTAACGATACGAGAATGAAACGAACTGGTTGATCATGAACTTTGTGATTGATCAAAGACGAGACTATAAGTCATCGACGATTGCTCGATGCGTATAGCATCTCGTGTGTCGACCGCAAAATAAGATAGACTCGAACTCAATGCGAGTAGATGCATCGTGAATAGCAGAATCATCGACGGCAGTGCATGACTTGACTCGGAGGATAGTTGCGCATCAGTTACGCCAATAGAAACGGCTTTGTCCGAAATTGGGTAGCCGCGTAGAATCGTCGGAACGTGATTTGGCTCCGAAATAAGATATAGCATGCTTCCTAGTAAAACTGTCCTTCGGAGATAATCTATAATTATCTAGCGTAGCTTCAGGACAGCTGACCCTAGAAGACTTAACCACCAAATCAAATTGAATGCTGCAGACCGTAAGATGACCCATGCGATATCGCATATGAGATTGCATTGATAACAAATATAACATGGTGCATATTGACGATAAGTCTAGACGATCGAGAATTATTGGAACAGCTTTCGATTGAGAATGATATAGTTAGATTTCGAGTATTCGTCGGATGAATACTTGAATGGTTATGTTGGTCGACGGTCGAACTAGAAATTCACCAACGGACTTGGTGATTCAGATAGGCGAGTACGAGAATCGTGCTATGCATGAGAGAGAACGATAAGAGAATAACTTACGAGTTATGTCGTTAGATTTGATTCGCCTTGCAATTGAGCTTGCGTGAATCGAAATTATGTTCGATATTGCGAGACGGATAAGTTAGAAATTTGGCTAGTGAATTTCCTACTCGATAGGAATCGAACGTAAGGCGTATCGTAAAGACCTTTGTGTCAAGGCGATCGTTGCATTGAGCACCGTCACCTTGATATAAACTTTCATGTCGGATAGATTGTGGCCTTTGTGTCACGACCCGCACCCACTGTGAGGGTACGAGAACGTAACAACGCCCAGCCTACACCGCAGTGTCGGCGGTAGAACGCTGTCCTAGGTTAATCATCTAACAATATAAAGGTACCTGTACAGTATATACACTCCGAATGGAGGTGACATAGCAATATACAGTCTCAATCACATCTAAAGCAGAATGAAAGATAGGAAGATAGATAGATAAATACTGGAATGAAGAAAAAACCACATAAATACAACCAGAGAGTCTAAGTGTCTACTGACATAACAAATCAGAACATTCAGCTCAATATAAGACTCTAATACTGAAAAGAAAGAATATATACAATCTAGATCTCAAATGACAGAAATAGTAAACCTAGACTAGGGAGCCTCAGTCTCTAAGCTAGTGGATCAGGCTGGAAATCTGGGTCACACATGGCATCTACAGCTGCCCCATAGTAGGTGTCTACGCAGGCCTCCTCCTCATCCTCTGTAATATTTTCAACAGGTCCAGTTAGGACGGGAGCGAGCACAAAATATCTCACGCAGTTCATATCGAGTTAGGAAATATAAAGCATGCAATAGAGTAAAGTACATGAAACGCTGAAAGAAGAAGGTATATGAAAAACAGTAGAGATTTGATAACAGAAAATATCTAAATATGATAAGTAAGAACTGTAAGGAACATGTGATTTAGAGTACAATCTGGTTATGTAAACGGGCTAGGAAAGTGCAATGGTAACTCCATTGTACGTGGGTGTACAATAGACATATATAATAGTTATACAATATTGTACGATATGATTTGAGTACATAACCAATTCTACTCCCCCTCCCCAATCAATACACAAGGATCCACTCCATTTACGTTATCTTGTACAATAGTGTACAATATTATACAATGGATGTACAATATTATACAATAGATGTATAATATTATACAATAGTTGTACAATATTATAAAATAGTGTACAATGGTCTATCCCTGGGACTCATGTGATACTGAGAGTACGATATGCACAAGGAGTATACAAGGATATAGGTATTCAGTAAATATAATATGGAAGTAAAACGCACATCACAATATGTATCTAGTGAATACAAGGGGATAACATCCCAAAAGGAGATCCATATAGTACCAATCCGTGATAACAGTCGTGTCAGCATCAAGTACAGTAATCTAGAGCAAGAATGTAAATCCAGACAAGTATAAAACGGTCAGAGAATGTACTCGCCTGATAGCCTGAGTGTCTGAAGAGAATATACTGTCCGAGGAGTGGTGTCTGTCTCCTATAGAACAGTACAAGTCACAACACGTCCAGAATGGTAAAATGAGGTACTACAATGCATTCTACATGAATCTAGGTCAATCTAGGCCAAAGTCAACTCTTGGTCAACTCTGGTCAACCCTAGAAGTCAACTTGGTCATCTATGGTCAAACTAGGTCTAACAAGTCTAAACTAGGTCAAACTAGTCATTCTAGGTCTAACTGGGCTACACAAGTCCAATCCAGACTCTAAACTGACACACAGGCTCATCCATGGGCCATAGGCTATTTCATGCCTATGAACCAACCCAAATTCACATAACACATGCCAATATATATATCTAATATATATTACACATATGATATAGCTATAATATAATATAAAAACACACATATGGGCTAACTATATACATATCACCCATACACTATATTATATAGAACTCACATATAATATATACATAAATAGATTATTTATATACATAATACCTATTGCATATATATAAATATGCATTCATGATATAATAGAGAAAGTGTATGTGTGTGTGTGTAAATGCCTGTGGTGTGTAAACTGTCAAGGTCTGTGTGTGTCAAGAGGAACCATGTGTGTGAGTGTAAAGAGAGGCAAAGTGTGTGTATGTGAAGGAGTGAGTGACCATGTGTGTAGATGTGTGTGTGAATGTGGAGAGTGAGTGAGTGAGGAACACATGAGTGGCTGTGAGTGTTTTAGAGAGTGAGGGTGAGTGTGTGTGAATGCCCTTGTGTAGAGAGGAGGGTGATGTGGGAGAGTGATGTGTATTTACATGCTTGTGTGTGTGTGTGTGAAATGTGAATGATGAGTGAGAGATGTGTGTGTGAATGTGACTGTGAGGGTGTGTCAAAGGGTAGGTTTTAGAAAGTACTTGGGGACTGATATGGGGTTGTGGGGACAGGTATAAGGGTGCAAAGGGACTGTTGGGAACAGCTATGGATGTCCAATTTATGGGCTATTTTCTAGGGAACAATTGGACAGGTAAGGGACTGCTATGGGGGACATTCACATAGGGCAGTAATAGGGTGCAAGGGGGACTGAATTTAGGACCTGTTTTGGAGGCAAATGCATATGGGGTTGTCATGGACAAGTAAGGGCTAATATGGGACTGTCCAAAGGGTGTTACCAATAGGCTAATTTGGCTAAACATTGGGTGAACCAAGAACTATACATGGCTGTCAATGGGGCTAACAAAAGCTTGGTTAAGGGCTGTTACATAGGCTTAGTTTAGGACTAATTTTGGGTATCTATATAGGGGCTGTCCATTGGGGTATTTGGGGCTGTATTGAGATGAAATCAAAGCCCAGTACAGCAAGGGAAAATCAGTGCTCAAAGCAGGAATTGAAAACTGAAAGTTGTTTCAGTTTTTCTCCCAGTTTGAATGCAAAATACCACCAATTGAAGTCAATTTCAACATACAGCTAGATTTCTTATAGTAGAACCCTAAATGGGTCTAAAATCAATATGTTAACAACATTAGATGGGTTAAAACAGTTGCCCAATTTCGATTTCCAAAACTGGAATTTTAGGAGAAATGATACATAGTATCAGAAATTGGTAAATTGCTGAAAACCCAGTGAAAACATAATAACATTCAAAATAAAAGGGTGGTAAAGTGAGAACACGTTGCATACGTGTTACGTGATGTGTTTGTGTCCACAAAAGTGGACACAAACGTGTCCAATCACTTTAAAACCGAAAACAGTAAAAACTGAACACGGCAGTGCACAATCATCGTGCACGTGTGCACGCGTGTCGTGCACACGACACAAGACACAACGTGTCTCGAGGTCACTAACCTAGGTTCACCTAGGATAGGTCCTCGTGTCTAAGTGTCTACACTGGGTCCTAGTGTCCGCGTGTCTGACTTACACACGCGTATCAGTGACACCCAAATCGACTGAACCTGTCAGTCTCAAATCAGTACAGAGCCTCGTGCTCATTCGACACGACACGGGGATACGTGATACTTGACACACGTGGTGTCAGTCATTGCCCCCTAGTGTGTGTCGAGTTTCACATGTCCTTGTGCTGTGTCCGAAGAGAAATAGCCCCCGCACAGCAGGACACGCGCACAGTCTCGCGTGCGCGGGCACTCGCGTGTGCACGTGTCGAATACGACACGATATGACACAGAGACACTCTCAGTTCAACAGAAAAGCATAAGCAACCCCAAAAACTAATTTTCTATTCAAAAATATTTCGAAAATAACACAAAAACTTTCTTTGTGGCATTTTCACAAACACGTGCATAGGGACACTGATACGTGTCCAAATAGGACACGAAATGGACCCAAATTTTAGGGTTTCCTATTCCTGCAGTTAGGTTAGGCCTAAGGTTCCCCAGAAATGCAATAAAACTAGAATTTCATTGTGAAAAATAGAAAGTTACCCCTATGTATCAAAATCTCCAAAAAGCTCTAAAGAGAGAGGTTCCTCTTGAGAGTCAAACTCCTCCAAATTGATTAAATCTGAGAATAAAATGTAACAACAGCAAGAATACTAAAATTAAAACCTATTGCAATTTGTTTGGGGGAAAAAGGAGCTAAAATGGATTTTCTAGAGATTTTTGAAGTTGGGACATTACCTCTTTCTAAAGCTTGCTCTTCCTTAGAGGCTAGCCCTAATTCTAAGAGAATATTTATAAGGGGGGAATCCCAAGGATGGGTTAAGTGGCTGGACAAAATGTTAGGTTTAGGGTTGGGCACTTGGCTAAGGGGCTTTGGGCTTAGTCATAAAACAAATGACTTAAAAATCACAAGTCATGACTTGTGGTCAAATCTTTCTATTCAAAACTCAATATTCTTAATTGTTTTCACTAACTAGAGTATGGTTGACCTAACTTAACCTAGGGTCTCATAACTAGTCAAGTCCAACTCAACTAGGGTTAGGTCACAAAGTCAAAGCTAGTCAAAGTCAACCTAGTCAACCCTCATTCAAACAATTCCAAAATAAATTCTAAAAATTCCCAAAAATTCAAATAAATCCTAAAATGACCAAAATATCCTCTAGGCTAAAATGTACTAATCAAACATCCTAATCACATGGCTAGGCTCTAGGTCAACAGTCTCCAAGGTTACACTAGTCAAACACCAAAATCATAAGTCATGATTTAAATAGTTTAAAAATAATTAAAAATTACCAAAAATCATATTATTAATTAATATCATAATTAAATAAATTAAAATACAAAATTTCAAAATTACCCTTATTTTAGAAAACTGGGTGTTACAAGTCTACCCACCTTAGAAAAATTTCGTCCTCGAAATTTAAAATGGCAGTAGTCCTTCTAGGTCAAACACCCCACAATCAGAGTCTCAAACATACCGTCAGATAATCATATGCGTCTGTCCAAAACCATGATACTCAGAATCTCTATCATGCCAGTGAGCAAGGCTACGATAATCACAGAGTTCTCAACTATTGTACATACCTCTAGAACTATGGTATTTAAAATTTTTGCATTGCCGTGCGCTTGGCAGCGAAAACCTTAAATTCCCACACCCGAGAAATACGTCCATAGTCCGACTATATATCCTCACTATGCTTGCTAGCATGACCCTAGAGGATTCTAAAATCTCATAATCGAGGCGATCTAGCCCATACGACTTATCTCAGAAGAAAATTAAATCATACTGAAACACTAGTTCAAACTTATCAACAATAAAGAAACAGATAGGAATAGATGGAACTGAATTTCAAGATAAGAATTTCAGGATTGAATCAAAAGAACGGAACCTACAACTAGATCTCCAACGGCCTGAGCATCCTCGGCTGTCATGGCGAAAGCTCGCCCTGGCTGGCCTCCCCTGGCCTGCTGCTGATGCTGGACGAATCTCTGCTGCTGAGTCTGCAATGGTGGTCCCCTCTGCTGTCATGCCGGAGCTCTAGCTCCTGGTGCTACCTGAGCCAATGGTGTCGGGTTCTTGGGACACTCTCTACACTGATGTTCCACTGATCCGCAAAGTAAACACATATCCAGCCTCTTCCTGCAGTTGTCCCACCCATGGCCTTACTTCTTGCAGAAGTTGCACATGGTGTTCTGCTGCTGCCTGGGTGCCTGCTAATAATGTACCTGTCTCTGTCCCTGATACTGAACAGGCCTCTGCTGCTGCTGCTGAAAATGGGCCATCGACTGCTGATACTGCTGCTGAAACTCATGCTGAACGTACGGCCTCTTGGCTGGTCCTCCGCTGCTGCTGCCCCCAACTGGGTCTCGCCCCTCTTGAGCCTAATCTCAAGATCATCCTCCGCCAATAAGGCTCCCGTCAGAATCTCCTCGAATGTGGCATCCCTGTTGCCCTTGGTCAAGGACTTGACTTCCTTGACCAGACCCTTCCGGAACCTCTGGGCCTTCGCCGCCTCGCTCAAACCCTCCATGAATCTGCTGAGGCGACCGAACTCCCCAGCGTACTCCTCCACTGACAGGCTCCCCTGAACTAGGCTCTCAAACTGCGACTCTAAAGCTCTGAGCACTGAATCTGGGAAGAACTTTTTCTTGAAGAAGCCCTTGAACTCCTCCCAAGTCTGTCCGGCTACCCCCACCCTGGGGTCTGAATGATACCAGGTGCGAGCAAGATCTCGTATCCGGCTAGCTGCGGCCTCGATCTGAAGATCTGCTGGAATTCTGGCCAAGCGAAAGATCTCCTCTATATGCTCGATCCACTCATCGGCATATAGGATCCCCTCTGTCCCCAAAAAGTCTCTGGGGCTCATCTTCTGAAACTGCTCGATCCCCGGTGTCTTTGGCTGCTGAACCACTGGTCGAGCTGCGGCTGTCGTGACGGCCAACTCCATGCCTCTGTCCTGTCGAGCCTGCTGTCGGTCCATGAACTGCTGGAAATATGCGAACATCTGAGCTGCGTCTACGTTTCCTGTAGGCGGCGGCTGCTGGAACGGTACTTCTGGAATGACTGGGTCCTGCCTCTGAACTGGTGAAGGCATACCCTCTGCTGCTGGTGGAAGGGCTCCTCCGACCGCAGCTGAAACGCCTACCCCAGCTGGCATGACTGGGGCTGCGGTACCGAGAGCTGACTGCTGCTGTTGAGGGCGAGAGGTGGCAGACCCCTCTACAGCGTCCCCCGGTCCGTAGCGATGAGATCTTGTCTCAACCATCCTGGAGACAGATCAAAGAAACAATTGCTGAGAATAAGTCGAAAGAGCAAAGGAGGACAGTTATATTCAAGGAGAACAATATCAGCAAGAACTGAGATGGCATGAATTAGATAAGAGTTTTTCCTAATGTGATTGAGTACCTTCAAAAATATCCTAATCCTACTGCAGGCTGTAGTGATACTCTAGTTCGAATACCACTACATAAACTCGACCTGCATGGACCACCACTAAAAACGTGTCACGACCCGCACCCACTGTGAGGATACGAGAACGTAACAACGTCCAGCCTACGCCGCAGTATCGGCGGTAGAACGCTGTCCTAGGTTAATCATCTAACAATATAAAGGTACATGTACAGTATATACACTCCGAATGGAGGTGACATATCAATATACAGTCTCAATCACATCTAAAGCAGAATGAAAGATAGGAAGATAGATAGATAAATACTGGAATGAAGGAAAAACCATATAAATACAACCAGAGAGTCTAAGTGTCTACTGACATAACAAATCAGAACATCCAGCTCAATACAAGACTCTAATACTGAAAAGAAAGAATATATACAATCTAGATCTCAAATGACAGAAATAGTAAACCTAGACTAGGGAGCCTCAGTCTCTAAACTAGTGGATCAGGCTGAAAATCTGGGTCACACATGGCATCTACAGCTGCCCCATAGTAGGTGTCTATGCAGGCCTCCTCCTCATCCTCTGTAATATTTTCAACAGGTCCAGTCAGGACGGGAGCGAGCACAAAACATCTCACACAGTTCATATCGAGTTAGGAAATATAAAGCATGCAATAGAGTAAAGTACATGAAACGCTGAAAGAAGAAGGTATATGAAAAACAGTAGAGATTTGATAACAGGAAATATCTAAATATGATAAGTAAGAACTGTAAGGAACATGTGATTTAGAGTACAATCTGGTTATGTAAACGGGCTAGGAAAATGCAATGGTAACTCCATTGTACGTGGATGTACAATAGACATATACAATAGTTATACAATGTTGTACAATAGGATTTGAGTACATAACCAATTCTACTCTCCCTCCTCAATCAATACACAAGGATCCACTCCAGTTACGTTATCTTGCACAATAGTGTAAAATGTTATACAATAGATGTACAATATTATACAATAGATGTACAATATTATACAATAGTTGTATAATGTTATACAATAGTGTACAATGGTCTATCCCTGGGACTCATGTGATACTGAGAGTACAATATGCATAAGGAGTATACAAGGATATAGGAATTCAGTAAATATATGGAAGTGAAACGCACATCATAATATGTATCTAGTGAATACAAGGGGATAACATCCCAAAAGGAGATCCATATAGTACCAATCCGTGATAACAGTCGTGTCAGCATCAAGTACAGTAATCTAGAGCAAGAATGTAAATCCAGACAAGTATGAAATGGTCAGAGAATGTACTCGCCTGATAGCCTGAGTATCTGAAGAGAATATACTGTCCGAGGAGTGGTGTCTGTCTCCTATAGAACAGTACAAGTCACAACAAGTCCAGAATGGTAAAATGAGGTACTACAATGCATTCTACATGAATCTAGGTCAATCTAGGCCAAAGTCAACTCTTGGTCAACTCTGGTCAACCCTAGAAGTCAACTTGGTCATCTATGGTCAAACTAGGTCTAACAAGTCTAAACTAGGTCAAACTAGTCATTCTAGGTCTAACTGGGCTACACAAGTCCAATCCAGACTCTAAACTGACACACAAGCTCATCTATGGGCCATAGGCTATTTCATGCCTATGAACCAACCCAAATTCACATAACACATGCCAATATATATATCTAATATATATTACACATATGATATAGCTATAATATAATATAAAAACACACATATGGGCTAACTATATACATATCACCCATACACTACATTATATAGAACTCACATATAATATATACATAAATAGATTATTTATATACATAATACCTATTGCATATATATAAATATGCATTCATGATATAATAGAGAAAGTGTATGTGTGTGTGTGTGTGTGTAAATGCCTGTGGTGTGTAAACTGTCAAGGTCTGTGTGTGTTAAGAGGAACCATGTGTGTGAGTGTAAAGAGAGGCAAAGTGTGTGTATGTGAAGGAGTGAGTGACCATGTGTGTAGATGTGTGTGTGAATGTGGAGAGTGAGTGAGTGAGGAACACATGAGTGGCTGTGAGTATTTTAGAGAGTGAGGGTGAGTGTGTGTGAATGCCCTTGTGTAGGGAGGAGGGTGATGTGGGAGAGAGATGTATATGTATATACTTGTGTGTGTGTGAAATGTGAATGATGAGTGAGAGATGTGTGTGTGAATGTGACTGTGAGGGTGTGTCAAAGGGTAGGTTTTAGGAAGTACTTGGGGACTGATATGGGGTTGTGGGGACAGGTATAAGGGTGCAAAGGGACTGTTGGGAACAGCTATGGCTGTCCAATTTATGGGCTATTTTCTAGGGGACAATTGGACAGGTAAGGGACTGCTATGGGGGACATTCACATAGGACAGTAATAGGGTGCAAGGGGGACTGAATTTAGGACCTGTTTTGGGGGCAAATGCATATGGGGCTGTCATGGACAAGTAAGGGCTAATATGGGACTGTCCAAAGGGTGTTACCAATAGGCTAATTTGGCTAAACATTGGGTGAACCAAGAACTATACATGGCTGTCAATGGGGCTAACAAAAGCTTGGTTAAGGGCTGTTACATAGGCTTAGTTTAGGACTGATTTTGGGTATCTATATAGGGGCTGTCCATTGGGGTATTTGGGGCTGTATTGAGATGAAGTCAAAGCCCAGTACAGCAAGGGAAAATCAGTGCTCAAAGCAGGAATTGAAAACTGAAAGTTGTTTTAGTTTTTCTCCCAGTTTGAATGCAAAATACCACCAATTGAACTCAATTTCAACATACAGCTAGATTTCTTATAGGAGAACCCTAAATGGGTCTAAAATCAATATATTAACAACATTAGAAGGGTTAAAACAGTTGCCTAATTTTGATTTCCAAAACTGGAATTTCAGAAGAAATGATACCTAGTATCAGAAATTGGTAAATACTGAAAACCTAATGAAAACATAATAAAATTCAAAATAAAAGGGTGGTAAAGTGAGAAAACATTGCATACGTGTTATGTGATGTGTTTGTGTCCACAAAAGTGGACACAAACGTGTCCAATCACTTTAAAACCGAAAATAGTAAAAACTGAACACAGCAGTGCACAATCATCGTACACGTGTGCACGCGTGTCGTGCACACGACACAAGACACAACGTGTCTCGAGGTCACTAACCTAGCTTCGCCTAGGATAGGTCCTCGTGTCTAGGTGTCTGTACTGGGTCCTAATGTCCGCGTGTCTGACTTACACACGCGTATCAGTGACACCCAAATCGACTGAACCTGACAGTCTCGAATCAGTGCAGAGCCTCGTGCTCACTCGACACGATACGGGGACACGTGATACTTGACACACATGGTGTCAGTTATTGCCCCCTAGTGTGTGTCGAGTTTCACGTGTCCTTGTGCTATGTCCGAAGAGAAATAGCCCCCACACAGCAGGACACGCGCACAGTCCCGCGCACGCGCACGCACTGGCGTGTGCACGTGTCGAATACGACACGATACGACACAGAGACACTCTCAGTCCAACAGAAAAGCATAAGCAACCCCAAAAACTAATTTTCTATTCAAAAATATTTCGAAAATAACACAAAAACTTTCTTTGTGGAATTTTCACAAACACGTGCATAGGGACACTGACACGTGTCCAAATAGGACACGAAATGGACCCAAATTTTAGGGTTTCCTATTCCTCCAGTTAGGTTAGGCCTAGGGTTCCCTAGAAATGCAATAAAACTAGAATTTCATGGTAAAAAATAGGAAGTTACCCCTATGTATCAAAATCTCCAAAAAGCTCTAAAGAGAGAGGTTCCTCTTGAGAGTCAAACTCCTCCAAATTGATTTGAATCTGAGAATAAAATGTAACAACATCAAGAATACTAAAATTAAAACCTATTGCAATTTGTTTGGGGAAAAAAGGAGCTAAAATGGATTTTTTAGAGATTTTTGAAGTTGGGACATTACCTCTTTCTAAAGCTTGCTATTCCTTAGAGGCTAGCCCTAATTCTAAGAGAATATTTATAAGGGGGGAATCCCAAGGATGGGTTAAGTGGCTGGAAAAAATGTTAGGGTTAGGGTTGGGCACTTGGCTAATGGGCTTTGGGCTTAGTCATAAAACAAATGACTTAAAAATCACAAGTCATGACTTGTGGTCAAATCTTTCTATTCAAAACTCAATATTCTTAATTGTTTCACTAACTAGAGTATGGTTGACCTAACTTAACCTAGGGTCTCATAACTAGTCAAGTCCAACTCAACTAGGGTTAGGTCACAAAGTCAAAGCTAGTCAAAGTCAACCTAGTCAACCCTCATTCAAACAATTCCAAAATAAATTCTAAAAATTCCCAAAAATTCAAATAAATCCTAAAATGACCAAAATATCCTCTAGGCTAAAATGTACTAATCAAACATCCTAATCACATGGCTAGGCTCTAGGTCAACAGTCTCCAAGGTTACACTAGTCAAACACCAAAATCATAAGTCATGATTTAAATAGTTTAAAAATAATTAAAAATTACCAAAAATCATATTATTAATTAAATATCATAATTAAATAAATTAAAATACAAAATTTCAAAATTACCCTCATTTTAGAAAACTGGGTGTTACACTTTGTGCAATGTCAATTTAAAGTTACGTCGGAAGAAGTTAAGCACGATGCTAGGTAAGTCACCTAGCGGGCGTAATCCCGAATGTTGATAAAGAAATCGTATCGAGATAAGTGCATAGCCAGATTTCGAAAATAGTTGGGTGATGACTTTGAACGCAAGGCATTGCAGAGACTCGTTGCGATCGGAGGCACGACGGCTCGACGTGATGCATAGAATTGATAGTTTCGATGAAACATACGAAATGAGAAATACGATTTTCAATCGCATCGTGTGCCTTGACTTTTGTTGGAGGATCGCGTATGTATCAATATGCATATGCAATAGAATTGCGAGAACTTATGCTAGAGCCCAAGTCTGATCGAGAGTCCGAGATGGCAAGTAATTGAGAATAAGAAGTTACATGTTAGCGTTGTTCCGATATCCTATAACTGAGCTTGGCTGAAATACATATATTGGTGGGACGCCTAAAATATGTGTATGATTCCAAACTAAGTTGTACGATCCAAATGATAGTGAGACGAGATCGTGGAACGATCTAATGAAACCCTTAGAAATTTAGTATTGGTTTTGGTTCGGGATGAACCTTGTTTCGAGTGGTATATTATGTAATGCCCCGCTCCGCACGGTGCATTATGCTGAGTCATTGACTCTAAGAGTTGCGTTGACCCGATTACGTATCGATACGAATCGTTACGTAGTGTTAAGTTATCCCGAGCAATGCATCGAACTAAGTCGATGCGAAGAGTTGTCTTGTCCCAAAGAGTGCATCGAGTGAATCGATACGAAGCGCCGCGTTGCCTCGAAGGATAAGTGAGTTGAGACGGCTCGAAGATTCTAAAAAATCGAATCGACCAAGATGCAAGTCCAAATCGATGCAAGTATTGATTTTAGTTGGTTTTATGTGCAGGCTATACGTTTACGCTGAAATGTTAGATGTCGATCTTTTGCCTTATTCAGTAAGGGGTCCGCGAAAGCAAATCGTCGCCTTGCGACGGACTGAGACTTGGGCACGGTAAACCAAATCGGACGAATAATTCAATGAAGCACGAAGGGCTCGAATGGCTAAGTCAAGAGAGTGGCCGTGCAACGAAGTTAGGGGTCCAGCCACAACGGCTCGGCGAAACAACAAGGCAAATCGACTCAAGGTGGGGGAACATTGACTCTCTTTCCTACTCCTTTATGCTTAAGTAAAATACATATCATTGTATGCTGAGTTAACCTATCAACGCCACAGGCGTGGCTCGATTGAGAGATAAATATAGTACGCGTCGAACACTAGATAGAACAATTAAAATAAATCGTATGGCAGACGTACGAGTCGCTATGACACATTGAATATCGCAAAGGCGAGCGCCTCGGTGCGCAAGCCATAAGAACATATGATAACTGTATCGACGAGTACCCCAGTGCATAAGTCATTTAGTGCCCTCACGCACGAGATAGCATGCTAGAACATTGAAAGACTATATCGGCACGAGTGCCTCGGTGCACGAGCGATAGAACATTGAATAGCCTATCGAGGAGTGCCTCAGTTGCACGAGTCGAAAGGATGAAACATAAGTATAACGCATTGAACACTAAGGCGTAGAATATGTGAAACACGGCTTTAAGGTATGCATTGAATGCACGATGCAAGGAAAGACGACAAATATGTGCAGCAGTACGATACTTACAAAAGATGGCATCGTTGCGACGAAGAGAACAGTTGTGGCATGGATGTGACATAACTGTCGATGCGGCATGGTGCCTTCGTAATATTCGTGGCCTTCGGGCGTTCGTTGAGGACATTGGGGCGTTGTGCCAATTGAAATAGAGATAAGCAAACTTGTTTGGTTGTATAAAAAATAAGATTCGTTGCATGGTCAAATGGACTTAAAGATATAAAAGCTCGTGCATGGGTATTCCCTCGAACGTGGCATACCAGGGCGCTGGGACCGTTCGGCCTAGAAGGGATTGCGTTTACGGTATTGTTGGTGCACTTCATTTAGATGGGTAGTGACCTTCTGGTGAATGTGATAAGCTACTTGCTGCGATTATTTCGGTGGCCTCTGATGTTGGTTAGCAACCGCACAGAGTTAACATCGTCTTATGTTTCAATTCGATAAATATAAGTCCATTCTAGCCCGGAAAGCTAGTAACCTTCATATAGTTAAGGGGGATGGGTTTGGAAGTGCAAGGTATACGTATATCCTGCATGGATGGATCATGAATAGAGGGCACTTATAACATGACAGGAAAAACGGATAGGCGTATTCACCTTACGTTGGTGCAAGGGCGAGTGCGTCGATATTGGTAAGTCGTGCCACAAAACAAACACGAGATTGCTTGCCTGTTTACTTATGCGAATTGAATAACATGCTTGCCATGCTTTACAGTCTTCGAATATGCCATAAACTCATCCTAAGGAGAACATAGAAAGAGAACTAAATTGTATGTTTGCATGAATCAATACAATACTAAATGTCGGTTTGTTAAGTGGGTTTTTGATCAGTACAGCGAGGACGAAAGTACTAATCCCCCACTAGTTTGCTAGCAGGTTCAGGGATTGGTCTGCTCGTGGTGGAGCTTCGCTTGAACGCATTGAGGCTTGAAATGCCGATGCGTATTGAAGCGTGCGATCGCATTAACGTTCGAATATGCAACAGGATTGATGCGGTCGAGATATAGAAGGCATGATGTATGGAACGGTAAAATCCTTTGTGGGCAAGAGAGAACCTGAGTGTTGTAGCCAATCTGGAAAATTTCGTTGGGCTATCGAAAGCCTTTGTAATCGCATTTCGAATATCAATAAAGAGAATTGTTTCGTATACTCTGTATTCCTTTTGTTGTTAAATGTTCAACTCAAAGATAACCATTTGAGAACTTGTCATCTTGTCTTGCACGAGCGTAACTCTAGGCTCGTGCGACATCATGCCCCCTGCGAGGATGATGATTCGGGTGATTCCGGGTCGGGGCGTGACAAAAACAACATCTATCTATGTGTGTTGAAATATCGTGTTCAACATGTGAATGACTAAAGGATAAATCCGGCACCCCGTGCGTGTCGTGTGCGGCAGCTATTCTCCATAAATGACAATGGAGATGGAAAGGGTAGTTCATACGTCTACTAATATATTTTTTCGTCTGAATAGTACTCATAGATTAGAATAAGTCACGAACACGACAATCGTATGGATGGTAAACAAGAAATATAATATGTAGGGATCCATGATACTAACCCGTGTAACTAGCGTGTCATCAAAGCTTGAAGAGCATATGTATAATATATAATGGAAAAAATATCAAAATTGAAAACAATCAGTATATGTATTTGCTTGGGATTCTTTGCTGGTGAAACCGATAATACCATTATGTTTGGAATAGTCCAGTTGGCTAGGGGTAGCACGCAAAACCAACAATATCCAACCACTCAGTAAGCCACAAAAGTCAAACTCTTATCATTGTCTTCGAATGTTGAAACAGACATCACCAATGTATTTGATTTAAAAGAAATGTCTAAATATACCTACCCAAAAGTCCAATTCTGGACACATGGCAAAATCGTAATTTCGGATCAAAACGATATCCGCTGTTGGACCCACTTTGTACCGAAAAGTGTGCCACTACCTACGGTCTCTAAATTTATCAAGCTATAATTCTAAGGCCTTGATTTGACGATACGAATCCAACCGTATGTTCAAAGTTGGATTTCGATGGGTCATACACAAATTTGCCCGTATGATCGGGTCGCGGGATCGCCAAAATAGCGTTCCAGTCGACCTTCTCAAAATCAGACGAAACTAGACTCACAGTACCAGAAAAATGATACTGTCTTATGGGCACAAGTTTTATCTTGAGAGAACGAACGTGCACGAAGTTATGAGCTAGTTTGCAAGGGGTCGATACGGTGATTTTCGACGGATACACATCGAATTCATCGCGTACACTCAACTAATTCAAGTTCCACCGAATCCCACACGTCCGCAACATCCGTACGCGTATTTCGATGCTCTTGGATTGTGACCAAGTCGTCCGATTTTTTGGGATGAACTCCGTATCAGGAAAAATTCTAGTTTTTGAAAACAGTTTTTCTTGTTTTTTCCTAATTTTTGAACATAAATAACTTTGTGTTTACTGGATGTAAACAGAAATCTTAAAACATGTTTTATATCCCTATAGATGATCTAAAAGGTTGTTCAAAAGGTTTTCAAATATTGTCAACAGGTTGACAAGAATCTTTTCGTAAACTGTAGTATCCCGTCCCTATATCGTGTCCTGTTTCCACCCACGTGGTGCGCGGGAAATGAACACTGCCGCTACCGATTCAGTTGGAACCGATAGATCAGGATCGATTGAATTGGTCAAACGGGAACGATTGAATTAAGATCCTTTTCTCGTTATGGAAAGTATTTTTTCGGAATAAAGTCCCATATTCAGCGGGTTGTGCCTCGAGGATAGACTCTGTGGCTGAGTCGGGAGAGACCTCCCGTTGCTCTATTTTTATGTTGTACTTGCTCTTTGGCTTTGGTTTTCCTGAATGCATTTTCGTGCATGTTTTCGATAATTTTTATGGCTTGTATTTTCGAACTTCGCATTCTTATCGAACTTCTTGAATGGCACAGTATTCTAATCAGTTGCTTATACGATATCAGGTGATCGCGTAGGCGCCGTCTAGCGCAGCCAACCAGTCTTTCGCTTCAAGTAAAATCAAGGTGAGTGGCTGACCTTCTCCCCCTTGACCGCTTCTTAAATCCATCAATAGCATCGTTGTGGGTAAAATGTTAGATGCAAAGCATGGACACATCTGCTTGTTCTATAAGACTACTATAAGCTTGTTATGCGATTCATGATGTAGAACTGCGTTAAACAAAAGATAGACTCGTTGATTAATGATGCCACGGTAAGGCGGGACACGATGAAAATGGTTAAGTATCAAAATATAGACCTTGCTTGAGTAGACTAAATTAGTCTAGCACGGTCATGGACAACTTATCGACAAGGTAAAAGTTTCCTCGAACGGCACCCCGGGGCCACGGGACCGCTTCGGCCTAGGAGGAAACACAGTATAGCTATGCTGGATAATAGCACGGGTTAGACGGAGACTTTCAGTGGGGATCGCTATTTGCATTGAAAGGGCCCCGACTAACAAAGTTATAAGTCCATGATGGCTTGTGGTGTCAGTGACCAATCATACACAAATTTGTACACGCTACGCAAGCGATAACAATTGACAAGGAAGAACATGGTATGTCTCACATTGCACTGCACGCTCTGTCGTGGGTATGTTCTAGCATAATTTATAATATGTTTGTCATATGCTTGTCTCAAATTCATTATGATGGTTAGAAAGATCACAAACTAAGTCATATAAACTCTTCAACTAAATGAGATGATGGAACTTAATTTTTTATGCACCAGTACAAAGTTTAATGCACTGATCCTCGCTCTCCACAGGTACCACGAACCAAGAAGGGCGTGCCACTTAACCTCAAGGTGACGCAAGTACATTTGAAGCCTCGTCCGCGTGTCGAAGGCTTGTTTTGAATCCTTTTGAAGACTCCATATTCAGTCTAAAAGAAAAGATGTTTCGACTCGCTACAATATCCAGTGAAATGAAATATTTTGCTTGTAAAATGAGGCGTAATGTATGGAACAACTATCTTGTCAGCGTTCATTTTATAATCGAGTCAAGTTGTAGCACGTGCAGCAATGAATGTAACAGAGTCATATAAATGATGTTTATTATCAGTGAAAGAAAAGTTTCTTCTGTTTCCAAATGTGTTTGTCTAATTTCTCTACATACTCTACTTGATGTTGTGTTTCGAATAACCTTATGACTATGCCTTGTGCGATCGCAACTTAGGTTCGTACGACAGCACGCCCGGGGGACAACTATCTATTCTACGGAATTGGGGCATGACATAAACAGGGGTACATGGACTGTTTCGAAACTATTTTCTAAACAGTTTTCTCGTTGACTTTGCGTCGATTTTTCAGATTGGTCGTGCCACTATATTCAAATCCACTTGTTGGGATTTCGAGAGGGTCATTTGGGCTATTCATAGGAATTTACAGATTTGAAAATGAGTACGTGGGTGAATAGTAAATTAATCGAGTACTAGCATACCTTGTTGTCGGGTCTCGCCCTGTCTCGACTGTGCTGCTGCGGTTGCTGCCGTGTGTCCGGCCGGCTTCGGCGTGTCAGGGGTGGCGCATAGGGTGGCGGGGGCACGCACAGATGGTCTGGGGAGGTGCGGGGGAATCACGATGGTGTGGCGGAGGTTTAGTGTAAGGGTTTCGTAATATTTCCCTATCGTTCTCTCTCTCTCATGTATATAACCTCTATTATATACAGAATTCTTTTTTTTTTGGTGATGGGTCGGGCTTTGGATGTACTCAAAAGCCCGACCCAAAGTTGTTGTTTTTTGTGGAGGAACAGTACTCCAAAGTTGTTTTTCTTTTTCTTATATATATATATATATATATATATATATATATATATATATATATATATATATATATATATATATATATATTATACACACGCATGTATATCTTATATGTATAAATAATCAAAAAATCTCAAAAATCTTCTTACAATCCTTTTTCTAGTGTAGGTACAAATGTCTACATATTATGCATATATGTGGATACTCCTATACTATATTCTAATAATATATTTGTAAGATATACAATAAATAGGTAAACCAAAAATATATAATATCATTTATAAGTATAAATAACATTTCATTAATCCAAGATAACAAAATTATATGCATTAATATAGCAATAACCCAAAAATTATTTATACTAATTTTATTTAAATGGAAAATTATCCTAATAAACTCAGGAAAGGTTTCTCCACAAATGGATATTTATTAAATATCAATAACATTTTATACAAAACATAATATTTATCTATGAAAGATAAAATAATGGATCATTAAAATAAATCTCCCATACATACAATTTACATCTACATGGATCTTTTTGGATGCACCCCCCGAACTACATGGGCCTGGGTTGGGTTCGGATCAAGTCCGAGCTAAATGGGTATGATCTGGTCTCCTAAAAGTCAATAATCTTAATAATAAATAATTAAATTATTTATAGAGGTCGAGTCACAACTTTGGCTGGTTTTCCTAGTTAGGACACTGCTATGGCTAGGCCTCCCCTAACATGGCTAATACACTAGTCAAGACACACGACAATACTATTCTTGCCGAAGTTCATCGTCATCTTGCACCTCAAAACATAACCATTACTAAGGCCTTCTATAATAATAATTACTTTAGAAAATATTTATAAATTCTATAAATCCCTATTTAAGTCAAATAAATAATAAAAATATATATTTTAAAATTTTGGAAAGAGGGGTTACAAATATACCCACCTTAGAATTAAATTCGTCCTCGAATTTAAATAAAATAGACAAGTAAATAATATGAAGCATTGAACAAAAAGATAACAAAGTAGAATTTATTTTATTAGTTTCTATCAAAATAATTTAAGGCAAATTATTATACCTCAAATCTTATTTTAAATAATTAGTCATCCAAGTTATTTGAATATAACGATAAATCAAGAATGCTTTATATATATATATATATATATATACCTTTTTTTAAAAATCAAAATCTTATTTAGACATAAATGGAAAATCCTTAAAACTATTTTCGAAACCAAATATTGAAAAACATATTTTATAATTCCAAAAATTCGAGAACATATATTTTTAGAAAAATTAAATAGCAATTTTCAAACTATAAATTTTAATTAGTTTTTGAAATACAAAAATAATAGCAAAGTAATCTTTAAACGTTTCATGAGAAAGTATTTCTAATCATGATGTTCAAACAACATAAATAGTTATGAAAATAAAGATTTACAAATCGAAAAATGGGCTTACAAATCTACCCACCTTAAAAATAAATTTCGTCCTTAAAATTTCAAAGGGCATTATTAGGTACGACTAAGAATATAATCAAGGAACAAAATTTCAATCGATATGAATAAGAACGACAATTGATATAATCAAGAGAATGATATGATTCCTGATCAAATTAGTCACGCGTAGTCCCGTATAAAATCAAAACAAAAAAATGCGATTTGGCACGATCAAAATATATTATGATTGCGACATGATCAAATTTTGTTTAAGGATGATCAAAGAAATCAGTTTAACACGAATAATTGCTTAGGAATGATCAAAATATGAAGATTTATGGTCAAAAGATCTAGTCAAGATAAGATCTAAGCATGCTTAAGGATAGACGCGAAAAAGGATTAGCTAAAAAGCCATTAGGCACGATTAACCACTAGTTGAAATTATGTAAGCATGATCAATGAGCAAAAGTTAGACAAAGTCTAACACTACAAAAATTCATCGCTTTAGTGACGACCGTATCCGACGCCCTGCCGTCGGTAAATGGCAATACCGACGGATGGCCGACGAATTTTGGACAAAAACATCCGTCGAAAAAAGCCTCGTCGCTAAAAACAATCCGTCGCCTAGTTGTTGCCCAGCGACGATTTTGCGACAGATTTCCGTCAACCATAGTCATACATCTCGCGACAAATTATCGTCGAATTTTCGTCGAGCGCGTATCAGAAAGTTAATGACACATCGCCTTAGCGACGACCGTATCCGTCGCTAAAATGGTCGATACTTGCGTATCAGAGAGTATCTAATACGCAATATTCGTCGCTAATCCATCGCTAAATTGTCGATAAATGCGTATCAGAGAGTGTCTAATACGTAATATCTGTCGCTAACAAGTCGCTGGTAGTCGCTACTGTTCGACGGGCTAGCGACGGAATAACGACGGTACATCCGTCGATCCGGTTCTGTGAATCTTTCATATTTCCAGAACTGTGGCAATGGATATTCTGCCGCTATTCCGTCGGGATATGTCGCTACTCTATCGACGACCAGTCGCGGATTTGGTGACGGATTATCCGTCGTAAAACTTTTACCGACTACTAGCGACGGTCTACCGATGGAATATCCGTCGATCCCATTCTGTGATTTTTTCATATTTCCAGAACCTTGTCGACGGACGATCCGTTGGTGAGTTGTCGCCATCCGTTGCTAACTTGGAATAGTCCCAGTTAGCGACTGATATTCCGTCGGTGAGTAGTCGCCATCCGTCGCTAACTTGGAATAGTCCCAGTTAGTGAGGGATATTCCGTCGGTTAGTAGTCATGGGTCCGTCGCTAACTGGGAATTTTTTGAATTTTTTGCAAAAAACAGAGCATTTCCTGTTCACACAACATCCACCAACATAAATAACACAAATTATCCAAACATTCAACATTATCCAAGCATTCAAACATTCAACATCCCAAACATCCACCAACATAAATAAAACAGATTATTCCTAAACATCCACCAACACAAACCAACATAAATAATACAACAATCATTTAAAACAGTCAACACTATCCAATATTTTAAATTATCCACACAAATATTCAATATTTAAATAATTTTCAAAATCTTCGAATACAAACATCAACGAGGAGGAGGAATTGGATCATCCGATGGTGCTGGTATTCCCTGCTGCGCCCGACGTATGTACACTTCCACCAGGTATGGCGATAATCCCTCTAAGACATGGTCTGGAAGTTGGCGTAGCTGCTCTGGCGACATCAGGTCGAGAAGGGCCGTCACAACAGGAGACGGTACGATAGGGGCAGTAGGGTCAAAAGAGAGACGCCCGGCGGAAGAAGGACCGGCAGCACCAGTAGACGGACCGGGAGCAGACGGACCAGAAGCAGTAGAAGGACGCAAAAAGTACGTGGACAACTGCGCCTGCAAGTCAGACACCGCCTCGTTCAGATGTACAAGTTGGTACCTCACATCATCGTCTGCCGGGGCCGCGGAAGGAGGCGGGGGAGGTGGAAATCTCGAAATCGCTGCGTGCAACGGCGCAAGGGAGCCGACTCCGTACAGGCGCCCTTTCTTAAAGCCGCCGAAGGTATCTACAAACATGTCGTCGTAGCGAGCGGCCGTAGAAGAGGACGTCCCGACGGGCGTCGTTTTACCGACATCCTCGGGAGCAGATGGCTGAACCCGACTAAAGGACTCACGATATGCAGCCTATCAAATGAATGTGTTTATACTATAAGTTTACCTAAGTTATAATCTAAATTCTATGTTTTCTTAAGTTATAGTCTGAATCCTAAGTTTACTAAGTTATAGTCTGAATCCTAAGTTTACCTAAGTTATGGTTTGAATACTTATAATTCTAACATAAGTCTCATAAACGTAAGTACTTACATCCGTCTCCTTGGCCCTCTCGTCGATGAAGCTTCCGTCCTTCTGCCTCTTGTGGGTATGCTGGAATACATTGTGCATGGTGACCGAGTCAGCATCTTTAAGTACTTTAATACGAGTAGGATGTAGTTACAATCAAGGCTAATCATGCAAGTCATCCAAGCATGATTAAAATTTGGCACGAGTATGAATATGATTAAAGTAAACATGATCAAGGCTAGAATAAATCTAAACATTAGCAATAATATAGTTTGAAATATAGGCATGACTATGACTATAGTCAAATAGTTTAGTCATGATCAAAGTCATTTTGAGAACAATCAAAATTCAACTTTGTTGGCACGATTAACTTGATTCACTATTTAAGCAAAAAATTTAGGAACGACCAAAAAAATCTAGAAAAATATACGAATTGACGCGATCGAAACATAATCAAAATAGTCTAGTTGCGATCAGAAAGTCCTAAGGATGATCTAAATCAAAATCGTTTTAGCACAATCAATTATGTAGGCATGATCATAGAATCATAATCTAGGTACGATTATGAATCTAGTGGAATATGGAATTAAAATCTCGTAATAGGTTTTAAATGAGGAGGAACCAAATGACGACTCGACGAATAGAAGATAAAAAAGAAAGATAAGAAGGGAAGAACTAGAAGCTTTATTTATAATACGATGAAAAGAAATAGGATATCAAATCAGTTTGGAGTGAGAGTGCAAGATTTTGTGGATCATGAAAAGTCAATAGTCATATGCCAATAAAAGATATAGCCTCTATGGTATTTAAAAACTATATGCATATCTGAAGTCGTTTCACCGAGAACCCATGCCTTGCTAGTGTACATCTGGCTGCAGTAAACCCTTGGTTTCATGACTCAAATATGATATTGTATCGAATATTCTACTAGCTCTACCAATATTAGCATACAACTCAAAGGTAAAAATAGGGCAATTAGGACATAGTTTTAATAACATTCGATAACTTACACTTACTCAAAATTACTTCAACTTAGGGATCATGCTATGCCAGTCCGCTGCTGGCTGCAGTGAATCCGCAGTCTCGACAATTCAATTAAATGGTGACAGTGTGCTGCTGTCTTGCCATCGTAAGTTATCAAAATTATTTCAACTATATCCTAAAATTTCAAAGGAGCTTCTACAAATTCAAACAAATTGATCGTGATGGAAAAAATGTAAGTACCCGCCCTTGAATGAAAGTATCAGTTTTGAAAATCAAACGATTGGTTAGGAAGAAAATGATCGAAGATAAGAGGAATATAAAATTTTAATTTCTATTTCTCTAATATTTAAAAATTGAGGATATATATATATATATATATATATATATATATATATATATATTAAAGGGAACACGATTTTATTGAAAATAAAGGTGAGCTCAAGGAGCGCAGTACAGGTGCGCAGGGCTGGGAAACACAAAAAAAGCTCGGAATAACAAGAAAGTTAAAAATACAGGTACAACAACTAGAAAAAAGATAGTACAGATATTTTGGAATTTTTTGAAATTTTGAAATTCAAAATTTCAAACAATCCACGAGAACCCAGATGAGCGCGTGAGTCCCAAGGCTTGGACTGAGCCACAGCAAGTGGGCGGTTGGACCGAGCACGCATCCCGAGGGAGAGCACGCGAGTCCCTAGGCGGGCAGTTCGAGGGGGTGAAGGGGGGAGGGGGGGCGTACGGCTCGAGGAGCCTCGCCCCCCCCCTGGCGGATCCCGAGGCGGGTGCCATGGCAGGCCGTCCGGCGACCGGAGGCGACGAGTGGGAGAACTGGATCCCGGCAAGGAAGGATATATATATATATATATATATATATATATATATATATATATATATATATATATATATATATATATATATATATATATATATATATATATATATATAATTTCAACAAAACTAATTTGGAATAGATATATGGATAGTTGGATCATGTTAGGCTCAAACTAAATAGATGGAAATAAAATATCGACTGTTAGAAAAATAATTGCCTATGGCCAATGGAAATAAATAAGCAATACGATATGATGATTAGAGGGAGAAAATTAAAATCACACAATGATAAAGATTAGGAATTGGATCCTAGAAAATTCCAATTTACCAGGCGAATATACTACACACCTTAGATCATACCATCGTATTAAATACAACAGTATATCCTTATGAAGGTCATCTAATAGGGTTTAGATTTCAATAAATCCCTGTCTAAATCATGTGGCCTACGTAGCAATCTTAACTATCCAAGAGTCAAATTGAATAACACTTTCCTATGGTACACCTAGTCCTAGCCATTTTTCTGAAAATCAAATTAATCATAATTGTGAATGAGCACTTCATAACCGTAGGCTCGCAATAGTATGATTAACTTAAGTACTATCATGAGTTCGTAATCTTTTGCGAAGACTGGCCTGCATGGGCCACCAAACAAGTCCTATGACAAATACACTGAGCATAAAAAGACACATGATAGTCTAGATGCATGAGCCATCAATGCACTATTATGTGCAATTGACAAAACCGAGTTTAATAGTGTGTCAACCTGTATGACATCTAATGAATTTTGGAGAGTTCTTGATGTAACTCATGAAGGGACTTCCCAAATGAAGGAATCCAAAATCAGTAGATTAATACAGAAATATGAGTCATTCAAGATAAAATTCGGTGAGTCAATTACACAGATGTTTACTCATTTTCTTGATATTACTAATCCTTTACAATCTCATGGTAATGATTACAACAATCACAAGAAAATTAGGAAGGTACTGTGGGCTCTAACAAAGAACTAAAATCTGAAGGCCACCACGATTATAGAAGAAAATAACCTCACCACGATGACATTGGAGACACTAATGGGCAAGCTCTTGACTTATGCGCTGAACTTACAAGAATTTGAAGAAGCAACTCCCAGAGGAAAATCAATCACCTTCAAAGCTTAAGTCAGAAGAGTCTCATGCAATGATTCTCATAAAGAAGATTCTGATGGTGATGAACATGCCCTGCTGGTCAAAAATTTTAGAAATTTTTTAAAGATTGAGAGATCAAACCGAAAAAGAAAGACAACAACGAAAGCAACAAAGAAGAAACAATCTGCTTCAGATGCAAGAAGTCAGGACATATAAAGAAGGATTGTCCACTAACGAAGAAGAGTAGTCCATATGACCAATCGAGATTGAATAGAAAAGCAACAACTGGTCGAAAGTACACAAATACCAGTATCTGGTATGAAAGTGAGGCCAATAAATCAGAGAAGGAGGATAGACCCAGTAGCAGTACAAATGTCTGTGTAATAGCATACGAAAAGGTATCTGAGAACCCTCTGTATGATTATTTTAGTTTCGATGAGTTAGAAAATGCCTTTAGCGAACTACTTGAAAAGCACAGAAATGTGTTAGAAAAGTATAAGCAATCTCGCAAAGAGATTAAGACATACACAACCAAAGTAGCTAGATTGTCTAATCTTATTGAAGACATTAAAGGGACATCTAGTACCGGTAATACGGAAGATATAGCCAAAATTAAATTGGACTATCATGAGGCTATCCTCACCATAGAGAAAAAAGAAAAAGACTATGTCAAGGTGCAAGAACTTTATAACATAGAGAAGAAGAGACACCTAGTCACTCAGCAAAGACTCACGGATATGACTGCTAAATTCAAGGAGTCTTGTGAAATCTCTAAAAAGTTAGAGATCAAGTTAGACAAATAGGTCATCCATGTTACACGGCCTAAGGTTAGTCCTAATACTAAGCATATACCACAAAGGACTAAACCAAAGAAAGCTCATAGGCAACAAGTTTCTCACAACCAAACTTTCACATACATGTTTCCAAGAAAGACACAAGAAATTTGTCAACATAAAAACCAAAAACACAATTTCAAAAATCACATATATATACGGTGGTACACACGGGCACATATCACAGTACTGTAGAGCTAAAAAGCTAGTTGACACAAATATACTTGCTTGGATTCCTAAGACTAATCATAATGGACCCTTGAAGAAATGGTTACCAAAGGTTACATCTACTAGTTTTGTAGGTGCACCCTTAACCCTCTACTGCTAAAAGCAAGTGGATACTCAATAGCTGATGTTCACGACACATGACTGGTGATGCATTCTTATTCGCTACGCTATCGATGAAAATGGAAGGGTATGTTTCCTTTGTAATAATCTTCGAGGTGATATTATAGGAATATGTACTATTGGTATGTCTCCCTACCCAGAAATAAAAGACGTTTGTATAGTCATAGAATTGAAACATAACCTTTGAGCAGAAGTCATTTGGCAGATAGGGTTATGTAATCAATTTTGTGAAAGACAAATATTCTATTTATGAGATGCCTACTAAAAATCTCGTATATGAAGGGATCAGAGAAGACAATATTTATGTTTTCTTTCTAGAACGTACCAACAGTGCAGGTAAGTACCTAGTAGCCAATCATGATGAAAGCTGGATATGGCACATGAAGCTAGGACATGCAAACATGGACATTATCTCAATGCTATGCACTAAAAAGCTGATAAATTAAAGGACTCTCAGAAATTTTCTTCAAGAGAGAGATGGTATGTTCGGACTGTAAAAAAAATAAAGCAACTAGGTCATCTTTTAAATCCATCAACGCTGTAAGCACTTCTAGACCTTTGTAGTTTATTCTTATGGATTTATTTGTTCCTAGTAGAGTCGCTAGTCTTAGCGGTAAACTCTACGTTTTTGTAATAGTTGATAATTTCTCTCGTTATACTTGGGTATACTTTTTATCAAACAAAAATGATGCTATTTTTGAATTTCAAGTATTTTGTAAAAATGTACAAAATGAAAAAGGCTTCATGATTACTCGAATTCGAAGTGATCATGGTGGCGAATTCAAAAATACTGATTTCAAAAAGTTTTATGATAATAATGGATATTACCATAAGTTTTTTTGTCCTAGAACTCCTCAACAAAATAGTGTTATGGAGCGAAAGAATCGTATTGTGATGCCGAGACCTCTAGTAAGATCCTGGCAAAGGCAAGTCTTTGAAAGTTTGTCGTGGGTTCATCCAATATTTTTATTGGAATACCAACTATACTAGCCAACTTGCTCACAACTTGCATATTCCACCAGGACAGAGGAACCTTAAGGAACTGTATCCAGACTTGTATAGCAGAAACAACGATCCCTCTTCATACGGGTAAATTTATATATTGCTTCCAAAAATGGATGGTGGGGCTCAAATGGCCATCACCTTTTTATCACATCCCTACTCTGACAAAAGCCAACAAAAACTCTTACTATAGAAGGTAAATTTGATTTCCTTTTAGTTGATCGGGAACTTTAGGCATGCCATTTGAATGTGAGCCACATGGATCCGACTCCATTTTCGAACAAGGAGGCTTCCCTTGAGCAACAATCTCTACCGTACACTCCTGAAATACTTCTATAAATTCTTCAAGGATTAATTCTCTTAAAGATTCAGGGTCGTAAAATACTTCATGTCTAGTAACCGACTATAGAACATACAGGGGACCATTATTGAACAACTTCCAAGTCCTCTTCTTCCACGAATGGATTAAAAAAAATTGTTTCGCAAAAGAAGAATTCTACCTTAATTCATGGAGATTCGACGTACAAAAGCAATGATGATGTTCTAACAACAACAACAACAACAAAATGTTTAAGAGAAAAAAAGTTGGATATGAAAGAAAGAAAAGATTGGTTTTGTTTTGGGGTTTTTCCTTTGTTGTTGTTGTTTTTAGGATTGTAAATCACTTATTTATGAATATTTGGTGCTTTTGTAAGCAATTTGTGTCATATCTCCGCCATCTTGATTGTGAATGTCAATTTCAATGTTTGCACAATAATTGAAAATTTTACTATTTTTTTTCTAATTTCTAATTTCTGGTAACTTAGTGGTAGAGCTTTTCAATTAATTCTTAATAAATATTAATGTTTGGTCCCACCAAGACACCAACTAAGTTTTGCTATTCTTACCTAGAGAGATGAGAAAAAGCTGTTCAACTTTCTTTTATATGTTAGTATCATCATGTGAGAATAAAATATTGCTATAAAAAATTCACTTAAAATGAACATGTTCTATTTAAGCCTTTGAAGAAATGCCCGAGTCTTAACTTTAAAAGAACTGAAGTGGTTGATTATTCATAAACAAATTGTAAGTTTATTACTACCTTTTTTTAATTTGTTTAATTAGTTGAATGTGACATTGTTTAATATATTCTAGTTAATTTTACTAATAATATATTTAAATTTGTTTAATTAGTTATTTGATTAAATTTTAAATATATATACATGTAAACTTGAACATTAGACTTGTCCTCTAAAAATGTAACCAAAGTTCCGCAACCCACTCCATGTCGATTAGGATGTATGATGAGATGGCTACAAGTTTCCAATTAGAGCACACTCTCTACTCGGCTTTCTGATTTTACTTTCCAATATGGAGATGGTGACCTGCAAAAGTTCCTTTCAAACTCTCTTCATGACATCCACATGTGCAGTTGGGATTGAAATAGAAAAACTCCACAATTTCTCATCCTTAATTTGAAAGTTCTTCCATCTTTCCCCATACTATCACGTACGAGACCAATTCCACATTCTTTTTTCTTCCCACGCTCAAAAAATAAAAAAAAATCTCATCCTCCTATTTGTCATGCACTTGGCGTTGCCCATACTAATTACTAAAGACGAAATCAAAAATTTATATATAAAAAAAATATTATATTTAAAAAATTAATCATTCGGTTTATTCGATTTTAACTGAACCGAAATAGTCAAAAAAAACGAATAAACCAAAATTTTAAAAATTCAAAACCGAAATCGAAGAAGAAAGTGAATAAGAAAATTTAGCATTTTCAAAAACGAAATTGAACCGATTTTTTTTCCCAAACCGAACTGAATCTCTTATTCTATTCGGTTCGATTTTCGGTCCAAAATCGAATAATGCTCGCCCCTAATCCCAATATATCTAAATAACTACGAGACAGGTTGGGTCCATATAGTAATTCTAGAGAGAATAATAATAATATTGGCATTAGGGCTCCACAGTGAAGCAACATTCTATTCTCCCCCGGGTACCACCGGTGCCGTCCACGCTCGAACAATCCTCCGCTCCTGCCAGATGTGTGCCCGGGGCCTAGCTCGGTCGCGCAACGGAAACATAATAGACCCCCGGAAATTCCTTGGAAGAAAGGATCACTATTGCTTCTTGTTACACACATTCACAACCAACCAAGGTTGGGTTCATGAACCACCAATAACCAACGTCCACCTCGAGATGACACGCTTGCGACAACCGAATCGATCCGAACCGAACTGAACCGATCCGGCATCAGGTGGGAGATTATTAAGGTTTGCAGTATCGGTATCGGAATCGGTATCGGACCATTCCTATGAGTAACAATATCGACGATATCTATAGTATCGGCGGTTTCGGATCGGAGTACCGAATTTTTGGTATCGAAAAACAAATAATTATTAATAAATTATTAACATTTAAAAAAAATTGTACATTTAGACATAATTTTAAGTATTTTCAGTGTTATTTCTTAGTAATTTTAAAATTAAATGAAATAACAGTCACCTTTATCGACTGTTTTACATGCAATCGATCAATTTTCTTCTTTTATATGCTTTTACAATCTTATTATGCTTCAAATCCTTGTTGATTTGTCTTTTTCGTTCAATTTCATTTGTCAAATTGATCGAAAAAGAGACTGCCAATGTCGGTATCGGTCAATATCGAGTATCGGTCGGTACCGGATCGAGACATGAAAAACCGTATCGATATCGACCGTATCGGATCGGTATCGACCGATAGTTTAAACTATGATGAGGTGCCGGCTCCTTGAATTAATTTAGCCTGACTGTACGATTTCTCTTCCAAGTGTCAAATAATGATATATTTGGACTCGAGTTCAAACGTAGGTAGCTACCTAGTGCACGCTCTATTAACTTGATCCCCACGACTCACTCTCTTTCTCTTCACAATATAAAAGACCACCGAGTGCTGCTCCAAACGTTTTATGAATTTATAAATTGGCAACAGAGCCAGAGCAATATTCATCACCTGCACCTTTCCCTACTTTCTCCCGATGGAACCATCACCACCTAGCAACAAGAGGACAAGATCAACGCTAGTCCTTCTCCTGGTCGTGATTCTACTGCTGGTGGCGGCGGCGCCGATACAAGCGAGGCCGAGCCCGCTCGGGGTCGACGAGGGGAGTCGTGGCGCTTCGATCAAGGAGAGGCTGTTCCTTGGCGTGCCGCCGTCCGCCCCGAGCCGAAGGGACAATGCAGAGGTCGATGCCGGCGGGAGCCAACTGACGAAGAGCTCCGCACGTAGGTTGGGCTCGGTACCGAGCCCCGGAATCGGCCATTAGTTGGTTTTTTAGGACAAGAGGGATACTTGATTCCTTTGACAACTGAAGCTCTCAAAGGTCCCTATATAAGGGCAGGGCGCTGTCCTTCAAATGGAGGGAGGGCTCCCCGGCCGTAGGAATTTTTTGCAGGGTACATCAATTCTTTTTCATATATATTTGTACTTTTACTATACTCTTCTTTTTTCCTTTTAGTTCCGTAGAAACGAAGTAATCAAGTTTTCTGTGAGGGGGTATATAAGAAAGTGTACATATATACTGATATATATATATTTATTTAGATCGAAATGCAACAATTGCTGGCTTATTATTATTATTATTATTTGTCTTTCTGCAATCTACGTTGTTTGTTAATTGGTTATAATTCTTGAAAAAAGAAAATTTCAGACTCAAGGTCCTTTGCTTGTGATATGCATATTGCTGTCAATTGTAGTACCATATAAAATTATTAGGATTATTTACATTAACTATTCCTAAATTTTGGATTTATAATACGGAAGTACTCCTACTTTTAAGCTAAATACACTAACAACTCCTCCCTTTAGGAAAAAAGAAGAAGGAATAGTTAGTATTTTAAATTTTTATTTTTGTATTTTAAAGTAGGGGTACCCTATCTAATAAACATAAAATACGGAGTGCATGGTCAATGTAATTAGTTTAAAAGTAGGAATACCCTATGTTATAAATCAAAAATTTAGGGGTAACCAGTATAAATAGCCCAAATTATTAATTAATTTAGTCCTGATTACAAAAAACTAGAGATTATGTCAAATACTACTTAAAGCAACCTTTCATTGTCAATACTAGTTCTTTGAAAGTAACCTTAAACAACAAATCTCTCTATTGTTTGTTGAGCAACGCATTATGGAGGGGGACCTGTACGTCCACTCGAGACTGACATGGTGGTCCCCCATTAGAGAAAGGCGGAACCCGTCGTTTGCAGGGAGAGGACTGAATCCAATAATGGGAGTGTACGGTCCTCTTCCTTGTTACTAGCACCAAGAACCCTTTTAAGTTTTTTCGAGGCTGAAATTCGAATCCAAGCCGACTCCTCGTCTCCCTTACCAATACCAATGTTACCAACTTACCACTGGATCAGCCATTATTGTTGGCTACTGCTACAATAGTTAGGATGCTAATATTTCTTTCTAAATTTTTGCAAAAAAAAGAAAAAAGAAAAAGAAAAGGGTCCAATCAATTTCTTTCCATTTCTTGATACTAAAAACTTGCATATTGTCACTTATCAGGTACGAAGAGGACAGAAAATGCAGTCCCAATTTAGATACCTTGTTAGTATGCCAAAACTAGTGTGCATGGGCGGACAAAACTAAGTAATCAACTACTTACAAATGTATGTTTTAAATTGTTATATACACAAGTCAGAAGTGCAATTATTAAACCGATAATTATCTACACGGTATGATCACAAGCCTAATATCCATGATGACAACATCTAGACCATCCATTAATTATGCAGTCTGAAGAATCTGACGCGAAGATAACTTATATTTTTTGGCATTACGCCGTTGACATATTCTCTTTGGTTTAAGTACTAATTAGCTGGTAATGAGTTCATTTGAATAAACTATCACTCTCTTTAGTATAGTAGAATATCTTAGTGAAGTTATTACAGTTGCTAAGTTTATTTTAATCCAAGAGGATGACACCAATTAGCCGGAGACCATTAAAATTTCTATAAGAAAGTAATTTGAATGCCAATAAGTGGCTCTCTTAGCTTGCTAATGGCTGTTTTGTTGGATTAATTACATTGCTGGCTTTGAGTTCCCTCTTTCAAGAATGCAAATTCCATAGCTAAATATTACCATTTCTAACTCCTCTCTCTTAAATTAGTCTATAGTCAAGGAGAGAGTAACAGAGTTGAAAATTAGGTTTGCAGGTTCCAGCGATCACTTGCTCTTGGTCAATAATATGACACCGATACAGATGGTTGACATCATGTTAACAACCGTTCATAAAAAGTTTGGAAATTTTTGGTGTTACACAACCAAAACCCTTTCTCATGGGAAAATTTTTATATGAGGTATATTTTTTTAGATCTTGCAAAACTCCATATAAAAAAAAAATATACAGCCAAACTCCAAGTTGGAAACCTCGAATAGTTGAGGGTATCAAGTAGTAATTTAGCCTAAAAATATACAGCCAAACTCCAAAGGCCACCATCATTAAAGTTCGATTTGTCAAACTCCATATAAAAAAAAAACTCCAACCTCCGATCTCATGAACGATATCTCTTTCTTCTCATTCCCAAAATTTAGAACAATATTAATCCTCATTTACTTCGCGGAAAGGAACGGAAATTAATCCTTTACTCTTTTCTTTTCTTTAGGAATTTGCAATTTTCATTTATTATTTTCTCCGGTGTTTGAAAAGATCCGAAAAATTGGAGGGTGGGAAAGTGAATCTACATGGTGAGTGGGAAACCATTTTCTTTTCTAATTTCTTTTAGTTCATGCTCATTTGGCATCCAAACAAGATAAAGAAATAACTTTTCTTTCCCAAGGTCCTGATTTAGCAAACCAAACGTGGCCTAAGGCTACTTATCTCAACAGTCAGAGTGCCAGTAAAGTGACGTGCTCTAACTTGTCGTTTTTGCCTACTTCCATATAGTGGTTCATCCATGTCGACATGTCGTTCTTTTGCACTTGGTCTGGTTGAATGTAGGGAACCCTTACACCAGAACCTTACCACAACTCCATCTGGCTGATGGGTCTCTCCTTAAACTGTACATAGACACAGTATTGGCATTGAACATCCCGAGACTCTTGCAAAAGCCAACTTTTGTTTAGTTTCAACTTAGGCCTCATTTGGTACACTGCAATGTAATCATAATCACAATGTAATCAAATAAAAAAATAATTTTTTTATTTGATTATATTGCGATTATAATTACATTACAGTGAACAAAACTGGATCTTAGTCAAACCATTTGCTCCATAGTTTCTGGGGATTTAACCATCCTTTGAATACAACCTTTGGGAGAGTTTTGATCATATTGGGGGTTTCAGAACGCCATTCTTGCATTTTGCAAACCCAATAAAATAGTTGTTGGTTGTTTTAGATCTTGCAAATTCAACATCAGTCTTTTGCTGCAGAATGAGCACCCGAGAGGGCAAGAAAAATAATGACATTCAAAAAATGGCAGACAAAATTTAAATTTTATGTTGCTTCACAGTAAATCTTGTCTGCAACAAAACACGTGAAGTGGGACGAAGTGATCCCAATTTCAAATTTATGCCACTTCACTTTCTGAACCAAATTCCCCCTACCCCCTCCCTCCTTTCATAGCGAAGTTTATCAGGTTTAAGATTTACATTGTCTTCTTTCTTTATTCCCCTTTCTTATGGATTAAATATGTACAAAACAACCAAGAACATGTTTTATATCTGCAGTTTTTATGACCTAGCCTTTTGATGTCTATAACTTGTTTTGAATGGATTTATATTTTCTTACATTTCACTGTTATCTTCTGTGAGACCGTTGCTATATATGGCGTCATTGATTCTATCATTTTACTAAATGCAATCGTTAACTCCAGTTTCATCATGGACGTAATTTTTAGCGACGTTGGTTTTCATAGTACCTAACAGAAGTGCTATTCGTTATAATTCGTCGCAATCAACGAAGCATATTTCACTGGAGTCAATAAACTTATCGGATTAACTAACGTCGGGTGTTGGAGTTGTTGATAATGTTGCTAATTTGTCTTATTTTGACAGTGACTCTTCTTTATCGTTGATCTTTATCATGTGTGTTCACTGGTGGCTCACATTGATTAAGCTGAAAATTGTGATCTTTGTAGGCTTTGTGTTAGGTTAATTGGAAGCAGTTGTGCACTTTCTTTGCCCGTAAATCCTCATATTGATTGTTGAAATCTTTGGTAGCAGACTTTGGGCTGTTCGGAGTGATTGTAGGCCATTAGCCTATCCGCTCAGGCAAACGTGGCCAGCAATGGCTGCACGAAATATTGTGGGAATCTGTCATGATTCTAACTCTTGATTGTTATCAATCACATCATCTGGGTCGTGGTTATTGTTGGAGTATATTTCGTTTTCGATTGAACCTTCAAAAGAGGTGACAATAAAGTTAATAATTTTGTCTCACATCGGATAGAATGTGCGATCATGATGTGTAGATAATTAAAATTGGTTTAGATCTTACATGATTTTTTTTTTAAAGCGTATGAGTAGTCCAATATTGTACTTTATGGGCCAACTCTGGTTCGGATCACACTCCGTTTCCAAAAAGTGGTATCAGAGTCCAATGTTACAGGATTGAATTTGGACAGTTTTAATTGGTTCGAGACATATGGTGTTGAACGTTCATACATATACACGGACCGGACTCTCTCTCAAGGTAGAGTTAAGAGCATATACATACACGAATTGGCTTCAAAGGTGGGTTTGACGCACCCAAGATGGAGCTGGCAGGAAGAAGCTACCCCAAGATTTTTCGGCTGGTTTCTCGCTGGCGGGAACGAGCAAGGTAGTATAGGCATGAACGAGCTAATGTAGCATGGGTGCTAACAGGGCAAGCCCAACAAGCCAGTGGGTTTGGGCAACCCCCCGGCCCTAGGGCAAGCCCAACAAGCCAGTGGGCTTGGGCAACCCCCCGGCCCTAGGGCAACCAACCGGTCCATAAATTTTAAAAAAAAATTCATCCAGCAAAAGAAAATAAAAGAAAATGAGCTGGAAATGAAAGGAAAGAAAAAGGAAAGTAGCTTGAAAGGAAAGGAAATAAAAGGAAAGGAAATGTGCTGGAGCTCTGAAGGATGATTCTCTTTATCTTCGAATTATTTGAGGGAGAATACAAGATTGTTGGTCTTTAATTGTAGAAAAGTATGGTATTTGATGTAGCAGTGTTGTATTATTTTATTTGAAACATGGTTAACTTTTCTTTGGATGGTGGCTTCAGTGCCGGTCTATCTGATCATCTGTCTAATTAGAATTTTAAGATACCTCCTGCTTAAGTATAGTTCAGTTGTTGTGCAAACATGTGGTTTGCTTCATATAAATGTGAGCTTTGTCTTTTTAGTGTATTCCTTCTTTTCAGCCTAAAAGGGATTGGCGTGACAATTTTATGAGATTGTTAAGTTGCTGATGCATGTCACATCCTAGAAACAATGGTTTGTCCACTAAATGTTTAAAACATTCCTTGATACTTTACAGACTTGAAAGTTATTATAGAAAGTTGAGATGTAGAAAGTTTCAGTTCTATGTGGGTCTATATAGTACATACTCGATCCCTTTTCAGCCAAATCAACATATAAAACCTTGAGAATACTTGTGTTCTTATGTTATTTGGTACTACTGAACTAAACAGTCTTAGTTCAAGATCTAATGAGACAAACAATTAGGTTATTTACCATCTTAATAAAATAATAACCACACTTTTCATGTAGTGTCACTCCTTGCAATAAGGGGCAACCAAAGTTTGTTCCGGCTGGGGCAACCCATCATCGTGGGCCGGCCCTGGGTGCTAAGGTTGTTTAGCTAGCGAAAACGAGCTACCCCAATGTTGTTCGGCTGACAGGACGAGCAAAGGTAGCATGGGTGCTAAGGTTGTTCAGCTAGCGGGAACGAGCTATCCCAGGGTTGTTCGGCTGGCGGGAAAAAGCAAAGGTAGTATTGGTAGGAATGAGCTAATATAGCATGGGTGCTAAGGTTATTCAGTTAGCGGAAACGAGCTACCCCAATGTTGTTCGGATGGCGGAAACGAGTAAAGGTAGCATGGGTGCTAAGCTGGCGGGAACGAGGAACCCCAACGTTGTTCGGTTGGCGGGAATGAACAACGATAGCATGGGTGCTAAATGCTAAGGTTGTTCGGCTAGTGAAAATGAACTACCCCAATGTTGTTCAGTTGGTCGGAACGAGCAAAGATAACATGAATGCTAATGTTGTTCGGCTAGCAGAAACGAGCTAAGGTTGAGATTGTTGAATTGTTCTAGTTTTCGGTTGAGCCCTCAAAGGGGATGACAATAGTATATCGGATAGGAGATGAGATCACGATGTATAGATAATTGAGATTAGTTCAAGCCTTACATGATAATTCCTTTTTAAGATATATAGGTCCAATCAAATATCGTACCTCATGGTCAACTCCGATTCGAATCACATTGTATTCCCAACAGTTCGATCCTAAGACCGTCTGTCATCCATTGATTTCTCAGCCTCGTACCTTTCCTCGTTGAACATTAGGATCAAGTTCAGTATATATATATATATATATATATATATATATATATATATATATATATATATATATATAAACCTGCGTCCATCCTACTAATCAAGTTGTGGTTAAAAACATTGTTCAGTAAGCGAGCAGTTTTCGACTGTACTACTGATGTGACCAAGTAATTTATTAGAATGGAGCTATCCATACCACACGGTTTCATTTTATTTAATTGTTTCCCCTAAGTGCTTAGATCACTTGATTTGCAATATATGGAGTATAAGTTATCTTAGGATTCATAATGGATCGATCATCTCAGTTTGCAAGCATGGTTACCCACCTATTGTCTCAACAACAAAGTTGGGCTACTCAGAGGAACAACAGTAACAATAAAGAAAGCGACAGTATTTGAATCTTTCCCAGCTTCTCGAAGACTCGATCGACCTACTCGGAAGTCTGCTACCGAAACTTCCTTCTCCAGTGAATGTTATTGACATGTTACGTAAGTAGAGCTCCCAAAACCGCTCAAGGGATTGTTCGAATTCCTGAAGGCTCAATTGCTTTGGTGGTACTCGAAGTTATTCCCAATTAACAACACAGTATCTAATCTATTATTCCTTACTTAAAAGTAACACACGTTCTAATTAAGGTGTATTACAGTCCCTGTAGCCAATTTCCGTCAAGTGCCTAACAGAAATGCCGACGTGGCTTCCCAACTCGGTAACTGAGTGTACACGTGTGCAGTCCACGTGTACACTCAACTTATTATAACCTTATTTGACCTTCATCTGTCTCTCTCTCTCTATTCGATCGACATACTCCGACGAGAAGACGAGGCCACCGAGAGACGTGGACGTCGAGGAGACGAGCAGTGCGGATGAAGGCTGAAGACGAACATTCGCAGATGGGTACCTCTCTCCCTTGCTCTCTTCTTCTTCTTCATCATTTTCGAATCTCACGTTGTTTCTCTTTATTACCGAAACCCTAAAATTTGAAAAACCTCGAAGTAGAGTAAACATTAGAGGAAAACCCTAACCAGTAGTTATTATTATGGAAACCCTAAAGTAATTTATTGTGTAAGTCATTCAATAATTTATTGTGGAAACCCTAAAATAAAAGAATAGCCGATCTGAAAATATTTATGCTGACAAAATTGCAGCAAACGAAGCAAGTGAAAAGGAATAGGATCTTGCGAAGATCCCATGTTATTGCGAAGGAACTTCTCTGTGCAAATTATTCATTGTAAATACACCTTGAAATCGTGGGCGCCAATTTTTAAAATGTGCAAAGGAGGTAGGATGTGATTTTTGGTGTTGGACTGATGAACTTCGGTTATGTCGTTGCGAAGCCGGATTTTGCAAATACGAACATCAAAGGTGCCTAGGAGCTTAGGTCAAAAATTTTACTGTTATCCATTATCTACTAGTGTAAGTGAAACATACTTTTCTTTGTACATTAATATAAAATAATTATTATTTCTTGCTAGTAATGTGTAACTTATAATTGTAATTTCTTTTTCAATACGTGTAGAGGAAAAATCCCGGTTGTGAATACATTGAATGGATGCAAGAAGCTACGGCCTCAAAGACAAAGAAGAAAATGGTGGATGATGGAGCTACTACTTCTTCGGGACAAGGCAAGGATATCATGAAGGAGATCATATTGGAAGTTGAAATTGAACACCGTGTAGCGCAACGACAACTTGAAATGTATGGGGCTATTTTGAAGAAATTTGGAAGATTTAAGATGGAGTAATTGTAAACTCGTATTGTCTTGTAATGACTAAAAGTTGAAGTTGTAATGACTAGAAAACTTGTAGTTTATGGATCGAAGTTGTAATGGCTTTGCAGCTGTAAATAAGCTCTGGATTTTCATCCTCTGGAATAGTTACCCTTTTTGATGTATTGAATGATGAATTGAATGGTGTATTGAATGGTTCTGGATTTTCATCTCGCTGAGATTCAAGTTTATTGTAATGGTTCTTCTTTTGTATAATAGAAGTCATATTTTGAGTCATGTTATACATCCATTCAAATTATATATACATCTATTCAAGTTTATTGTAATGGTTCTCTTTTGTATAATAGAAGTCATATTTTGAGCAAGTATATATACATCCATTCAAATTATATATACATCTATTCAAATTATGTATCATAACCTGCTACATATGTTTTAGCTTTCACATTCAACTAATGTTGCAGCAGCATTTCACACAAAGTAGAACCAGTGACCTGCATTTCACACAAATACTGATACATAAAAGACTACCACTGCATTTTAAAAACTGTATTACATATGAGCCTTCATGTATATGAGCCACATAAAAGACTGCATTTAATATTAGCCACATAAAAGATTACAAATACACTGAGCTGCATTTAAAAGACTACAACCACATAAAAGATTACAAATACACTGAGCTGCATTTAAAAGACTACAACCACTGAGCTGCATTTAAAAGACTACATCCACATAAAAGACTATAACTGCATTTAGAAGAATGCATTTAAAAGACTGTCCAGGTGATAGAAACACACAGAGTACAACTGCATTTAGAAGACTGCATTTAAAAGACTGTCCAGGTGATAGAAACACACAAATCCAGTTTGACATCTCATTACCACACAAAGTAGGACTAGAACTGCATTTAAAAGACTGTCCAGTTTGACATCTCATTACCACACAAATCCAGTTGCCAACCACACAAATGTCCTGGTGATAGAAACACAAAATAATTGACCACTTGTCCAGTACATATTAGGCCTTCTTCTATATGGCCACACAATTGTCCAGAAACATAAATCCAGTACATATTAGGCCTTCTAAATGGCCACACAATTGTCCAGGTGATAGAAACACGGCTCAAAATAATTACATCAAATGTCATTACATGCTTTTTGGTTCACCTATGAAAGAAATAGGACTAAAACAAAATCTTTCAGTTGTGAACCACAAAATTAGTATTGTCCAAATTAGTCTAGACACTTGTAATTCAGTTTTTGCTTTTCTTAGATGGTAGATTGTATCTTGATGGTACCACTCTGCCCTTTGCTTTCTTTCCCTGACTATTCTTTGGCAATATTGAAGTTGGATGAGTTGGGGCTGCTGCTGTGCTCCTTTGGCTTGCTGAGATATCTTGGTTGGAAGCTCCCACACCTAAGCCTCCATCAATAGAGCCAAGGCCTGAATATCGAGATTGGTTGGAAGCTCCCATACTGCCTAGGCCTGTATTATTGACCACTTGACTTGTACCCTGACAACAATGTAGAACAACAAGAAATTCCAATCACTAACAGTAGAACAAAGTAGAACAGAGTAGAACAAAGTCAAGTAGAACAAAGTAGAACAAAGTAGACCATATTAATGAACTGATCACTGAATTTTATGTACTTACATCCATCATCCACCTAAGTGTGGTTGGTGCACTGCTGACATCCACATTAAATCACTGACAATTTGCCTTGAAGATCCAGCCTGAAATGTAGGTACATATACAAGATTAGAAATTCAGTAGCCTAAAACAGTAACTGAGCAGAAACATTAAGTCAAAACATTCACTGATCAATAAGCAGTGATCAAAATATTAAGTCAAAACATTCATACAAGTTGCAATAAAACAGTCACTGATGAATAATACAGGCCTAATATTCAGTCAATATTCCTAATGTAAAGGATACTTACAGTTGGGAATTCTCCTCTTTCACTTGTATGTTGTTCATTTCCAGTAGTGTATTCTGCACTTACACTGCCTCTGCTTCCTCCAGCCTGCAAAATTAGTAAAAGTAAGCATTACATATACAACAATCTTGACATAAAATGTAAGTACAAATCGACATACTTACATTCACCCCATGGAACCTCTTGTTATGGGCATGTGACCCACAAACACTGTATGTTACTTTACACAGGCATTTCTTACTGAGCTTGGCCATGGTTTTGTTACTTGTCTTCTGCTTCTGCTTCTGCTTCTGCTTTCCTTTGTCTTCCAACTCAATTGGGTCCTTTCTTCTAGCCATTGTCTTCCTGCCACTCCTTTTCTTCACTGGTGTAGGTGGTAACAGAATACCCTGAGGAAATGGATGTTTTTCCCATAATGCAGGGCCATTTAAAGGGTGAATGACATGACTGTACACCAGTCTGTAAGTTGATATTTTGTAGCAGTCATCAACATAGTTTTCAGGCCTTTCATTATTTCCAAATATGCAAGCACAAGCATGCTGACATGGTATTGCAGAAAGTTTCCATTTTCTGTATGTACAAGTTTTCATAACCATGTCAACAACAAATTGACCACCTGGCCCACTAACTTGGACCTTAGGACCTCCAGAATACTCTGTTGTCCACATATAGGATTCCTTCTTGTGTTTCTCCAGCTTCTTTTGAATTTTAGGACAAAGTCTGCCCCTCTACTTCTTTCCCAATTTGGCCTTTGTATCTATCCTCTTCATGAGCATGGTCCTGATCATCTCAACATTGTGATGACTGGTTTCTCTCTAGCTTCAAGGATGTACTTGTTAAATGCCTCACTATAGTTGTTGAGCAATACATCACACTTGCAAGTATCCTTGAAGAATGCCCTGCTCCAATGGACTGCTGGTCTAGCATCCATCCATTGCTTAGCTTCAATACTCTTCTCTTCCATTTCTTTCTCATACTTCTTGAACTCATCTAGGTTTGTGGATCTTCCAACTTTCTTGAGTATCTCCACCAACCCAATATCTCTAAATTTCTTTCTCATATTCTGCTCCAAATGTCTGAGACAAAGCCTGTGTTCTGAATTTGGGAAATGTCTTTCAATTGCATTGATAAGCCCCTACATATACAAATGAAAGATGTAAGATGGTAGTGTTAAGAAACTGTAATGTTTGTTATGATAGGTTGAGAGATGACAATGTTATAATACTTACTTTTTGCCTATCACTCATGAAGACCCAATGGTGAGAGTTGTGCATACTAAAATCTTCTTTTAGCAACTCCACAAACCAGTCCCAATTTTCAGTATTCTCAACTGTCACAATTGCAAATGCAAGTGGGTACATGCAATCATTTGGGTCAATTCCTGTGGCAACCAACAATTGCCCACCATAGGTACACTTCAAGAAGCATCCATCCAGACAAACAATTGGCCTGCAGTGTTTTGAAACCCTCTTTGATACCTGCCAAGCACATGTACATCCCACAAAATTTCCCTCTAGGCTCTTTAAATTCAAATGTAGAACCAGGATTTGTCCTCATAACTTCCCATTTGTAATCCCATAACCTACCATATTGCAAGTCTTCATCACCCTCAATCTTCTTAATTGCATAGTTCCTTGCCCTCCTAGCCTTCATGTGGTCAATGGTGAGAGCCAAATCCTTCTTTACTCTTTTAACAATTTGACTAATTTTTCACCCTGGGTCATCTCTAAACTCATTCATGTACATTTCTGCAATCACCTTATAACTCAGATGAAAGTTGGTGTTAACCTTGCCACACGTGTGCTCCAAGTTATAGCTCTTGACAAGAAAAGTCTTATTTTCTTTGTCTTTCCTGTCCAACTTGCTTGCAAAAATGAAAAATTTGTAGTCTTTTGTATAGCACTTGCACCTGACCCTATTGCGATCATTGGTTGGAAACCAAACTTGCCATCTCTGATTTATGCTCCACTGCCTGCAAGCCATCTTGAACTCATCTTTATCTTTAAATTGTAGTCCTAATTCCCATTTAGGGTCATCCATGTTCCTGTTTGCATTAAATCTTGGAAACTTCATCTTTGGATGTTCACTAACAAAATCAGAGTCAGAGCTGCTTTCAGTACTAACAATCTCATCTGATGGAGGACCATAATCACTGCTCTCTCCCTCACATGCTGCAAATCTAATTAAAGCTTCTAAAGTACTGTCATCTAGTGTTTTGGGCTTCATTTTGGGTCTGCCTGTACTGCTTTTTCTTATTTTTCATGCTTCAACATCCTGCAATACCCCATCATCATTAACTTGCCCAGTCCCTATTAAGACTTCCTGCAAGTCCTCATCCCCCTCCATTTCATCATAATCTGAATCAAATAGATGACCATCAGGAACATGGATTTTGATACCTTCTTCAAATCCCTCATCTACAACATCAGCTTCCTCTTCTTCAGGGTCAACTTCTTCATGAAGGAATGTGGCAGCTACATCAGCTACATCAGCTGCATCTCCTGTCATGTCTTCAGCTCCATGTGGGTATGTGGCAGCAACATCCCTCCTCTTCATCTCTGGATTTCCAGACCCCATATCAGGGTCAGAACTATTTTCTCCAACATCAAGATCAACAACTGCCACTTCTTCAGGTTGGTCTATGGCACCAACATCAAAATCAACTGCCACTTCTTCAGGTTGGTCTGTGGCACCAAAATCAACATCATGTAGGTCTTCATCACTGTCATCATGTACCTCAACTGTCTCATGCTCTGAGTCTGCAAGGTACTCAGATTCTTTATCTCCCATATGCATAACATAGACATCTACCTCCCCCACTCCCATGTTCAATAGCATTATGAGCCATTTCAATGACACTGGCATCATTGTCAAGTCGTTGTAGACCAGAATTAACTTCCTTACCTGCCTCCTTCCAGTAATACATCATCTTTCCTCTATATAAGAACTTAACCCACATATGAATCATCTTGAATAACACAGTATCAACCTCAAACCACTTTGAAACTACTTCCCCATTAAAATATTGCAGATTAATTTTAAAACTACCTGTTAGCACAGAATCATATAATCATGTCTATATATAATCATATATTCATGTCTACATATAATCATATATTCATGTCTATATAAAATCAGAAAATCATGTAGATCAATTACATTCTATATAATAGAAGGCTATATATTCATGTCTAGATAAACCATGTCACATATAATCATGTCTATATATAATCATATATTCATGTCTACATATAATCATATATTCATGTCTATATAAAATCAGAAAATCATGTAGATCAATTACATTCTATATAATAGAAGGCTATATATTCATGTCTAGATAAACCATGTCATATATAATCATGTCTATATATAATCATATATTCATGTCTACATATAATCATATATTCATGTCTATATAAAATCAGAAAATCATGTAGATCAATTATATTCTATATAATAAAAGGCTATATATTCATGTCTAGATAAAACCATGTCACATATAATCATGTCTATATATAATCATATATTCATGTCTACATATAATCATATATTCATGTCTATATAAAATCATAAATTATGTAGATCAATTACATTATATATAATAGAAGACTATATATTCATGTCATATGCACATTGGTGTATGTAAGCATATATGGACAGGTAGATATTCAGGGTGTGTGTGTATATATTACAGGGTGTGTGTGTACCAGTTAACTAGATCAATTACTGTCTATAAAATCATGTCACATATATTCATGTCTATATACATGTAGATCAATTACTGTCTATATAGATAAATATGTGTATATATTACAGGGTGTATGTGTACCAGTTAACTAGAGGGTGGATAGACACATAGGTAGAAGGCCATGAGGGTGAGATATGTGATACACAGATGCACATTGGTGTATATAAACATATATGGACAGGTAGTTAGATGTCTTCATAGATGTAGAGTGAAAAAGGGACTTTGCCCTGCAGTATAGATGAACCTTGTGCACATGTGTTCAGGATGTGGAGCAGCCAGTAGTGCTGTTAGGTGTGCACATGTGCAGTGTTCATTAAAAGGGAGAGAAAGTATGTTGCACAGCAGCAGAGGACAGGGATACACAATTGTACTTGCCCACAAGTAGTTCTTGTGACTTGGTCAGTTAGCATGTGCTTTGGTGGCATCAAGTAAGAGAATTACTGGTGTTAGCAGTGAGTAGGTGACACCACAACAGGTGTTTGACCAGCCTTAGGCCAGTGCACAATTATGCACTTGGCACAGGTGCCTGTACAGGCAGGGTATAACCCTAATTTTAACAAAAGAACCCTAATTCTAACAAAAGAACCCTATTTAACAAAAGAACCCTAATTTCGACCAGGTGCCTGTACAGGTGCCTGTATAGTTGAACAGGAAGAACCCTAATTTTAACAAAAGAACCTAATTTCGTAATGAAAATAAAAGTTTCAAAGCCTAAATTGAAGAATCGAAGAAGATGATCCCTAAACACACTTCGTGCAAATAATTTCGGTGCATGCAGAACCCTAATTCAGTTCGTGCTCTTCATTTAGGGTTTTCAGAATTAAATGAAAAGAATAAAACCCTAACGAAGTGTGTTTCGGTGCATGCAGAACCCTAAATTCAGTTCGTGCTCTTCATTTAGGGTTTTCAGAATGAAATGAAAAGAATAAAACCTAAACTCATTATTCGACGAAAAATAAGAGAAGAAGAGATAGAGAGAGGAGGGGAAAAGAGGTACCCATCTGCGATTCGTCGATCGTCGCCTCTCCTCGTCTTCGGCCGATCGTCGTCGCCTCTCCCCGTTCGGCAGATCGTCGCGCCCCTTCTAGCACGTTCGTCGGTCCTGGAAAGAGGAAGAGATACAGAGAGAGAGAGAGAGTTGGAGAGGGTGGGAATTGAGCCTCTTCCCCGACCCCACCCCTTATTTGTTGCGTGACACATGGACTGCACACGTGTACACTCAGTTACCGAGTTGGGAAGCCACGTCGGCATTTCTGTTAGGCACTTGACGGAAATTGGCTACAGGGACTGTAATACACCTTAATTAGACGTGTGTTATTTTAAGTAAGGAATAATAGATTAGGTACTGTGTTGTTAATTGGGTATAACTTCGAGTACCACCAAAGCAATTGAGCCAATTCCTGAAACAACTTATTTATACACACACGTTACATTCTTTTCTCGTACACTTCATTAGAAGGAGCCCGTAATACATGAACATTATATTCTCAACTTCACATAAGGTTTTTATTGGGGGTGATGAAACTTTAATATATATCAACACTTTTACAATTTTTCTGGAGATACTAACCTAAAATAAGAGGCAAATTATATGGGCACATCAAAAATGATCTTGGCTAGCCATTTTGAACTTTGGTTTATTTACAAGTTTGCCATTGAAGAAAGTGATCGTGGCTATCCCACTCTTTGGTGTAAAAGTCAATTTTTCTAATTTTGCTCTTATTCTTCCTCAACTCATCCAAGAAGAGGAAGAACAAGAAGAACAAGAAAAAGAACACTACTAAAATATGATCTATTAGCGACGTAATTTAGCGACGGCATAAAATGCAGTCGCTAACTATGGAATATAGCGACTCCTTTATATAACATCGCAAAACGTCGTGACTTGCGATGTTCAGCGACAGGAGTTAAATTACGTCGCTGAATAGCGACGTTCCTCGACATATTATTAAAATATGTCGCCATCTATTAAAATTTTGCGACGGCCGCTCTTGACGTCGCTACCATTTTTACTTAGGGCACAACGTTTCATTTTTCCCCCCTCACTCGAAAATTCTAATTTTTACTCGAGCTCCCCTCTCCCCCCGGCGACTCCCTCCCCTCCGGCGACCCTACCCCCCGTCGAGCTCCTCATCGAGCTCAGGTAAACCCTAACCTAATTAACTCCTCTCCTTCCTCCTCTTTCCTCTCCTCCCCGCACACACCCAGTCTGTGCAGTTGTTTGGACACTGACATGACCCTTGGACACATTTGTATGCACACAAAACACATACGACCCCTCTGACATGTTTTGATTTATTTAGGTTGTGGGGTTTGGCAGTTGAAATACAGTCTCAGGTTTCCTGAGATTGAGTTTGGAATTTCGGAGATACAAGGTTGGGTTTAGTTGTTGACTGTGAGTTGAGTTGGGGGTTTGAGTTAAATGATGTTTAGAAGTGTTGGTTGTGTATACTCAGTTTCTGAGGTATATGTATGTGAAATAGAAATGTTGGCTTGGTATTTAGTTCATATGTAGAGTAGTGATATATAGCTGAGATTATATATGCATGAGATTCATGTGGGGTAAGGTTATGATAATAGGGGCTTGCTATATTTGGATTGAGGATATATGTATATATATATATATATATATATATATACTATCCTCTCATAAAAATACATTATATATGTATAATATATATATATATATATATATATATATATATATATAT
>JANAVB010025400.1:5275158-5310047 GCA_029216955.1 Iris pallida | reverse complement strand
ACATACAAAAAAAATAAAATCAATACTGTGACCGGACAGTTTGGGACCAGGAATCCACGTTCCGTGCTATGCACGACACGTACGAGCTCAGTCTCGCGTGTTCGAGCACAGCGGTTAGGTTCGTCGTGTCCTGGCGAGTCTCGTGCGTGAAAACGAGACACACACGACACGATTCGAGTTCTGTTACTCACGTGTCCGGCGGTTGGGGGGGTTCAAGTGTCTTGGACGGCGGAGGAGACGTCGGCGAGGCGGCGCTCTGGCTGCGCTGGGGTCGTCTCGTCGAGGCGCGTCTGATGACGGCGGTTGGGGGCGATGGATGTCGACGGTGGGGCTGGATGGGGACTCGTCAGAGTTAGGGTTAGGTCTAGGGTTTTCGATGGAGACGAGAGGCGGGTGGTTGTGGTGGGGTGTATAGCTAGGGTTTGGGTCTGGGGAAGAAGGGGGTTTATTTATAGCGTTTAGGGCGGTGGATTGGCCAGAGTCGGCCGGAAATGCGGTCGTCGTCGGCGTGGCAGTCGTCGGGGTGGGTGAGCCAGAGGAGAGGAGTGAGTTCGTGGGGGGGGGGGGTTGGGTAGTTAGCAAATTGGCCCCCATAGTTTAGAAAATTACAGGAAGGCCTTAACCGAGTCTAAATACATTAAGAATTTGTATTTCATAATTAATAACAATTAATTAATTACAAACTGACTACAAAATAGTTTAGAAAATTACAAACAGATATTAAATAATTTAGAAAATTACAAATTAATATTTTTGTATTTTAAACTTATTTAAAAACCATTTAAAATTAAAAAAAATTCCTAAAAATCCTAATAATATTTTAAGGCTAAAAATGACATTAATAATTAATTAACACTAATTTAATAATTTTTGAAAAATAGGGCTTACAAGTCTTCCCTCCTTGAAAAAATTTTGTCCTCGAATTTACAAGGATTGAAAATCCTACAATATTCTAACATAGCAAGCAATGCAACAAAATGACTAAGGCTTGCGATCGAAACTAACCTCTAAGGTATCAAGCGGGAACTGGTGGTTCCCTCGCAGCGGTTGGATCGAACAAGTAAGGGTATCTCTCCCTCATGTCCGACTCCCTCTCCCAAGTAGATTCACCTGGGGAGTGACGGCTCCAAGCTACTCGTACTAGGGGTATAACCTTGTTCCTCAGCCTCTTCTCTCTCTCTCGTCCAATATCTCCACTGGCTGCTCAGAAAACTATAAGGCTCGGTCCGACCTCCAACTCTGAATATCTAGCACATGACTGGGGTCTGGAACATATCTCCTCAGCTGAGATACGTTAAAGACATCGTGAACTCTTGCTAGGTTGGGTGGAAGTGCAACCCGTAAGCTACCTCTCCGATCCTGCCAAGTACCTCGAACGGCCCGATGTATCTGGGGCTCAGCTTCCCTCCTCGTCCGAACCGGATCATCCCTCTAGTAGGTGATATCTTCACTAGCACCATATCACCGTCTACGAACTCCATCGTCTGCGACTAGCAACAGCCCAGTTTTTCTGCCTATCCTGAGCTACTCTGAGCCTGTCTCTGATCATCCCGACTTTCTCTGCTGCATCCGTGATCATCTCTGGCCCAAGCATAACTCTGTCCCCAACATCATCCCAAAGAGCGGTGTGCGGCATCGTCGTCCATATAGCGCCTCGAAAGGAGACATCTCGATACTGGCTTGGTAGCTGTTGTTGTATGAAAACTCTACCAAGTGCAGATGGCTCTCCCATGATCCTCCGAAGTCCAGCACGCAGGTCCTCAGCATATCCTCCAGTGTCTGTATCGTCCTCTCGGACTGTCCATCTGTCTACGGTGGTACGCCGTACTGAACTTGAGCCTACTGCCCAACTCCTCCTGCAAGCTCCTCCAGTAGTGGGATGTGAATTGCTGTCTCTGTCCGACACGATGCTCACCGACACTCCGTGTAGGCGAACTATCTGCTGTATGTATAGCTCCGCCAACTTCTCGGTGGAAAGCCCCACCTTGAAGGGATGAAGTGCGCACACTTTATCAGCCTGTCCACGATGACCCAAATGGCATCCTTCCCTCCTTGGGAACGAGGAAGCCCTGAGACGAAGTCCATCGTAATATGTTCCCACTTCCACTCGGGAATGGGTAACGGCTGCAACAAACCAGCTGGCCTCTGGCGCTCCGCCTTGACCTGCTGGCAAACTAGACATCTCGAGATGAAACGTGATACATCCCTCTTCATCCCGTGCCACCAAAGATGTTCTCGCAAGTCACAATACATCTTGTTAGCACCAGGGTGAATAGAATATCTCGATCGGTGCGCCTCCTACAAGACTGCCTCTACCAGCTCTCCCTTCGGCACGCACAATCGGCTGCCATGCCTCAAGGATCCATCCTCTGCTATAGTGAAGTCATCTAGCAATCCAGCTAAAGCCTGGGGTCGAAGTCTGCGAAGGCTCTCATCTGTAGACTGTGCCTCCCGGATCTGCTCCATCAAACCTGACTGAATGTCAAGCGCCATCATCTGTATCACTGATCCTGGCTGAACTAGCTCGATACCGAGCTTCTCCAGATCCTCCCACAAATGCCGATCAATCATCAGGTACCATGCCATCGGATGCCTGCTCAGCGCATCCGCCACCACATTTGCCTTCCCGAGATGATACTGTAAATCGATGTCAAAGTCTTTCATCAACTCCAACCATCGTCTTTGTCTCATGTTCAGCTCTTTCTGCATGAACACATACTTCAAGCTTTTGTGGTCAGTAAATATTTCCACACGCTCTCCGTATAAGTAATGTTTCCATAACTTGAGTGCAAAGATCACCGCAGCTAACTCTAGGTCATGGGTAGGATAATTCCTCTCATGAGTCCGCAATTGCCTAGATGCATAAGCAATCACTTTTCCATGCTGCTGTAGGACACATCCTAGCCCCTTCCCAGAAGCATCATTGTATATGGTGAAACCTCCAGAACCTGAAGGTAAATTCAGAACTGGAGCGGTCGTCAGCCTCCTCTTCAGCTCCTCAAACTCTCTTTCGACTATCATAATAGAGCATCTATAGCTAGCTCTAATAGGCACTGGTCCTCCTCCCGTCATTACTCTACTAATCTCTGCAGTAGGTGTAGATACTAAGTGATGTTCATGCATAAACTCTAATGACAGGAAGCTACGAGATGCACCAGAATCAAACAAGCATAGAACTAGAAAAGTATGCAAATAAACATGACCTGTGATGACGTGAGCTAAGTAATCGGGCTCTGAAACCTGCTCCGGCTCCGGCTCAAGGGCTAGGCTATAAACCTTCCCCTGAGGTCCCTTCTGCTGCTGCAGATGCTGCCCAAACCTCTGCTGCTGAGTCGAAAGCGGTCCTCTAGGTCCCTTGGCTACTGGCATTCCCGTATCATGTGGGTGGCAGACCCACAAACTAAACACTGCTTCAACCTCTTCCTGCAGATGGAGTAATCGTGCCCTGGTCTTCCGCAGAAAGAACATATAGCTCCCTTCTGCTGCTGCTGCTGTCGGGGTCCCGGGGCTCTAACTGGCGGGGTCTGATGATGTGGTGTAGGGGGACGGTAAGTCTGCTGGGGTGGCGTCGGTGCTCTCTACTGGAAAGCCTGACGCTTGGACGGTCCCTCATGATGTACGAAAGCCGGCCTCTTGCTAGACAGAAGACGCTCCTCTATGCTCCAGGCCAACTCTAGGCTCTGGTAGTAGTCAGTCGTACCGTTCGCCACTATAAGAATGCCAATGTCTGGAACTAGACCATGGCAAAACCTACGGGTCATCTCCTCTGGATCTGCAACCAGACTAGGAGCGAAACGGCTCAGGCGACTAAACTCTGCCGCATACTCATCAACAGAACGGTTCCCCTGCTGGATGTTCTGGAATCGTAGCCCCATGGCTACTCTAGCAGTGGTCGAGAAGAATTTCTTCTTGAACTGGGTCTTGAACTGATCCCAAGTGGCTCTCCCTCTCGCAAACAATGGCTTATTCCGGAACCAGACTCCTGCTAAGTCTATCAGCAGAAATCCCGCTACCTCGACCTGGAGGTCATCCGGCATCCTAACTCCCAGAAGCTTTCTCTCTACCGAATCTAGCCAGTCATCTGCTATTACTATACCCTTAGTCCCTGATAACTCCTTGGGATTCAGACCCATGAAGTCCTTGATCGTTCCCAGCTTTCTGCCGTGGCTCTACATGTGGTGGGACCACGGGACGTCCCTCAGAACGCTCTATGCTCTGGCGGTGTAGGGTAGTCTGCTCTTGATGGGTTGTTAGGAACCCCTGAATCAGAGTGAGCAGCTGGTTCCCGTCGAGTGTGACGGAAGCCTGGGTGGGTATAGTGATAGGGGGGTGGTGGAAGTATCGGGTCCTGCTGGGCCTGTGATGTGGAAGGTGGTTGTGGCATCTGGGTTTGTAGATTTGTGGAGTGGGGGAATGTGGTAGGTGGAGGTGTATCAGTCGACTGGTCAGCTGACTGGATAAGGAGGGCTCCATTCTCGGGGGTAACATACTGGGATGAACGAGTAAGCACCATCTAAATTACAAAATAAAAGAACTTATAAGGACTTATTTAAAGTAAGTAATCATATGCAAGGAAATCTAATTATAATAGCAAACATGTGATGTATTTCCTATGTTGCAATCCTAGCATTCCTCTAGGTGTTCTAAGCGTTATTCCTAATGTTGTCTAATTACCTTAAGTTCCTAATTGCAGGCATGCTTGGTACAATAATGTAACCAAACAATTTAATCAGGACCTGCATGGGCCACCATTAAAAACATGTCACGACCCGCTACCCAAATTGTTGGGCCAGGCCGAGTCATGCCCAGCCTACGTTGAGATAAAACGTACTAAGCTGTTCTAAAGACAACAGGATAAGACTAAATGTGCTAACAGTTCTATAAGTGAAATAAAGTCATAAATGCTCCAAACACAAAAGTCGTCTCATATAGAAATAAGTCCAAAGTACAAGTGATCTGAAATGTAAAACTGGATACATATCCAGTTACAAAATATGTAGCCTAATACATGACTATACTAAATATCCCAAACAGCTAAGCAAACTAGACGAGTCTCCCCGCAGGAACATCCTCGTATGGCAAAGCCGGATCCTCGGCAGTATCTCCATAATATGTATCGCAGAGTAACTCCTCCTCAGTAAGGACACCTACAACGTTATCCTGTCAGGACGGGAGCAAGTACTGAATCTAACAAACTAGCATATGAAATATGAAAATGAACATGAGAGGAATAACTGGAAAGCATGGCCTCACATAGTCTATCATGGCAATGACACATATGTCATAGAGACAGATGTATATGTAATGTTTAAAACTATAACAGGTACGTGATCGGTCAATAGGTATAAAATGTACTGTGGTACAAGTATATAAAATGTACTTCCGTACAAGTAAAACAAACGAAAGATGCACATACGTACAAATACAGCTGGTGCGCCTACGACAAGGTACATATAAAATGTCAAACTTGCTCGGTACATACGTACGAGTAAGGGGGCATGATCACGTACGCTACTAACAGTTTCCCCATAACCCATATTCTAATCATGTGAGAGATACATAAAAACTGTTCTAAGCATGGTAGTAACTGGAAGTACAACATGTAGAGATCTAACTTGCTACCCCAAGGATCAGCATTTAACATGGTGGGGTTTGCGGTTTATTTATGTGACAATATGTAAAATTCGTAGAAAGTACTTGCCTCTAGCAAAGCAAAGCAAAATAAGCTACGATAAAAGTGCTATGGATATCCGGTAACTCGTCACTGTAGAAATAAATACATAAACTTAGCTTTTATACTAAGCTAAAACACTAGGACACTAATTGGTGCGACACGACTTGTGACTGGGCACCTAGCCAAAATGATGACTTTGGCATAGGAGACCAATGTGGGGTGACACACTACTTTAACTAACTTTCTAGGGTCTTTATACTAGTGAGGGGTGGGGTTCAACACGGTTAAAACTCAAAATAACACAAAAAGTTACAAGTCGTAATTAATCAATAAATAAATCAAATGATCATTGTGTTCTAACAATTTTTGAGATAGACAAAAAGCTTAGTTTTACTTAAAGTAAAGTACCAAAGTAATCCTTGTTAATCATAGAAATTTATTATAATTTTTCTGGAATTTATTAACCAGTACAAATATTTTATAAAAATCAGTTTTCCTAAGTATACAGAAAATGAGTTTTGGTTCCATAAGCCAAACTAGTGGCAAAACTGTAATTTAAATACTATAAAATTATACTAAATTAGCTAACTCAACATAGTATCTAAATACTATTTTTCCAGAATTTTAGAAGTACTTTAAGTATTTTTAGAAAATCAAAAACAGCATTGCACACAATTGAAATTAATTAATTAATTATCTGCGTATTTTGTCCATATATATAATTTGAACCAAAGTTCAAATACAGGACCCAAGGCCATGAATCAAGTCCAATATGACTTGTACAGGTCTTGAATGTGTGAAAACTCATTTGGGCCCAAAAACCCATGCTAGACTTGGACACCAAATGGTTGCAGTAATTTAAATACACTAAAATACAATTTGGTAAAAAGTGCAAAATAAATATTAATATTTTAATAAGGCAAAATTATGCATAGTGAAAATATACATATATATGTTAAAAGTATATATATATATATATGTAAGGAAAATACTTAATTTATAAAGTATATATATATACATATAAATATATATATATATATATATATATATATATATATATATATATATATATATATATATATATATATATATATATATATATATATATATATAAGGAAACATTTAATTATAAAGTGTATATATAATAATGTATGAAAATATATATATACATATACATACATATATATTATAATAAAGTACTAAATATAATATATATATATACATATATAAAAATACAGTACATATATACAGTATAATAATACATATATATATATATATATATATATATATATATATATATATATATATATATATATATATATATATATATATATAAATATATATATATAACCAGAAAAAGAAAAAGAAAAGAAAAAGAAAAAGAAAAAGAAAAAGAAGAAGAAACAGCATTAAGGGGGCTCGAACCCTGCCCACAGAGAGGGGGGGGTTTTAATAGCGCTGAGCTGGCTAGTGGGCCAATTGGCCCGCTGTGTTAGGATTAGACTTAGATTGATTTTATTTAGGTTTAAACGAGTTAACATACAAAAAAAAATCAATCCTGTGTCCGAACAGTTTGGGACACAGGAATCCACGTGTCCGTGCTATGCACGACACGTACGAGCTCAGTCTCGCGTGTCCGAGCACATCGTTAGGTTCGTCGTGTCCTGGCGAGTCTCGTGCGTGAAAACGAGACACGCACGACACGATTCGAGTTCTGTTACTCACGTGTCCGGCGGTTGGGGGGGGGTTCAAGTGTCTTGGACGGCGGAGGAGACGTCGGCGAGGCGGCGCTCGTGTGGCGCTGGGGTCGTCTCGTCGAGGTGCGTCTGATGACGGCGATTGGGGGCGGTGGATGTCGATGGTGGGGCTGGACGGGGACTCGTCGGAGTTAGGGTTAGGTCTAGGGTTTTCGACGGAGACGAGAGGCTGCGGTGGTTGTGGTGGGGTGTAGAGCTAGGGTTTGGGTCTGGGGAAGAAGGGGGGTTTATTTATAGGGGTTTAGGGCGGTGGATTGGCCAGAGTCGGCCGGGAAACGCGGGTCGTCGTCGGCGTGGCAGTCGTCAGGGGTGGGTGAGCCAGAGGAGAGAGAGTGAGTTCGTGGGGGGGGGGGGGGGTTGGGTAGTTAGCAAATTGGCCCCCATAGTTTAGGAAATTACAGGAAGGCCTTAACCGAGTCTAAATGCAATTAAGAATTTTCATTTCATAATTAATAACAATTAATTAATTACAAACTGACTACAAAACAGTTTAGAAAATTACAAACAGATATTAAAATAATTTAGAAAATTGTAAATTAATATTTTTGTATTTTAAAACTTATTTAAAAACCATTTAAAAATTAAAAAAAAATTCCTAAAAATCCTAATAAATATTTTAAGGCAAAAAATGACATTAATAATTAATTAACACTAATTTAATAATTTTTGAAAAACAGGGGCTTACAGAAGTGCACCATGAACTGTTGCTCTTTCTATCCAAGATAAAACATAGAACAGTAAGCGAAACTATCGATGGTTCGAACACTGCACTTCACACACACTGTAAACACAGACACACAGCATAACAAAAATACATATTATATTTTTTTAATTTTTTTCCAGTAGTCTGCGACAGATAACGACGTATAGCGACGTATAGCAACGGAAAGTGGACGTCGCTATACGTCGCTAATTAGCGACGTTACGTCGCTGTACGTCGCCACCTTGCTAACGTGGCAGGCATGCCACGTCATCACGTCAATAGAACTAAACGTCGCTAAGAAGTCGCACTACGTCGCTAAGTTTGCGACGTAAAGTTTTCGTCGCGCTACGTTGCTAACTCTGCGACCACCTAGCGACACGGCTGGGACGTCGCAAATAGCGATGTAGGGCGACGAATTTGCCATCTGCGACTAGCTTAAAAGCGACCTTTACTTTACGTCGCTAAAGCCGTCGCCAATTACGATTAGCGACGTAATTGTCATTATTAGCGACGTATCATGACGTCGCTAATTTGCTTTATTTTATTAGTGGAATAAGAGAAAGAAGAACAAAAAAGAAGGAGAGAATTTCAATAGAATTTAAACCCTAATTTTCTTCCTCAACTCATCCTCACTATCTCCAAGTACAATGGGATTTAAACCCTAATTTTCTTCCTATTTCGATTTTCAATTAATGGAGAAGAAGAAAATGAGAATAAAACACCCAAAAATTAAATCCTAATTTTCTTCTCATTTCCAATTTGATGGCACCCAAAGGCTCCTCATAATGTACAAACCCTAATATTGGTGGAAACCATAATATTGCTGTTTCAACTAGTGTAAACAAGGACTTCCTAATTTTCTGGCAGTCCTACAAACTGAATAGACTGCCAGAAAACTGGGCAGTCCTAAGTCACAGCATGTGAAACAAAGGACTTCCCAATTTTCTGGCAGTCCATTCAGTTTGTAGGACTGCCAAAAAATTGGGCAGTCCTAAGTTTCACATGTTGTGACTTAGGACTACCCAGTTTTCTGGCAGTTCATTCAGTTTGTAGGACTGCCAAAAAATTGGGCAGTCCTTGTCGACGCGGAATTTTCTCATCGTTCATACTTGGGTTTAATTTAAATGGATAATTTTTTACTTCGAATGTAGTTTAATTCATTCAAATGGGCTACAAAGAATTGAAATAAACAATATAATTGATGCTTGAATTTTTTAAATTAATTTCTAGAGTTTTGGAAATAAATTGAAAAAGAATTTGGGTGCTTGAATTAATTTCTTCAAAAGAGGAGGATGGTGGAGGAGAAGTAGAAGATGTTGGAAATTTAGGAGTTATGGATGAGAAGAGAAAGATGTTGGAGATTGAGGAGAGGTGGAGGAGAAGAGGAAGAAGAAGAAGAGAGGGGTGAGGGTTTTGGAAGAGAGAGAATAGATTTTGCAAATGAAGGAGAAAAAATAGATTTTGGGGGGGGGGAGAGGAATTTGGGATAGCCATGAATCAAAAATTTGGACTAGCCTAGTAAAAACCACAAAATTTTGGGCTAGCCACAATCTGGACTAGCCATGATCAAAATATGATGTGCCCATATAAATTGTCAATAAGAGATGGAATTCATAAACAAAGTTAGAAGCAAACAAGGACAACCAATTTCCCATAGAAGAGTGCAACTGACAGAACTTATTGTATTAAACTTATGGGTTGAGCAAAGTTAGCCCCAGCTGGCAGCCATTTTGATTATAATAGAATTATTTTACATAAGGATATCAGGTTTAGATTCGAAATTTTTTACACAAAGAGATAATGTTTGGTGTATTTACGCAAAAAAATAAGTTTAAAAAAACTACTAACAAGAGAAAGGGACAACATCAGTAATGGCGCCCAGAAAAAGTAGAACGAGCCCCCACCTGGCGCCAACACTAATGTCGCAAAGCTTGTGCCCTCCACCCCCTCCCCCCCTCCGAGGCGACATCAGTAATGGTGTCCACATGATGAAACCCCCCTTTGGCGTCCCAATCCCACTTGGCGACATCAATTATAGCGCCCACATGATGAACCCCCCTTTGGCATCATTACAAATGTCACCCGAACCAAAAAAAAGTTTGACCCGACGCCATTATCCATATCGCCCCAATTTTTTGGCACCTAAAATTTTAAATTTTTATTTGAAATACTTGATTTTGATTGGTTGAGACTTTGGGGTTCAGATTGGGATTCAGATTGAAAAAGAAATGAAGGAATGTGATTGACTTAATAAATATGTGTGGTTTGCACTGTATGTGGTTTTGATTGTGGTCTTTGGGTTGAAGCTATATGTATTGTAGAAGTTGAGATAAAATTTACCATATTCACTCAAGTTTTCAAAGAAAGAAGAGGAAAAGAGGATAGGTGCAAAAAATGATGGTCGTATTCCCAGCGAACCGACGACTGAAAGAGAGATACAAGAATGAGAAAATCACATATCTCGACTGGTATTTACAGGAGAGGTAATTTTCTAAAATTAATATTTATTTGTTTTTTTACTGAGTTGATTTATATACTTCATTTACATTTGTAGTTATTTGATTATAAGCCGGATGTACGGTTACGTGAACGTGGACAATGACGTTACGCATCAAACTACGACACATAAGAGTTAAATAATTATCAAAAGGGCATATTTGATGTATTTGGTTTTCGATATATAGATGAGCTACGATTCTTAGTACACGACAGTGATTTATTATTTTCTTTGGTTGAGCGTTGGTAGCCCCAACGCAACACTTTCTAGTTGTAAAACCCCTAATTTTCTACTATATTTTTATCGATTTTGGTACTGATTTAAAATTTTTGGTATGGTACGTCGCGTAGTCGTATTGTACGTTGTGCGCAAGCGGCGTATTTCGTAAATTGCTCGTCGAGTGTGAATATGTGCGAGGTACATATTTTTGTAAAACATTTTTTAGAAGCTTGACTTTTTTAAATAATAAATAATAAATATTTTTGATTATTTAAAGTTGTAAAATACGTCATATTGGAATTTCCAACTCTTTATTTTACATTATGAAAGGTTTTATAAATAGTAATTTTGAAAACGAGGTATTATGCAAATATTTATTTCATACGAGGTACACAAATTTAAAATTATATATATAATTCCATTTTTTGAAATTATTGATATTATTATTTTATTATTCAAAAAGATATTTAAAAATATTTATTATTTTTGAAATTATTATTATTGGTATTTTGGAAAATATATTTAAAAATTATTATGGCCATTTTAAATCTTGATTTAATTTTTATGGTTTTAATTAAAAAAGTTTAAAGGTAGAATTTATATTTATATTTGAGTTTAGATGATCTAGATTTAAATTGAAAATTAATTTAAATTTAGATTTGATTGATTTAAATTAAAATTTATATTATCTATTGGGGATTTAATCAAATCCCAATCCCTATCCAACTGGGAATTTCCACATCCTATAAATAGGCAGGTACTCGTCCATAATTTGCTACCATCCAAATTGTGCATCGTGTCTGTGCCTCCCTACATCTACTATATTATTTTCTTCTACATGTACAAAATTTTTTCATCCGTGTCTTTCAATTTTGGACATCCATCCCTATCGTGTCGGACCCTCCCGACACGATACAACCCATCCCCAATACGACACCCTAAACTAGCCGCTAGTGCCGTTCTTCTCTGGTCGCTCTCCTCCATGTCCTCTCTATCACCTTCGACCTTGTTCGACTGACCACCTGCTAACCCGGACACCGACCCATCTCCGCCACCGCTCAGACCCGATCCAGCCCAAGTCACTCACGGCACCGCCGCCGTCACCCCCGCCCACACCATACAACAGTCACCGCAGAACCACCAAGACCACCATTGTACTCCGACCACTACACCCAGCCGCCACGACTACTAAGCATCCCCATCTCCTCCTCTCCCGACCAAAAACCCTCACAACCACCGCACCATCAGTATCACCATTGCCACCAAATTCTTCGACCACCACCATCGTCATCATCAGCATCCCGACCGAAGCCCCCAAAATCACAAACACCAAAAACACCCGAGACAAGAAAAATCAAATCCTTACCTCCGCCGAGCCGGAGACGAACCACCCGACCGATCCACCTCGACGCCGGCCTCCGTCCGGAGCGCGCCGCCTCACCCTTCCCCAGGCGTCCAGCCCTTACCGAACCTCCGTCGGCGAACACCACCCACCCCCGTGCCAACGTCGCCACCCTCCGACGAACGAGTTAGCCACCGCCGGCGCCCGGAGCCACCGCTCCACACTCGGCTGTACCCGCCGACACCTCCACCACGGTGTGTGCGTCGGCTGGAACCTTAGCTTTTTTCATCGCGCCTCCACCCAGTCCGGCCGCCGTGTCCACGGGAATCCACCGCCGCCTTCCGCCCACTGCGCTGAGCCGCTCCCGCCGCCTGGAGCCACCTCCTCCGACTCCGTCGTGCCGGAGCTTTTCCCGCGCGCACGGGACTCCGCTGCGCCAGCACCTGCGCCGCTCCCCTTGGTAATCCCCCTTCCCCTTTCTTCACTTCTCACTCTCTCTCTCTCCACATATAATTTTCTTCTTTTTGGTTAGAGAACAGCATGTGCTGACAATTGTATAGATTATTATTTATTATTATTATTATATTATTTAACTATTATTATTAATAATATTATTATTATTAGTATTATTATTATTACTGTTATTATCATTATAATTATTATTAGTATTAACATTATTATTATTAGTATTATTATTATTAATATTATTATTATTGTTAAGGATATCATTTTCCTTATTAAAAAGGTTTAGAAATAAATATGTATAAATATTTATAAATATGTATAAATATGGTTTCTTTTAGTATTTTTTTGACTAAAATATATATATTAAAATATTCCAGAAATGTAGCATCCAAATTATAAAAAGTATTCTAGTATTTTTATTATCAAATAAATAAAGATACGATTAATCTATTTTTACAAACAGAGAATTTTGTCTAAAACATTTTTATTTATTTCAAGTATTTACCAAAATATTTTGCCTAATCAAAAATCTAGTCTTAAGTATTAGAAATACTTTTCTAAAAATAGTAGGAGTAAGTTCTTCAAAATTTCTCCTCGATTTTTACCATTGGTCACGACTGATCCCTCGTTCCTATTTTCATGCAAATTTTGGACCCTTACGCATCAAACATGGTTATCAGACAAACAGGACTTGTCGAAGTATCGCACCACCCCAGGCGATCCACCAGGCAAGATATCTTGCCATCGTGTACTTATATTTGATTCATGATATTTTATATGTTGCTAGTGTTTTACATTAGTAAGAGTGTGTCCAAGTATGACTTGGGTGCCATCGATATGTATATCGATGTTTGTATGTGTACGTGTGTGTGGACCATATGTGATAGTTGACATTTCCGATGTATTGAAGTTATGCTTCATAACTTCTTTGATCTGTTGACACGTCTCATACACGACACATGAGTGAGGATCATAGAGTCGGCACGAACCTACGTATTCGACTTGCTACCGATACGGGCGGTTCGTGCGTCGGTTCATTTATGGATTAGCGGAGTCTAGATAGCGACTTGCATAGAGATATGGATCGCCAATCCATGGATATGGCTTGTGTGATACATGGGCGGGGAAAACTACTGGGACGTATGAGCTAGCCCACAGCCTTCTAGTTGCCCGGTTATAGTTTCATAGTTTTCCTGTTATGGGTGTATCGCTAGAGGATATATCCATTGCACGGCCCTTAACATGCGTCTGATACGGTCATGAGGTATGCTAGCGATGAAAAGTATGGACTAGGGGATATATCCATTGCACGGCCCTGACCACGTGTCAGATACGGTCAGAGATGTATACTAGTTCATACGAAAGCCTCTAGCGGATGCTATGCTTTATTCCTACCCACTTATACGTTCCAGTATAGTTTTTGACTTGCATTACACCTAGATGGTTAGGTTCCATTATGTTGGAGCGTGTGGTCTTTCCTTTGTCATGTTTTATTTACAGTTCGTTATGTTATTATTTTTATGTATCTTGTTACGTCCCTCTGAGGACCTGGTGATCTCTCCAGGTGTGTGCTTTCAAAATTTTCTGCAGGTGTTCTAGCCAAGGCCGTGATCTTCTCCATTTCTCGAAGAGGATTGCTCTTGGTTCATTTTGTCATTTTTTCGATCGCTTTCTTGTACATTTATTTCATTGAGATAGTTGGTAGTGGACTTTGTCTCCGCCCAACGATTGTACAATAACTATTCAAGTTGATTCTATCTTTATTCTCTATATATTTATGGATGAGATTTAGTATGTCTTGGTTCTCTACATTTTACAGCTTATGTATTTATACGAGGATTCCATACATTGGAGTATTCTTTGTATATCTACAGCTGGCATGTTTGCGTGCTTAGTCCTACGTATTTTGGGACTGGGGCGTTACATATTTTTGTAGTAGCCCATGTAGGTCAAGTTTGTCGTTTCGGTTACATGACTGTACCGAACGGGCCTGCAATCTAGGATTAGAGTCTAGAAATCTCATCCACTTGCTTGATCACTTTCTTTGATTCAAATCTCTGAACTCTCGTTCGACTTCCTTGCATCCTGCTTGATCTCTCATACCATAAACTTTACCTCTTATTTCATGCTTACCGACCGTTAGGAAGATGACTACACTAGTATATGTTCATAGGTCAAAAACCTGGCTTGGAAGATTTCATTGGCAATTAGCATGCATTAGAGATCATATTGGACTTGTAAAGATATTTTTACTGTAAGAATCAAAGGACCATATTTTCTTGATGTATGATCTTGTAGAAAGAATTAGTTGATTCCAAGTTGGGTAGTAGCAACATTTCAAACTTATAAGATTGTTGTAATTTTATTACTACAAGGAGATAGCTAGAATCTATATACAAATGAGGAAAACAAATTGATATTTGATTTTGAGTTTTGAAAGTCTTGAGTTATGGAGTTATGACTCATCCTTGAAAGTCCTTGAAGAGATATAAAAATTACTTTAAAGAGGATTTAAATATTGCAATATGATTACGAGTTTTTAAGTTTGAAGCAAAAAAAAGGGTTTAAAATATTTCGAAAGATGTGAAATGGACTTGGAGAGAAATTTCAAATAGTGTTTCATGAATTATGATCTATGAATTTATTTAGAGTTACAAGTTTGATTATGAACATTAACAATCTTGGTAGATTTGATTAGTGATATTCTAAGGTTCACTTCTTGAGATTTGTTTAAAGAATTTAAGATTTAAAGTCATGATGGACAAGAAACTTTTTGAGGAAAACTCGAGTTAAATTTTTTTTTTTTGAAGTATTCCACACTAGTTGCCATATCATGCGTGCCATGATAGTTGTATATACTCAAGTGTATTAGTCATCTACCAAACATGTGATTATATCCTAATCTTGACTTACTCAACCTCGACTCAATTCTTTCGACCCGATGAGTGCTTGTGATCTATTAAATTCCTTAAATACTTAACTTGTGGTTTATCTCGAATGCTAGACCCAGTGCCACACCACACTACTAGCTTAACTCTTGCAAGTTGAGTAGAATGCCTCATGGTCTAGTATTTCTATTGACTTTATGACCTATTGAGGAGCTTAGACTTTTTGTATTTCCTTTCTTCAATATCTAGCGTACCTATATTTTGACTAGCTTTGCTAACGCCACAAATATAGCCTAGTTTTGCAAGCTCACCCTTTATCAAACTTGTTCACGACCTATGTTATTGGAAGAGCTGCCACTAACATATTGTCTACTCATAACCGGTGCATGATGGTCTGATCAACCTAGTGCACTTTGGTTTGCTTTTATCTATTATTCTACGTGGATGGAACATAATTAAACTTGACCTTTGCAGTCCCATCCACGACTGCCTTGACAATTCTTTTGAAATCATTCGGTCGTCTTTGCACCACGTATTGGATTCGATAAAATCATATATTGATGTCACGCCCCAGAACCAGAATACTGGAGAGCAGGGGCAGACATAGCCAGCTACGTATATGAAATGGAATCCATCTCGCTATACGGTCACGGCTGTCTAGATACATGAGGGTTTAACTACAAGCCAACAGTCTCTTAAGGTCATGAACAAGCATATTGTCTCAATCACAAACAAGTAAGTAAAAGTTACAAGAGTTATGATCATTAAATATACAATAGTAAGGCGTCCCAAACATTACATATTCAGCAGATCATGAAGCTAGTCGTTACAAAATGTTAGGACTAGCAAGAGTTTAGTCATACATGATCAACCCTAGGATCTGTTAATCATGTTACAGCCCATAGGCAGACAGTAAGTAAAGTGCAATCGAGCTAAACAGGTGCTCGTCGGCTAAACGCCTCAAAAGAATATGTTTACAATAAAGTGGGAGATCAAAAATAAACCCACTCGTTGTCAGGGTTCCGTCTAGTGGCCACCATCTGGCTAGAAAGTCGGTAGATCCTCGGGAGCTGCTCCGAAATCTGGCCATACAAAACCAGCTGGGTCAGACCCCAGAAAGAGCAAGTGCCACAAAGAAAGCTTCACTTAGGAACTAAAACCAGCAATCAGCACAAGAGTATAAATAAAAGTAAGAACTGGAAATAAAGAAAATACATCAGGATGATATACGAAGAGATAACCATGGAACTATTCAGATAACCAGGTTACAACCCATAAACCAAACAAGGACCGGGGTTGTAACCCTTCGTCTGAACAGAACTTGGAACTCTCACCATTTATCGGTAAAATAAATATAAGCATTCAGGTCATGCAGTAGTTTGGAACAGAATCAGGACAAGACTAGACTGGTTAGACTCTATCCAATCAATTCACGGCCAAACAAGAACTACGGCTTGATACTTTAACTAACTAGGGTTATCACAAGCCTAGTAACTAACAAAATGCAGTGAGAATCTTCCACAGCCACAAGCCCTGCAGTCCATCCAGGTTACCCGGATTAAAAGATTTAGAGTTGAATTCAGGTGGGTACATCGTCCAGGAAACGAATGTACCCTTAGGTAGCTTGAAGGGTGCAACACATGATAGTGTGCTGGAAATGTGCCCTACTCGACGGCAGGCTACAGATCCCAAGGCGTGCCCAGGTAACGGGATTGCCTGTAGCTGGGAGATCTCTTCATAACTAATGTATTAATCTAGTTATTAGCCTTAGTCCATTTCAGTAGATACTCCTGATCGTGGTACTCAGGAGTCCCCTCCTAGACATGATGTAAGACAGAACTGGATTAGTTGTACAAGCACAATCACCCACGGTGTTCGAATTAATTATACAGGTCATGTCATGTCAGGTAGCCGTCGCAACAGCTGATCAAGATATATCATGTCAGGTTTATCATGTCAAGTTTACTTGTCAGGAGTGCGCCGCGACGGGCCACTATCAGGTCATGTCAGGTTAGTCATGCCAGGAGTGCACCACTACGGGTCACTGTCATGTCAGGCTCAATTATCATGTCCAAACATATCAAGTAAATTCGTGATTATCAAGTTTATGACAAAAGGCGTAAGGATATAAAATGGACGTAAAATATCTAATAAAATATCAATACACAGGGCTATAGGAGAGCCATACGGCTAAGGCATATGCGGCCAGGAATGATCTCATGCGGCTGAAAGAGAATAGCCCATGCGGTTGAATAGGGTCAGGCGCATGCGGCTAAAAAGGGAAAGGCTTATGCGGTCAAAGGGGTATCAGTCATATGCGGTTCGGAGATCCACTCAGTCATGCGGCTGAGAAAGGCAAGACATATGCGGTCAGGAGGATAGGGAACTCATGCGGCTGGCGGAGGATGGGTCCATGCGGCTGGCTGACCAATCAAGTACATGCGGCTGGAGAGGAGCAACCCATGCGGCTGCGGGGAGCAATGACTATGCGATCAAGGGAAGCAAACCCATGCGGCTGGGAGACTGCGGTCTATGCAGCTCTCGAGCGTTGAGTTCATGCGGCTCAGGGTTGCTGGAAATCCATATGGCCAGGAAGGACTGGGCCTCAGTCATGCGGCTGAGAAGGAATACTAGCCGCATGAACTTGTCATGCGGTCAAGTCAAGGCAATAGCACATGCGGTTGGAACTGACTTGCCGCATGAATGTTCATGTGGTCAAGTGCTACCATGCGGCTCGGGACTATGCTTCTTCTCCAAATTTCCGAGAAGAAGTACACCATAAGCCATGGCTTCTAAGCTGCATAACTCTATCATCCGGAGCCCAAATCCGAACTTCCATAGGTCAAAATGGGGTAGAACGAAATTCTCTACAACATGGAACCATCAAAACTAGGAAATAACAAGATTAAGTAGATCAAAATCCAAAAAATCCGAAAATAATATAAATATAAATCTACAAGAATCTAGTCGTGGAAAGTGAAAATGCCAAGTTCTAAAGTAAGTTAGAATGTTGTAAGGAAGAGAATGAAGCAATAAAATTTGAGTTCCTCCATGAAGCAAGTTGTACTTGCCTAGGCCTCTCTCTCTCCCTCTCGCTGGTAGGTAAGGAAGTAATGGAGGAAAGAAGAAGTAATGAAGAGAGAGAAAGAAGAAGGGTTAATAAATGGTAGTGGTGGTGGTAGGTAGGGGTTCACCCCTTGGTTCTTGATGAACCAAGGCAATCAAGCCTAGCCGAACCAAACCAACCCCAAGGAGACGAAGCCAAACAAAACCAAACCAAGGAGATATGCAAATACAAGATAAAATACGTATACGTATTCCAAATACGTAATACGAACACAGGCATTACAATTGAACTCCCTATTGCTTTCGTCTTCACCTATGTTAGAAGGACAAAGGCATTATACTAGAACTTCCTATCGACTATGACCATTCCCACTCGATGTTGCTATGTCTTCATCCTAAACTTCTCATCCTTATTCTCGGCCCTATATTTTCTACCATAACCTCTAATCGCTTATTTCAGGAATAAGCCTAATTCGTTCTCTTAATCGTGCCCTCAACCTACTCTCAAGAAATCATATCTTCTAGGTCTCTAATTTATCTTCTCATGATACTATACAATTTCTTATTGCAGGTTATCTTGATTAAACTTTAACCCATGATCATTTTCACTCTTGCAGTAATTAGCCATATCCACGATTATTTCGTATTTATCTAAATCATGTTTTCCTAATGCATCATTTGTTGAACGTTGTTAATTGATTTTCTCATCGCTACCCCTTGTGCCATCTCATCCCCCACTAATTCTTAATTTCGAGGACAAAATTCTTTTAAGTTGGGTAGGATGTAAAACTCCCAAATTTCTACTATATTTTTATCAATTTTGGTACTGATTTAAAATTTTTGGTATGGTACGTCACGTAGTCGTATTGTACGTTGTGCGCAAGCGACGTATTTCGTAAATTGCTCGTCGAGTGCGAATATGTGCGAGGTACATATTTTTGTAAAATATTTTTTAGAAGCTTGATTTTTTTTTAAAAATAATAAATAATAAATATTTTTGATTATTTAAAGTTGTAAAATACGTCATATTGGAATTTCCAACTCTTTATTTTACATTATGAAAGGTTTTATAAATAGTAATTTTGAAAACGAGGTATTATGCAAATATTCATTTCATACGATGTACATAAATTTAAAATTATATATATAATTCCATTTTTCAAAATTATTGATATTATTATTTTATTATTCAAAAAGATATTTAAAAATATTTATTATTTTCGAAATTATTATTATTGGTATTTTGGAAAATATATTTGAAAATTATTATGGCCATTTTAAATCTTGATTTGATTTTTATGGTTTTAATTTAAAAAGTTTAAAGGTAGAATTTATATTTATATTTGAGTTTAGATGATCTAGATTTAAATTAGAAATTAATTTAAATTTAGATTTGATTGATTTGAATTAAAATTTATATTATCTATTGGGGATTTAATCAAATTCCAATCCCTATCCAACTGGAAATTCCCACATCCTATAAATAGGCAGGTACTCGTCCATAATTTGCTACCATCCAAATTGTGCATCGTGTCTGTGCCTCCCTACATCCACTATATTATTTTCTTCTACATGTATAAAATTTCTTCATCCGTGTCCTTCAATTCTGGACATCCATCCCAATTGTGTCGGACCCTCCCGACACGATACAACCCATCCCCAATACGACACCCTAAACTAGCCACCAGTGCCGTTCTTCTCTGGTTGCTCTTCTCCCTATCCTCTCTATCACCTCTGACCTTGTTCGACTGACCACCTGCTGACCCGGACACCGACCCATCTCCGCCACCGCCCAGACCCGATCCAGCCCAAGTCACTCACGGCACCGCCGCCGTCACCCCGTCCGCACCATACAACAGTCACCGCAGAACCACCAAGACCACCATTGTACTCTGACCACTACACCCAGCCGCCACGACTACTAAGCATCCCCATCTCCTCCTCTCCCGACCGAAAACCCTCACAACCACCGCACCATCAGTATCACCATTGCCACCAAATTTATCGACCACCACCATCGTCATCATCAGCATCCCGACCGAAGCCCCCAAAATCACAAACACCAAAAACACCCGAGACAAGAAAAATCAAATCCTTACCTCCGTCGAGCCGGAGCCGAACCATCCGACCGATCCACCTCGACGCCGGCCTCCGCCCGGAGCGCGCCGCCTCACCCTTCCCCACGCGTCCAGCCCTTGCCGAACCTCCGTCGGCGAACACCGCGCACCACCGTGCCAACGTCGCCACCCTCCGGCGAACGAGTTCGCCACCGCCGGCGCCCGGAGCCACCGCGCCACACTCGACTGTACCCGCCGACACCTCCACCACGGTGTGTGCGTCGACCGAAACCCTAGCTTTTTTCGTCGTGCCTCCACCTAGTCCGGCCGCCGTGTCCCCGGGAATCCATCGTCGCTTTTCGCCCACGGCGCTGAGCCGCTCCCGCCGCCTGGAGCCGCCTCCTTCGACTCCGCCGTGCCGGAGCTTTCCCCGCACGTACGGGACTCCGCTGCGCCAACACCGGCGCCGCTCCCCTTGGTAATCCCTCTTCCCCTTTCTTCACTTCTCACTCTCTCTCTCTCTCCACATATAATTTTCTTTTTTTTGGTTAGAGAACAACATATGCTGACAATTGTATAGATTATTATTTATTATTTATTATTATTATATTATATAACTATTATTATTATTAATAATATTATTATTATTAGTATTATTATTATTACTGTTATTATCATTATAATTATTATTAGTATTAACATTGTTATTATTAGTATTATTATTATTAATATTATTAATATTATTATTGTTGTTAAGGATATCATTTTTCTTATTAAAAAGGTTTAGAAATAAATATGTATAAATATTTATAAATTTGTATAAACATGGTAATTATAAAAAGTATTCTAGTATTTTTATTATCAAATAAATAAAGATACGATTAATCTATTTTACAAACAGAGAATTTTGTCTAAAACGTTTTTATTTATTTCAAGTATTTACCAAAATATTTTGCCTAATCAAAAATCTAGTCTTAAGTATTAGAAATACTTTTCTAAAAATAGTAGGAGTATGTTCTTCAAAATTTCTCCTCGATTTTCACCATTGGTCACGACTGATCCCTCATTCCTATTTTCATGCAAATTTTGGACCCTTACGCATCAAACATGGCTATCAGACAAACAGGACTTGTCGAAGCATCGTACCACCCCAGGCGATCCACTAGGCAAGATACCTTGCCATCGTGTACTTATATTTGATTCATGATATTTTATATGTTGCTAGTGTTTTACATTAGTAAGAGTGTGTCCAAGTATGACTTGGGTGCCATCGATATGTATATCGATGTTTATGTGTGTGTGCGTGTGTGGACCATCTGTGATAGTTGACATTTTCGATGTGTTGAAGTTATGCTTCATAACTTCTTTGACCTGTTGACACGTCTCATACACGACACATGAGTGAGGATCGTAGAGTCGGCACGAACCTACGTATTCGACTTGCTACCGATACGGGCGGTTCGTGTGTCGGTTCATTTATGGATTAGCGGAGTCTAGATAGCGACTTGCATAGAGATATGGATCGCCAAGCCATGGATATGGCTTGTGTGATACATGGGCGGAGGAAAACTACTGGGACGTATGAGCTAGCCCACAGCCTTCTAGTTGCCCGGTTATGGGTTCATGGTTTCCCTGTTATGGGTGTATCACTGAAGGATATATCCATTGCACGGCCCTTACCATACGTCAGATACGGTCAGGAGGTATGCTAGCGATGCAAAGTATGGACTAGGGGATATATCCATTGCACGGCCCTGACCACGCATCAGATACGGTCAGAGACGTATACTAGTTCGTGCGAAAGCCTCTAGCGGATGCTACGCTTTCTTCCTACCCACTTATACGTTCCAGTATAGTTTTTGACTTGCATTACACCTAGATGGTTAGGTTCCATTGTGTTGGAGCGTGTGGTCTTTCCTTTGTCATGTTTTATTTACAGTTCAATATGGTATTATTTTTATGTATCTTGTTACGTCCCTGTGAGGACCTGGTGATCTCTCCAGGTGTGTGCTTTCAAAATTTTCTGCAGGTGTTCTAGCCAAGGTCGTGATCTTCTCCATTTCTCGAAGAGGATTGCTCTTGGTTCGTTTTGTCATTTTGTCGATCGCTTTCTTGTACATTTATTTCATTGGGATAGTTGGTAGTGGACTTTGTCTCCGCCCAATGATTGTACCATAACTATTCAAATTGATTCTATCTTTATTCTCTATATATTTGTCGATGAGATTTAGCATGTCTTGCTTCTCTACATTTTACAGCTTATGTATTTATACGAGGATTCCATACATTGGAGTATTCTTCGTATATCTACAGCTGGCATGTTTGCGTACTTAGTCCTACGTATTTTAGGACTGGGACGTTACACTAGTTGTCGATAGGAGAGATGATCGTTACTCTACTGAATGTTGCCAACCTTTTAGGGTTACCTATTACATTTAAAATAATTGCTTAAATATTATTTTGTTCAGAAAATTTCATATAGTTTATCTCGAAATCTAATTAAAAATTACAGGTGATCCTATATTTTTTTAAAAATCAATTAAGCGCTGCTGTTACAATTAGACGTTATGCCGGTGTTGATCTGCCAGAAGATATAAACAGAAGATCCGACATCAATATAAACAGGCCGTACGAAAACTTTATGGATCTTGACTGTACTATTGACGGTCCAGTTAACGTAGACGAAAATCGGGTATTTAGTTTAACTCATTTATTTACATATTTATATTTAGAATATGGATCTCATAGTACTGTACGTGTTCAGATTATTTGTTGCACAAGGGCGTATCTATTCGCTCTATGTGGTTCAGTTCTCTTTTCGAACGCAACTAGATATAGGATTACTGTTCGACTTCTTTCTTTTTTTGAAAATTTGGGTCAACCGACACGTAATGCATAGGGAGCCGCAGTGTTGGCATATTTGTATTCTTTCCTGATAGGGTTTGTGATCTCAACCTCATTACAAAATATGAGAAAAAATCTAACTGGATGCATGTCACTCCTATAAGTATTTTATCATTCTAGAGAGATATTGATGTTACTTAATATGATATAATTTTATAATGTTATTTCTACTTATATTTGGAATATGAGCATTTTGCGATCGGTAAACCGGTGACCGGTATTAGCCGTGAAGTAGGTATATTTCCAGCAGATAGACGTTGGACGACTGATGTGGTGGACCAGGCACATTGTGGACATCCGATTGTCTCGATTTATCGAACCAAATTTGACTCTAACACATTCAGAGGTAAGAATAATTTTATGTTTATATTTATTTTAACTTATGTTCCTTTATTGACTTGACAATATCTCAAATAACTTATGTGGATGCTGTATATTATACATTTTGATGCTTCCGACATCCAAAGGATGTCGTATGCCAATAGTCATTATAATTTTGTCATCTTATATGATTGTCGGACCATTTACCACCCAGCGGATCGTGTTCTTTGATAGTTTGGATTCGTACAAATTATTCCTGATGCTCCCTCCAATATAAGTCAAAGCAAAAGTGGACGCCTGGATTTGTCTTTATACATGCTTTGAAACAAATAAAAATTCTTTCAAAGCTATTATTTTCAGTTGTCTTTATACAGACTCTGCTGCCTGGATTTGTCTCCATAATTCTTAAACCATACTCTTCAAGACTAGCATACGCATCGACATAACTACCATTTATTTCAGCTAATGCCATCTCTCGAGCTCTCCAAGCTTTGGCACAAGAAATTTCTATGTGATGTTCTCTATGTATATCCTTTACTATATGTGATGGATTATAGGACTGATTATCCCTAATTATATCAATAACCTTATTTTTAATCCACTTAGCAGTAGCTAATGGATGATATCCTGTTGTCAGTCCACTTAAACAAGAATGTCAACTTTCTAATGTACTAATGACAAATATTTCTCCTGTACTAAGGGGTCTAGCATATACTCTCCAATTACAAGTTGTTAGATCACAAGTATAAATAATTTTCTTCGAATTGTTACCACTAGTTGAATATGTAAAGTTGTGTTCAATTGCTATATTACATATGAAATTTCTAAACTCAATCCGGCTAGCAAATTTTTGTCCGACAAATAATTCATGAGTGGTAGCATTACTAACAGCATCATCAAAATCATCATCTACATTTTCAATTAAATTATCACTATTTTTAATAGTTTAAAAATCATCAAAATCATTATTACTAGCAAAATCTACTGCATGTTCTTCTTCATGAGCTGGAAGTTGTAAAGAAACAGTAGCACCCATTTGATAATTAGAAACACGTGGACGTGAAAAAATTTCAGGTGGTGGTGCAACTTGAGTAACAAAAATACTTATAAACGGCGATTGCAAATTAACTTCAAGAACAAAATTCCATGCTTGTTCAGAATTTATTAACAAATAATGAGAAATGAAAACATGCCTTAATGTAAATTCATATCGAATAGAAAATGATCAACAATTAGAGTGCGTAAACTATCTAATGTACTACTCCGATCGGTTATAAGAAGTTGCCTAAAACCTCCCTCATATGATAGTCCATTTACTGCACCTCAATGTGAGCACAATATTCTGAGGCTTTGATCCATATTGGAAAAAAATATAGAACTTCTAATCTAGAGAATTAATGAATATGTAGTATGAAGAAGAACATAAAGTTTGAAGTGAGAATGGAACTCTCTCACATCTACCATTTATATAGGTTCACTCTCAAACGGATAGAAATATGACCGTTGTAAGAAAAACGAACGTAGCGTTCTTGGACGACATCTTTGATGGTGTCGGGGAGAACAATCATTGATTTTTTTAAAATGGACGAATTGGACGCCATTACTGATGTCATCGGGTGGGGAATAAAGTGTGGCGACATCAGTAATGGTGTCGTAGTGGGGGATGAAGTGGGGTAACATGAGTTTTCGCGCCTGGGGGGGGGGCACAAGCTTGGCGACATTAGTGATGGGCCCGAGGGGGCTCGTTCTACTTTTTTTGGGCGCTTGTCGTCCCTTTCTCTTGTTCATAATTTTTCTAACTTATTTCTTTTTGCGTAAATACAACAAACTTTATCCCTCTGTGTAAAAATTTCGATTTAGATTTAATTAGACTTTGGATACTGAATTTATCCATTTTAAACTTTGGATACCCGTACTTTTTTAGTGACACATTAATGACAAAATTGAACTTTCATTAATGTAATGACTTTTAATGACAAATTTTTATCGCTAAAAATTCGTATACCCAAAGTTTAAAATGAACAAATCCAATATTCAAAGTCTAATGAGGTCATAAACATTATACCTGTCACGACCCGCACCCGTTTTTTCGGATACGAGACGTGTCCAAGCCAGCCTACGCCGCAGTGTCGGCGGTAGAACGCTGTATAGCCACAAAGCTCCAAATCATAAATAATGCTCATTCACAAAATTAATTTAAACTTACAATATTCCCAAGTTTTACATTTGCAGAAAAATATAAACTTGTACAAATATTGGAATGACTCCAACTCAGCTATCTAGCTAGTCTATAGGCTTTTGTCTGCAAGTACACTCGTATCTCCCAATGCTTAGTGAATTCATGGCTAACCTGAAAAATATTGGTTTCCAATCAGGAATGGAACGAGTACAATTCACTGAATGCAGTTTCAATATATGAAAATGACTATACAACAGAGGTTAGCCTTTAGACATATAATTTATAAAATAAATGAAGAAAGACAGAATAAAACTAAATACCAAGAACAGAAAATGAAATACAATAAAATACTCACCGACCGACCGACCGACCGACTGAAGTACCTTTGATATGTGACCGGTCTCGGGACAATTATGCGACACGGTCTACACTATCTACATGGTATAAAGTTACACGGTCTGCGCGATATACTGCAATAAAGAAACACTGTCTACACGGTATAAATACAATAATAATCACGGTATACACGATATAAATACAATAATAATTACGGTCTACACGGTATAAGGTCAGATCACACATCGTTGGTACTTCACTTCCCCCGACACCACAAAAAATAAATCAAAATAAAACTGAAATCATATATCTATCGACTAACAATGATGCATAGTAAAGATCAATACTGAAAACAAGCAATAAACTGTACTCGCCTGTGGTCCTTTGCTGGTGAAACCGATAATCCAAACCACTCAGTGTGCCACAATAGTCAAAACTCGTACAACAGTCTCTAGATGATGAAATAGATATTACCAATGTTCTCAAAATAGTCAAATTAGCCAGGATTGCCTGTCCTTAAGTCCAATTCTGGACACAAGGGCAAAACGGTAATTTTGGGTCAAAACGGTGTCTGCCGTTGGGCCCGCTTTGCACCAAAAAGTGTGCCAGAGTCAATGGTCTCTAAAGTCGTCAAACTATATATTTACGAATTCGTTTTGATGATACGAATTCAACCGTATGTCCAAAGTTAGATTCCGGTGGGCCGTACATAAAATCGCCCGTTGAATCGGACCGTGGGGCCCACGAAACGACGATCTGATCAACTGTCCCAAAATTGGACCAAACATGGTATACAAGACCAAAAAAATGATATGGTCCTGCTGGTGCAAGTTTCGTCTCGATCTGACGAACATGCACAAAGTAATTGGAAGATTTGCACAGAGGCCGATACGATAAATTTCGACGGATACGCATCAAATTTGTCGCGCACATGCAACCAATTTGAATTCCGTCAAAGCCCACATGTCCATGAAACCATTACGTACCTTTCGATGTTTTCGGTTCATGACCACATCGCCGGATTGGCGGGACGCACGTTTTATCGAAAGTTTTTCGTAAATTTTAATATTTTGAAAACAGGTTTTCGCCAATCTTTGGAATCCGATTTCTCGACGTACAGTCGACGAAATCAAACTCCGTAAGTTGGGTTACAGAGCCCTATAGGTTGTCTAGGACTGTCTTCAAATAGTTTTCTAAATATCGCTACGGCTTGGCGGCAATTTGCCTTCCAATATGGGGTTGGGACTGATTCATGTGTCCTGTTTCTAGCAGATTTTTTTGGCAACTTTGGGTTCGATTTACGACGCGTACGGTGGAACTTAAATCGAAATAATTGAAGGGATTAGGAGAGGGTCATGTTGTGAACATACCAGATCGATCGGTTCACGAAATGATCCACTGGAGGCGACGAACCATCGCCTCGAAGTCGGCCGATTCCTGCGCTCGCTGTTACTGTGCTGTTGCCATTTCGCTCGGTTTCAGCCGCCGTCCGGCGGTCGTGCACCAGCGCGGGGTCGCCGGTGGCCGCCCTGGTTGCTGGGGTGCGCGCGGCAGGGAAAGTTGGATTAGGGTTTGAGTTTATACGAGATCTTCCCCGATCTTCCTATATTTATATGTTCGCTTGGAAAAAACCCGAGCGAAAATTCTGGGTTTTAGGGAGTTTGGGGCTCGGCCTGGGCTTTGGCCGGGTCTTGAGTTCCCTTATACTCACTTACTCTATTATATATATATATATATATATATATATATATATATATGTACATATATCTACATACTCCCACATACTCCCACATATGTATATATATGTATGTGGGAGTATGTATATATATATATATATATATATATATATATATATATATATATATATATATGGACCCCCCCTTCTTCCTCACTGGCCGGTCGGCCTGCCGGGGCCGGCGGCCCCCTTCTTCTTCTTCGCCCCCCTCGGTGGACCCCCCCTTTCCGGGTTGGCCAGCGCCCGCTTGGCCCACCCCTCCGTGGAGCTTCTCCGGCTCCCCGCCGAGGGCTTCCCCTCCCTCCCCCCTCCTCAACCTTCCCCTTCGTCGCCCTAGGCGGCGCCGCCGCAGCAAGGCCAGGCGCGGCCTTCCTTCGGCTGCGTCCCCCCCGTGGAGTCCCCTTCTCCCCCTGCGCAGTCACCGGCGACGCATACGGCTCCGCCCGTTGCGCGCCCTCCTGTCTGTGTGCCGTCGTCGGCAGCTCCCATCCCTCCGACGGGGCCCCCCGACATCGTCCGTGGCGCCACCGGAGTAGTCTCCCCCTTCTTCCCCGCCCCTGTGTCGAGGTCCCTCGCCTCGGTCCACCGCCGGTGGCTCTCCCCGCGGCGGCGTTCCCCCCTCCGTTCCCGGCCATCCGCCCCTTGAGGTGGCCCAGCTCCACCGTTTCCTCCCTCAGCCCCCCGGCTGAGCCTCCCGGCCACTCCTCAGCGCCAACTTCCCTCCTTCCTGCCGATTCCCCTCCCGGCGGCCCCGCCCTCTCCCAGGCTCCGGAGCCCGTCCCCTCGTGGGCCCTGGTGGCTCAGCTTCCCTCTTCGTCGTCGGGCGGGCGTCCGGCGGTGCTGCCTCCACCGTCTCCCCCTCCTCGAGACCCCTTCCTCTACGGCATCCGTCGGTCTCCCCACCTCCAGTCGGGAGGCCCTCTCCGGTGATCGGCGCTCCGCGGGGGCCTCCGTCGACGCTTCGCCGCCCCCCCTTCCCCACCCCGAGGTCGACCCCCCCTCCACTCTCCGGCCCCTCCGCCGGAGGTCTGCCCCCCTCTCTTGGCCTCTGGCGGAGTCTAGCGGGCTCCATCGTCGGAGCTCCCTCGGTCTCCGGACGTCGCGCTGGTCTCCTCCGCGGGTCCCCCTTGCCGGAGCCCCCGTCCACCGCTGTCTCCCTCGTCGGAGCCTCCGCTCCCTGCAGTCTTTTGCCCCCGCCCCCTAGCCGGTGCTCCCTCGCCGGAGCACCCGCTCCCCGCCACTGTCCTCCTTGCCGGAGTCTGCCCTCCCCGGCGGCGTCTCGCGCCTGGCTGCGCGCTGGGGGGGGCCTCGCGCCCCGTGCCCTTTCTTCCTCGGGCAGTGCGCCTGGAGCCGCGCGCCACGGGGCTGCGTGTCCCTCGGGCAGCGGGATTGACCGGCTCTAGGGTCTCGCGCGTGGGTCGCCCGCCCTCGGGTCTCACGCCCCCACTTTGGATTTTGAATCCCGTTTTCATTTTTCTTTTTTCTTTTCCAAAAAAAAAAAAATAGAGAGAGAGAAAAATGTGAGTACTTATCCCCAGGGCTGAATGCCCACATCCCCCCGGGCTGTGCCCCCCCCCCCGGGGACCAGCGTCCAAAAAAAAAAAAAACTTTTTTAATTAGAATCGTGGTTAGGACGAGTCGCGTCTATATGTTTGCTAGGGGTTCCTCCCCCTCTTTGTACGAACTTGGGCTATCTCCCGGTTCCACCTCTCTTCTGGTTTTTCAATGAAGGCATTAGCCATTGTTTTAAAATATATATATATATATATATATATATATATATATATATATATATATATATATATATATATATAACCAACAATAATATAACCAATAATAATAAAATAATATTATATAATAATAACCTCAATAAATAATAATAATAATATAAAAAAGGAAATTCAATAAAATAATACTGGTGTATATATACCATTTTGTGCAGTCTAATAATCCTAAATTGTACAAGGACTTATTTTATACAAATATCATTGATTATCCACTAATAACGATATTTATAATATTTGATTAGAAATACCTAGAAAATATTCCTTAAATCATTAAAACGAAACACCACCCACTCACCAAAATACATCAACACGCATGTCATTGGACGTCCCGCATGACTACATGGGTTTGGGCTTGCCTTGGGTCCTATCTGGACTAATTCGGAACAACCGGGTCCTATCTGGACTAATTCAGAACAACCTGGTTTTCCTAGTTAGGGCATCACTATGGCTCGGCCTTCCCAACCAGGGCTAATACACTAGCCAAAGTACGCCATGGCACTATCTGTGCCACGATTTCTAGTTATTGTGTACTCTAAAACTCCATCATGGCTAAAATCATCTACCGTAATAATTAACTAAATAATTATTTAGAATTTTTTTAAAAATCACCATTTAATTCAAATAATTAAAAATAAATATGTATTATCAAAATTTTGGGAATATGGGTTACAAATCTACCCACCTTAAAAATAATTTCGTCCTCAAACTTTAAGGGAAGAGTCCATCAGTTATGTTGGAAGACGGGATCCACTAGCTATCACTTATTCTCATGGTCATCTTGAAACTGCAATTTCTCGAGGACTACTACCCACCTTTGGTCACACTACTCCCTCAAGGGTATGTCACTAAAACTTTATAATCATCCAACTAATTGCTACCAATAGATATCTAACGTATATGGCATCTATAATCCTCTCCTATCTATCAAGCAATCCAAAATTTAACAAGCAACAAAATTTTCACAAGCAGCTAAGAAATATTGATAAATTCTATTAAGTATGACCTTCGCCACTTTGCAATAGGAAGGACAGGAAGATAGGAAAGAATAATCGAGAGTATATATGATGTTTCAAGAGCGGTAGAGAGTATCCAATGATGCTGTTAGAAGAAAGTTTATGAACCATTGACTTATTTGCTAGATTGGTTACTCTAGTCCAGTCACTTGCTAAATTGAAGGACCCTTCGTTCTTAGAGGGGCTAGCAATCCGTATAATACAGAAGTCCCGTTCTCGAAATTTAAACAGGTTCCATAATAGAACAAAATTTGAGAAATCAAGCTTTGTGATCTTTTTTGTGGTGATTTAAACACACGTGCAAGGGATAAAATGCAATACAAGATCGTATCACGACTTCTAGGTAGATGAAATAAGGGTTACGAATGACTTCACATTCTAAGAGGTGGGGACTACATAATAGGTATATGGACCTATTTTAAAAAGTTTGGTTTTGTAGTCCAAGTATGGTGGTATGTAATGGATGGATTTTACTGGGTCTTAATGGGTTCCTTGATTGGACATCAATCCTTGGTTGAAAGAACCTTGAATTTCAATCTATATGGACTGGACAAGATCCCAATGATAAAACTATTTTTACTAGGCTAGGGTAACCTAGAATAGGTTTCCACCTGAGTGGTTGAGCTGGTTGCCAGTCAGGTTGGTTAGCTCAGTCCCTAAAGCCCAAAAATGTGCCTTCAGTGACTTTTGTGTTTAAGTAGCACGAGAAGGCACAATTGAATGGCACACTAGTGACATGTGAATAGTGGGCTTCGAGTCGATCGCAACCATATATTGGGTCGAAAGATTTGAGTCGAAGTTGAGTCTCTAATTGTAGTCAGGAAGTATACTGGTATCATGGTAAGGGTTATAGCTAGTCCTTTTGACCTGAAAGTTATATCATAAAAATAGAGTACAAGGGGACGTGTTTGAGTGGGACGTGATATACCTAGATGAAGGTGGACTCGTCTAGATCTTGTATGTGAAATTTGTTGGAAGGTAACAGCTGGTCTCGTGCTCGGATTATTAATGACACGGCCGGGGACACAAAATGATCCAAATGGAAAGTGGGAGTCCCTGAGGCACTAATTATCATCCTAATAGAAATTATTCAAATCAATCGGTAATCCTCTTATATCCTAAAATTCTAGAAGGCTTACAGTCTACTCACCTTAGAAGCTAGGACATGGTTTTAGGAGTAATGAGGTGAGAAGAATTTCAAAGTCAAGATATTGTACCCCGACTCTTGTCAATAAGAATGAGGCACGGCGTAACAGAATACGCTAGATATAAGTCAAGTCAAGGATCGCTCCTCAACAATTGGAAAACGAGTGTGTACAATGACACATGGTCGATAAAATGGAATGATCTACTCGTCTATAGTATACAAGGGTTATCGATAGGGTAAACAACTCTAAGGCACATCATATGAGAAGATTTCTAACAACTGAGTCGTGAATCTCTATTAGCGTCAAGCCCGCCAGACTATTGTCACAAGAGTTATAGTGATCATGTATTGCTGTTGACAACTGGTAGATCATAATATGACAGGGTATTTAAGCTATGGTATTGGCTAAGCTAGTGACTGTGGTGTTCCAACACTAGTTAGGTCTTAATAATAAAATCTATATAACTAGGGCAATATTTGTTGGAACCCAATCTCGGGATGAGTGTCTACCATAGTCACGGTAAATGATTGTCCTTACCTTTGTCTATTCATCTCATGTCTAAACTGTGGGCTTGGTCGAGGAAAGGTGGGTTAAGGCTTAAGGGTTGCTAGTTAAAGCAAGCTTCAAGCAAATAATTAGAGGTTCACAACAATTGGTTTCTTGAGAATAGATAGTCTCCTAGGTTGGCATTTTGACTAAGGGTAAAACTCTAATCATTCTCAAATTCAGATGGCTATAAGTTCACAATAGCAGTTTTGGGGTCAAGAGGAGAACGAGTAACTTAAGACAAGGTTCTAGTCACATGGCTGGCCGATGGTAGCTACACTTGTGTATACAACTATCATAGCCATGGGGATACTCTGCATCTATCTACCAATCACGAGCTTTCGTCTTCCAAATCAGTGAAAGACAAAAACAATAAAGAGTGCAAGGGAGATGTCACTGAATACAATTTCGTGATTCAAGGGCGAATGTATAATTCAAGAGAAATTGTCAATGCGGTCGCGGATGAGACCCTAGAGACATCTACATCTCAATCCACGTAGGTTAACAAGAGGAAGAGCGAACCGAGTGCACTACGATTGATCAGACCGTAATACATCGATTATGATTAGACAATATGTTAGTGGGCGTCCTAAATAAACATATGTCTTGAATCAAGCTTGATTAAAGGAGTAAGCTTGTAAAACTAGATTGTAATAGCAGCATTGGTCAAGATATTCAAAATACAAGTATGCAAGATTTTTGAAAGGAGTCACAGGTAGTTCGAGTTTTGTGAGAATCAAAACCTTACCCGGTGTTCTTGCTTATACCGTCATCCTACTACCTTGTTATCCATAAGGCCTTGGTCGACTAATGGATTATGGACCTCCAAATTCTATATTCAAGGTAAACCTACTAGCGTCAGTCAATTACATCGTCAATAGATAATAAGGACCACGGAATGCCAGGTCAGGAGACATGCTACCCAACTTATAGAACTTTCACTAGTATTGGATTTGGATCTTATGGGACACACAGGGTATTTTCCTATCCTCTATAATACCCTAAACTTGTAATCATGCCTGAAGTCATTTCACCGAGGATTATGTCTCGCCCGTATACTCTAGCTGTGGTAAACCCTTGGTTTCGTAACTCAATAAGATACAAGATCAACCATTTCTTAACTCTACACAATATTGACTCAAGGGTAACTATGACCAAAAGATGACCCCTAGCCATAGTTTTAGCAATATTCTATAACCCATATTCTCTTAAACTAATTCCAACTCTAGGGGTCGTGCCTCGCCAGTGCACTGCTGGCTGTAGTGAGTCCATAGTCTCTATAATTCAAATAAATGGCGATAATGCGCTGCTGTCCCGCCATTATGAGTTAACTAACATTCCTTTAACTAAATCTATAAAATTTCTTGAGCTTCTAGAGATTCAAACAAGTTGACTATGAAATAAAGCATAGGTATTCGTCCTATCAGTCACAACCCTTAAAATAAAAGATTGGACAGGGAGAAAATAACTGAAGACAAAGAAATACAAACATTCTAGTATCTATTTCATGTGTATTCAAACCACTTTGAATCGAAACTAACTCAAGGTCCGTATATGGATAACATAATCAGAAATTATATAAAAATAATAATTCTTAGGGCAAAATAGGAACTAAATAGGCAATTCGGACAAAGATATGAGGATGATATCTAAAGAGGCAAAGAGGAGGAATTGCATAATTTATCAAGGTTAGGTCATTAATTCTAGGAAGCCATTTCTCACCAAGTGAATAATCTATCCACATTGGATCATATCGTCATATTAAGAGGTAATAGTGTACCTATGGGGATCTGACAACTATCAAAATTAATAACTCCTCCTCTAAATTGCATGGCCTAGACTATCCACCGGTAAATTTGTATAAGGGACTCCTAGTCCTAGTCATTCTCTTAAGTTAAATTAATCCTAACTCGTGAATGAGCATTTTCTAGTCGCAGGCCTGCAATAGTACGACTAACTTAAGTACTATTACGAGTTCGCATGATTGTGCGAAAATAGACCTGCATGGGCCACCACAAAAACTTGTCACGACCCGCATCCCTTTTTTTTCCAGGATACGAGACGTGTCCAAGCCAGCCTACGCCGCAGTGTCGGCGGTAGAACGTTGTATAGCCACAAAGCTCCAAATCATAAATAATGCTCATTCATAAAATTAATTTAAACTTACAATATTCCTAAGTTTTACATTTGCAAAAATATAAACTTGTACAAATATTGGAATGACTACAACTCATCTATCTTGCTAGTCTCTA
>JANAVB010025400.1:4600158-4610158 GCA_029216955.1 Iris pallida | reverse complement strand
AGAGTTAAGAGACTACCGTCTGTAGTATATCGCATATACCTTGACACTGTTGTACCACGAGGATGTGTGAGATGAGTAGCATGTAGAGGTTCTTGTGTGTGGGCTGATCCCCCATGCGCATGCGTTAGGGCTAACTGCTAATAGAGGCATGTTAGGAGACTTAGCAGTTAGTAGAGGTAGATGAGACATGGATGTGACTCAGTTAGACATTGGGTGGGAAGAACAGTTCCTTAACGTATGGGTCCGTATGCACTTTCCTATTACTGATACTGCTGGCCCCTGACATTCGATGAATGTTATGCTTTGAGGTCTCTGGTATCCTGATGGGACCATGCCTGATTTACTGCTACTGAGCCAGATACCCATGCGTTGGAGGTTTGTTCTTAACTGCATGACACAATAGTATGGTTAGATTACCTTGTTGTCGTCTTGTCACTTATTTTGGTTTGTGACATATTATATATTCAGTTTATTATGGCATGTTCTTTGAGTATCTTGTTACGTCCCTCTGAGGACCTGGTTATCTCGCCAGGTGTGTGTTCTTGTATTTCTGCAGGTGCACTAGCTAAGGCCATGACTTGCGCTCTATTCATCGAGATGTTGCTCTTGGATCGTCATCTCATTGCTCTACTAAATTCCTCTCCTTGTATATTGATTTCTATTAAAATTTGTTGGTAGTGGACTTTGTCTCCGCCCAACGATTGTATACATGACAGATTCAATATTGCTTTTAAATTATTATTATTTCTTGTGGATGAGAATTAGTACCTTGGTTACTGTATTTACAGCTTATGTATATATATGAGGGTCTACATACTTCGTATGTATACAGCTGGCATGATTACGATCTAGTCCTACGTATTTTGGGACTGGGGCGTTACACAAGTTGCTGGAACACAACATGCACGCACACAAGCAAAACCAGCTTGCCTCCCAAACCGAGAAGGGGGGGTGGGGACCACAACTATACGCGATCCCAGCAATACCCCTGCTCAAACCCGAGCTTGCTCCAGCCCAAGCAAACCAGCGTGTAGATGAGCCCATCAACCAAGCTCCCCAGCAAGGAAAGCCCGACCCCATTGTTCGAATATAAGTAGCCGAGAGAGAGAGAGGATCTCTCTCGAAAACCTCAAACCCTAATCAACTCCACCGCGCCGACACTCCAGCCCCGGCGACTCCCACAACCAGGGCGCGGCCGCGCGCGCCTACAGGGCCGTTGCCGGTCGGCCGAACCACCGAAAAGCGCGCACGCGCGTGGAACGCGACAGCGGCAACAGCAGCAGTTGCTGCAACGAAGGGAAGTTCGCGAAGGAAATTCCTCCTCCACGCTCGGTGTCGTTGCGAACCGTTTTCTCTGGTATGACGACAACATATACGCCTCCCAATCTCTTCTTTTAGTTTTTATTTAAACGATTTAGGTCGTCCAGAAAATCGTCGTGAACCTTGCCGAAAAACTGTTCTCGAAACAGTTCACAGAGCAGTCCAATCACCCTAGTTCAAGGATCGATTCCGATCGATCCAGGAAAATATTAGAAAAACTATTTGAAGGGGTTTATTGACAACATGTAGGGCTTCAAATCCCTTTTTACGGAATTTGATTCCATCGACTACGTGTCGAGAAATCGAACTCCGAAGTTTGCCAAAAATCTGTTTTCAAAAACTAGAAATCTCTCCGCACGACGTCCGTCCCGCCATTCCGGGCGACGTGGTCGCGCACCGAAAGGATCGAAAGCTGCGTAACAGCTTCGTGGTCGTGTGGGCTTTGACGGAATTCAAATTGGTCGCGTGTGCGCGACGAATTCGACACGTATCCGTCGAAATCGCCCCGTATCCGTCCAATACAAATTCAGTCATAACTTTGTGCACGCTCGTCAGATCGAGACGAAACTTGTGCCAATAGGACTGTATCATTTTTCTGGTCCTGTATGCCAAGTTTGGTCCGATTCTGAGACAGTTGAAATCGACGTCGTTTTGCGGGCCCCACGGTCCCGCTCAACGGGCGATTTTGTGCACGGCCTGCCGGAATCCAACTTTGGACATAAGGTTGGGTTCGTATCAGAAAATCAGATCTGTAGACATGTAGTTTGACGACTTTAGAGACCGTTGACTCTGGCACGCTTTTCGGTGCAAAGCGGGTCCAACGGCGGACACCGTTTTGGCCCGAAATTACCGTTTTGCCCCTGTGTCCAGAATTGGACGTAGGGACAGGCAATCCTAGCTAATTAGACTATTCTGAGATTATTGGTTTTATTTATTTCAGCTTTCAGGGACTGTTGTACGGGTTTTGACTATAGTGGCACATTGAGTAGTTCAGATTGTCGGTTTCACCAGCAAAGGACCACAGGCGAGTACAGTTTATTATCTGCATTTCGATATTGATCTTTACTATATTTCATTGATTAGTCATTGGTTATGTGATTTTTATACTCTATTATAAATTGTTGAGTCGGGAATGAGAAGTACCAAGGATGTGTGATCAGACCGTAGACATTGTAGATATCGTAGACATTGTAGATATCGTAGACATTGTAGATATTGTAGACATTGTAGATATTGTAGACATTGTAGATATCGTAGACATTGTAGATATCGTAGACATTGTAGATATTGTAGACATTGTAGATATTATAGACATTGTAGATATCGTAGACATTGTAAATATTGTAGACATTGTAAATATTGTAGACATTGTAGATATTGTAGACATTGTAAATATTGTAGACATTGTAGATATTGTAGACATTGTAGATATTATAGACATTGTAGACATCGTTACTTTTCTGCAAGTAGATATCGTAGACCGTGCGGTGTAGCACCCCAGACCGATCACATGTCAAAGGTACTTCTAACGGTAGAAAAGTATATTGGTCTATTTATTACTATTGATTTTCTTACAGGTTTACTGTTATTTTCAAAACTCATGATTAATGCCTAATCTTTGTTTTATAGTCATTTTCTTTATTTGAAATTGCATTCAGTGAATTGTGCTCGTTCCATTCCTGACTGGAAACCAACATTTTCAGGTTAGCCGCGGATTCATTTAGCTTGGGGAGTGACGGGAATACTTGCAGATAAAGCCTAGAGACTAGCTAGATAGTTGAGTTGTAGTCATTCAGTTATTTGTACAAGTTTATATTTTTATACAAATGTAAAACTTGTGATCATCGTAAATTAAATTAATTTTGTGAATGAGCATTATTTGTGATTTTGATCTTCATGGCCGTGACAGCGTTCTACCGCCGACACTGCGGCGTAGGCTGGCTTGGACACGTCTTGTATCCGTTTAAAAAAAAAACGGGTGCGGGTCGTGACACATGGTTCGTCCAAAGAATACACTTTTTGAATTGCCAGTCCTTCGGGAGATACTAGAACAATTCCAACTCCAGCGACAATAGTGCCTTTAGGTCCAATTTTGGAAACATCATCAAAGAATAGACGCCAAGCGAGGATTTCTTCTGAAATCAGGTTGGATTCCAGAGTTTTATTGGGAATTTCGTCATAGAGTTTAGATGTATCCGGGATCGGATGAGCATCTAGGAAGTCAGCTAAGGCTTGACCCTTAACATACGTTTGTGGGACATAGACCATATCATATTGTGCTAGTAATATGGCCCATGTAATGAGTCTGGAGTTAAGTGTACTGGGCTTCTTCATCAAGACTCGGAGAGGATTGAGTCTAGAGATGACATGAATGGTTTTGCCTGTGATATATTGTCGCATTTTTTGGACAGCGAACATTAGGGCTAAACATTCTTTTTTACTGGGTTGTATCGATGTTCAACACCGATCATCGTGCGACTAAGATGATATATGGCTTGCTCATGACCCTTTTTTTTGGGCTAGTAAGGCACCTAGGGAATGATCTATTGCTCGGACATACATCAAGAAGGGTATTTCTGTAACTGGAGGCACTAGGACTGGAGGGTTCATCAAGTATCGTTTTGTCTTCGAATGCTTGCTGGCCTTCTTCGGTCCAAATGAAAGAAACACCTTTCTTCATTAGTTGAGTAAACGGTCTGCAGCGTCTAGAGAGATTTGAGATAAATCTTCTGATATATGCAAGCCATCCCTGGAATCCTCGTAGCTCTTTTAGAAGTCATTATCGTCTTCTGAGAACTCGACGGTCACCATATTAGAAGATAGAGTCACTCGATGGACGTGCCCTATGCTGGTGTCCGAATCCCATGATGCAGAGTCAGAAGAGTTAGATCGCTCTTCTTTGTCAGACTCAGAAGCGTCTGGGGTCATGATCGACGAGGTATAGCCAAACCCATGCTTTGTTTTATTATAGTATTGTATCGACTTTCCTTTTAGAGCAGGTATACGAATAGGAGTTCACCTTACCCTACCACCGTTGAGGCCAGTTTTAAAGTTGTAGCCCATCTTCTGAATGATGTTATTTGACTGTTGACTGTAAGGATGTAGTTGTAGTCGCCCTTTAACGTCATTTTCAGCATCACTATCCGATGTGGCCTTTTGATTCAATCCTTTGCTGAAGAGAATAGGATGTTCATCCTTCTTCCGGGAGAAAACCAGAAAGAATGAATCTTACATTGAGTCCAGTATACTTCGTCTTGAAGAGATTGGACTGCTCGAAATATAAGGAGTTCGAAGTTATCCAGGATGTCTAGATAACATCGAGTATAGTAATTGACATCAGTATACTGCAAAGGAGATGCTACTTTATTGATAATTACATCATCATTTACAACAGGGCTCTTGATCTTAGCCGACATCTTGATAAGATTGATGACAAGAGGAAGAGAGGGAGAAGGCTTGTTACGACAAAGGTCAATAACAAGAGGCTCAGAAGAGGTGAACTCCATATCCTCCATCTTTTCAGCAAGAGGATGCTTGACAAAAGAAGAGAGATGGATGGTCAGCGTCTGAGAAGATGAAGGACGAAAAGTACGTTCTTTGACCGAAATCACAAGGACGTCTTCTAGATTGTCCTTCTGATCTTTCTCGATGTCCATGGTCATTACAACTTTCATGAACTCCTCTTTGTACATCATGGAGTCAGTGAAACATGCTTCGACGCCCCGGAAGGGATTAAGATCAGCCACTTCCTTTCAGACTTCTTCGTTTTCATCCACATATTTGAAACATTGGTGGAGAGTTGATGGCACGATGTTATGTTCATGCAACCACGATCTTCCTAATAAGGTATTGTAGGAACCATGATTGTCAATCACATAGAAGGTAATTTTTGTACGGAGATTGCCGATTTGAACTTTCAGGCAAATCTTTTCCAGTGGTTCACTTCTTCCGGAATTAAATCCCAGAATAGTCGTAATTGTGGTAGAGAGATTATGGACAGGGATCTTCAGTACATCCAATAGAGTCTTCGGCATAATGCTGAGTGCAGATCCAGGGTCAATCAAGATGCGATCGACTTTCATTGTATCGACATACCCTATAAAATAGAGAGGCCAATCATGTCGATTGTCCTCCAGAAGCATATCATCCTGCGTGAAGGTGATATTGGGAATCAGCTCCATCACACTATGACAGTAAAAACATGCCACAGGTTCCTCATTTGGCTTCTTGAGGTGTGCCAGACAAGCGTCGACTTGCATTAAAGCTTCGGTTAGTTTTTCCCAAGTTTCCTTTGAGAGACACAGGAGCTTAAAGATTGATAACCTCGCCGGACTATTGGCTAGCTGAGCCAATATATCGAGTTTATACGACTTCTCCAGTCCAAGAGATGGAGTTTTCTTCAATATTTTATCAAAGTGAACTGGTTGTTTTCCTTTGTCGGCTGCTGTTGGTTTGGAAGGAGTTGGTTCCGTTTGAGGCAATAAAGCCGATGGAAGATTGACAGCAGGAGGAGAAGATGTTGAAGGGGCATCAGGGACTGAGGGTGGAATGACTGCATTCTCTTGTCCCTCTAGATAGTCTCTAAGTTAGAGTCTTCCAGATCTGGTACCGGTCATGGCTCCTCTTCTGGAGCTGGTGCGAAGGAAACCATAGTGCAATTCTTTATTAGAGTCTTGTTTCTTGAAGACTTCTTCTGAAGCAACGAAGAATTTGTCCAGAATCCTAATCTAATACCAGACTGATTATATTGCAGGCGTAGAGAAAGAGGTATAGGAGATCCCTTCCCATGATTTAAGCCGGGGGCTTTCTGTAGATCATAGCCCATCTTTGTCATTAGTTCTTGGGACTGGTGACTATATAAATGGAATGCTGGCCGGTAATTAATTTTCGGCTTTGGTGTCACTGCTTCAGCAGAAGAAGGCAAAGATGCCGCTGGGATGAAGGTAGCATCCAAAGATGGAAGATGACCACCCAGTGAAGTCATATAACATGACTTGTATTTGGTTGTCTTTCTTGACTTTGTAGAGGAAGCAAGTGTATTGGATTCAAAGTCAGCAACCAAATTGGGGGTAAATGCAAATTATTTCCCCTTTGTCAATTGATAGGGGTACGAGACCGTCACTTCGTGCTAGTGGAAGGTTGACGATCTCTAGAATGGCTTTTCGAATGGGGACGACTCCATCCTGCACAAGTTAAGCAGAAAAGTCGTCAAATTGTATAGAGATGACATTAGTAGTCACCGTCTTTTCATCCCTTGTTGGATGTCCCAAGAACCTGTGATACACACAGTATTTAGGATTGTCAGTTTTACCTACTTCGTCTGGCCGTTTTGCTTTAGACAATTAAAGTTTGTTGCTCTTGATTAGACAATCAAATATGCTCATGATATCATCCTCGTCAAAAGAATATTCCTCTTTTAGACGCTGTGCTCTTTGTGGGGTGTGGCCGTAGTAGGTGTTGACTGACCTACATTGACGGCTAAAGCTTTTTTGTCTTTCACATTGATGGCTAAAGTTTTTTTGTTCTTGCGGTTGTTCTGACGTTCACCGCTATTGGTTGCAGAATGTTCATCTTTGTCAAGATTAGGCATCTGGATGCCTAGTTGTTTGAACTTGTCAATATTGTCCTCGGCTGCCCTGGTGCTCACTATGAAGGAGACCCAATCTTGGAATTGCGTGGGTCCAGTCCACATGCTGACTATAGGTAACAAGTTTGATTTGCATGTATGTATAGTCAGTGCATCTGGAGTACCTAGAGGCATTTTAAGTACCTCACGATGGAAGCGCTCAATAAAACGTTCAGCAGTTCATTAGGCCTTTGTTTGATTTTGATGAGGGCCGACATAGTCATGTCATTTGATCTCTCATAGAATCGTTCCAGGAACATTTGCTTGAATCCTGCAAAAGATGTTATACAACCATTTGGCAAACTATGATACTAGTCATAGGCCGCACCCGCCAACCACCCGACAAATACTCTAGTGATAGAGCATCGTTCGATTGGAGCTGATCAGTCATTACCTCAAAGTAATTGAGATACTGACTCGGAGATGAACTGCCGTCAAACAATATGATCGTTGGTGGCTTATACTTGGGTGGAAACGAGACTTCCTTCCACTCTATAAGGTAAGGTTGTTTGATTTCCAACTTCTGCAGACCATCCTTCTGCTTGAAAGCTTCGAACTGACTACGTAGAAGCTTCTCTGCCTCATTTGTATCCCCTGATGCTTGAGAAGCAGTAGACTGATTCGATGTGTTAGAAGGTGGAACTGCATGATAAGCACCACCCCCAGCACCAGACTGACTTGGAGTAGTCTAAGCGGGTACAGTAGCATTATGAGAAGATTGTACTCCCAGACTTTAACGCCCCAGTCCCAATATACGTAGGACTAGGAACGTAGACATGCCAGCCATATAATAAATATACGTAAGCTGTAAAATGCAGTAAACCACAGCTAACTAATCTCATCCACAAAATAAAATTAAGCTTTTATAGAAATAAGTAAGAATATGTCTGTTTACATGTAGTTGGGCGGAGACAAATCCTCTACCAACTAATAAAAAGAAAAAAGATACATGACATATGAATGAATTGGCGAAAGTAGCAAGAAAGGTCCAAGGCACATCATCTTCGAAGAAATGGAGAAGACCACGACCTCGACAAGAATACCTGCGGAAGACATGAACACACACCTGGAGAGATCACCAGGTCCTCAGAGGGACATAACAAGATACAGAAAGAACAAGCTAATATGAACTGTCAAAATAATAATAATATGCAAGACTCTCCTAGACACCAATATGCAAAAGGGAATGCTAACCGTCTATTGTGCAATTTAGAGGACAACTTTCATGCGCATGGGTGGAATTTAGGCTACATGTACGTAACTGGCATCCAGTCATCCGTATCCGGCCGTAACGTCCAAAACGTCAGAGGGTATCTGCAAATATATATCGCCATAGTTCCTTTTGAAAACTATGGTTGACCTGTTTGGCTTCCCATACGCACTAGCGACTGTCCTCACCCAGTATTTCCCATACTGTTCAAGTCATGTCCATAACCTGTCCAGTTTTGTAACTGCTTGATCTCTATACCCTTGTCATAGCAGTTACGAACAACTACCGTCACACGACTTTAGAGATGGCCAGTCCATAAGTCGTGCCCTTAGCAAAATATTTCAAACCGTGTAGTGTGAGTGTCATGGCCCAAGAAAATATAAGGATATCCCCCAACAATAAGGTAGACCGCTAAAACTAAGTTAACATGCATATAGTAAAGTAAAACGACTAATAGAGTCGCTTGCACCCAAGTGTGGCTTGGACGTGCAGTTTATAACAATTAAAAATAACAAATATGAAACAAAATAAATAATGCGAAAAATAAATAATATGACAGTTAATTAGCAAGGTATACTTGCCTGGTGTGTCGCCTGGTCTGATGCTATGATCATGGTGGCACAACATATGGCTTCGGTGTTGCAAATACGCAAGACGACCTCTGATGATGACACTGACTGCTCCATTAGGTCCGGGACGGTCAGAATAGTTAAGGTCGACATAGGGTAGTCTAGAATTAGCGAGAGAATAGGAGTAATGGGATTTAGTAATGGATGGAAGGATAGTCGAAGAAAATTTAGATCAATAATATATATATGATTTTTGAAGACTAAAAATAATGTTTTATTATTCCAAATTATTCATAGGTAGATATGAAAAATCGCTTTATGTCAAAACTAATTTACTTAGTAAAAATGTTTTATATCAATATTTAAAATATATAATAAATTATTATTAGTTCAAAAATACTTTTAGTTTAACTACTTAAAAAATATTTTTACTAGTAAAATAAATTGGTAGATAATACTGAAAACATGAAAATCGTTTTAAAGCAAAACTCCTTTATGAAAATATCATTTTTAGGTAGAAAGCTATACTTTACCAGTCAAAAATAATTATTTTAAAAATGCTAAAATAATAATTATAGATAAATAGTTTTTAGAAAAAAAATATAAAAATCTAAAAAGTGTTTTGTTTTTAGGGTTACAACTAAATTTTCAAAGTATAAATTTGGTAAAAAAAAATTGAAAATAATACTAATATTAGTATTAAATAAGTTCAATAATAACCAAGAAAACTAATAATAATGGAAATAGTAAGAGTAATAATAATAAGAAAATATTAATAATATATCAGTAATGGTAACTTAAAAATAATGTATAAATAATTAATGCTTTTTTACTATTTAATAATAATAATAATAACTAGCAAAAATAAACATCCAAAAATAATAATAAAGAAAACTACAACAAAAACAAACACAGCAAAAAAAAGAAAAAAAGAAAAAGAAAAGAAAAAGAAAACAAGTACTTGAAAACGAAAGGGAGAGAGTCATTGGTTGAGAGGGTTTTAGTGAAAGAAAGAGAAAGGAGCTCGAGGAACAACGGGATGGAGGAGGTGGCTTGCCCCGGCGTTCTCGGTGTGGGGCACGCGGTGGTGCTGTAAATTTTGGTGGCGACGGTGGTGCTGAGAATTTGGGTGGCGTTGGTGGTTTCCTGGCTCGACGAGCGACGACGCTTCCCGGGTCTCCAGATCTAGACGCCTGGCTCGGCACACGAGGACGGTCGGGTGAGGTTGTTCGGGCTTGCGGGACAGCAAAGCTCGCCGGGAAGAGTGGTTCACGG
>JANAVB010025400.1:4523492-4597512 GCA_029216955.1 Iris pallida | reverse complement strand
AAAAATAGATGGCGGGCCAACCCACTTGGCCCGCGGGCTAGCCCACCGCGGGGTGGGCTACTAGCGGGCCAGCCCACCTAGGCCCGCCTGTTTGGCGGGCTCCTAAATGCTTGGCCCAACCCACCTTTTTGGCGGGCGGGGTGGGCCGGCCCAACGGGCTTAGCCCATTTTGACAGCTCTAACGGGTTCTGTTTGTTTGTGCATAGGAGTATGGACCAGATTAAATTTGGAAGTTTAGGTTTAATTGTGAGTTTGAATTGAGTTAGACAGGCAGTAATAGTGATTAGAGTCTGGAAATTGGGGTTGATTAAATCATTATTGATTTATGAAAAAACATTAGTTGGACCGAGTCAAATGTCCAGTTAGGTTTGTACATTTAGGAGATGTATGGGCTTGTCAGGGTTAACCAAGAATTTGGCTGAGCTACTGTTGGCTTTAGAGATTTTGGTTGTATATTTTTAGTACCAAATTTAGATTTCAGTGGTATGGTGATGGGTTTATCTCATATGGGCCAATAGTTTTTGAGTTTGAGATGGTTGCTGATTAGGACATATATAGTGTTGGGCTTTGGGCTAATTCAGTATTAGGATTGGGCTAGTGTGGGACTGTGGATTTTGTATATTGTTATGTTGTTATTATTTCTAATGTTTTAGTGTTGCAACTATTACCAATAATAATTGCTATCAGTTGGCTAAATTGTTGTTAGGCATTATTTTGAAACTAAAAATATTACTAAAAAGGTTTATGTAGTTATAATTTTGCTAGCACAACGTTTAATATTTCTAAAATAGTTAAAAGTATTTTTTTCTAAACATAAACAATTTTTATAAATGGTTAAAGATATTTTCACTAATATTCATTTGGATAAAGTTATATCTATAAATATTTTCTAAGTAGTAACATATTGTTTCTTGATAAATTATAGATATTTTACTAGTAGTTATTTTATCAAAACCATATATATTGTTTCTAAAAAGGTTTCTTATTTAAAAGTATTCTCACTAATGCTTATTTTGATCCATTTATAGTAATATATAAATATCTTGTTAACAAATATATAAATCTAGTATATGTATCTATCTAGTTAAAAAAAAATATTTTCCATAAAGATTATTAAACTATTTAAGTAATTAAATGGTTTACAAATATTTAGCTAGTTAGCTATCTAGAAATTGTCATTATTTCAAACCCTAATAACTTGTACAAAATATTACCAGGTGATTTACAACCATGCAGTACTACTCTCGTGCAACCAAACTGAGGCAAGTACACTGACTCGACCTGTACTCTGTATTTCTGTCTTACCTTCATGTGCCATGTTCTCATATCGGGCACGAGATACACATGATTGTCTTGTACATTGTTCATTGCTTGTGAGTCATTATTTATTGCAGGGATTGGAGGAAATATTAGCTTTTGTGTGACCACACCCAACATAGGTATTGTGGATAGCCTAATCGTACACTTCACGTACGATGAAGCCGTACCTTGTAGAATTGATTGACTCATTGATTGAATGTGCTCCTAAGCCGGTCACACATTAGTTTAATATTTCAAATTGTCACACTTGCATATTGATTGTCGTGTTTATTGCCTTGTACATTGATAGCCGTGTTCATTGTCTAGCATATTGATTGTCGTCCATTATCTGTAGTTTGATACATCATTTCTGGTACCGTAGTTTCACTTCCATTTTTGGTATTCTGGTTTCACCTTGTATTCTGTACTACAGATTACATTGTATATTGCTCTTGTCAGGGTTGTACTTTCCTCTTTTCCTGACAGGATACGTTGCAGGTGAGTGGGAGGCCACATGGAGCATGTGATTGTATTGGATATTGCAGCTTTTATTTTATTTTATTGTCTGGAGATTGTATTTTGGATATTCATTATTGTATCTTTATTTTATTTGACCGGATTTGTCTCCGGCTGATTTTGTACTAAAAAGACTTGATGGATATTGGTGATTTTCTGGGAACATTATAAAAGCTGTGTTAGTTTACATTACATTGTGACTTAGAGTTTTCCTTAGTATTGTATAGCTTACTTCGTCGTGTCCATCGACGAAGGCTGGGCATGTCCGACTCGTATCCGATTATTCGGGAGCGGGTCGTGACACCGGCGCTTCCAGGGAACTCGACCGCGACACCAGAAGTTCGGCTGTAGCGATGGGGTCGCGCGGCGGCGGGCGTCGAATCCCGACGAGAGGGGTGTGAAGATGGTGATGGTGGTTTTTTTGGGGGAATTTTATAACGACGGCGATGGCGATCGTCTTGGTAGTGGCGGCTCCAGCATGCGAAGGGAAGCAGTACGGGGACGGCGCTCGTCGCGGCGGCTGGGCGCGATTCCGGTGGAGGTAAGTTCTGGTGGTGGCGATGTTTGATTTTTTGTTTTCTGGTGGTGGTGGGATGGGCGTGCCGTGACGGTTGTCACGGTGGCTACGGCGGTGACGGTGGGGCTCTCGGAGGATCGGTCGGGAGGCGGGGTGCCGGAGATGGTTGTTGTGGTCGGGTTTGGCGGAAGGGTAGACGGGGCTGCAGGAGTTGGGCGGTGGTGATGGCGATTGTGGCCGGGGTATTGGTGGTGTACGATTGTGGTGGTTGTGAAGGGGCTGGTTGGAACAGGGGGGTCGATCAGGGATCGGGGATCGGGTTCACCGTGATGGTATGCTAGCTAGGTGGCTGGGTTGGGCGTGGGTGGTCTTGGGGATGACGACGATGGTGGTGTCATGTGGTCGATAACGGCTGGGGTTATGGTGGGTGGCAGACAACGACGGTGAGGGGATGATGGTGATCGTAGAGAGGTGGTCGGCTCTTGTCGATGTTGTCGACACGGAGGATAATGAGATGTATATGTAAAGTAAAATAATATATTGGAAAGACACCCGGGGTCGGACCCGAGGCCGTCACGGCTGACACGGAAAAGAATTGGGCACAGACACGATGCAGACACTTGTGGTGAAAGATTCGTGGAATAATTTATGGATGAAAAACTTATGGAGGCTTCTCCTTATATAGGAGGTGAAAGTCCCGATTGGATATTGACTAGTATACTTCAAATCCCCTTTAGATAATTCTCTTATTTAATTCAAATCCGTCAAAGTATTCAAGAATCAAATCTAAATCTAATTTAAATCCCAATAAATATAAATCTCGCTTAACTATAGATAATGCACAAATTATACTATCTATTAAATAAAATTTAATCCAAGACTACATTATAACAAAATTTCAAATTATCTTTTCAATAAATAATAAAATATAATTAAAATTTTAAAATCGTAATAAATATTTAATTATTTGAAATACCTTTTTGATAAATTAAATAGTTAATAAAATAATTTCGAAAATATAAACATATACATGAATTGAATTTCATGTACTCGCATGCAATTAGTATTTTATTTAAAACATGTTTTTCTAGTATAGTACATAAAAAGAGAAAAGTATCATTTCTTAAATCATTACCCATACTTGTAAAAAATAAAAAGCATTTTTAGGGGGTTTACACAGACCAGTGTTAACAGGGGCTGATGCTGCAACATGTTCTTGGGTTGGAATTGTATTCGCAACCGGTGGAACAGTGTGTTGTGCTATGATCACAGCATGTATACTTGCAACTATTTCAGCCATGGTTTTTAAGTTAATCTCTAATGCAGCAATCCTTTGTTCTTGACTGCCAGAGCTAGATGCATCTTGTTCTTCATTACTGACATAGGCAGTCACTTCTCTAGCTATCGATGAGGAGCTGGTGGAAAATATAGTATGCTCAGAGCTCTCACTATCGGTGCCAATTTCATGCAAGGAACTACTCTCAGGATGAAGAGTGGAAAGATTTTTTTGATCGAGAAAATATTGGTCAGAATCAAGAAGATCCCTTTGACCGATTGTTTCTTGGTCGGAAGGAAGACTGATTGTTCCCTGGTTGGAAGGAAGATTCCTTTGATCGATTGTTTCTTGGTCGGAAGGAAGATTTTTTTGACCTAGTAGGTCTCGGCTTCTTGATCTGGTATTTTGGTAGACTCTTTCACCGGAGTCACGGATACGATCAAGGTATTGTTGAATGGGATTGCGGGATGCATTACGTCTTGGACGTTTTCCACCCCAGTGCTTTGGGAAGTCATGTTAATCGAAGCATATAGCAACTCATCTTCGTCCACCATCACAAGTTCCGAAGTCCGAGTGTAGTTCAAACGGTCGAAGACAGACCGTTTAGCTGACTGACAGCAACATTTTATCATTATTTCGTGGTGATGATGTAAGCCCACTTCCCAAATTTTTAATTTTTTTAATTTTATTTGTTTATGATTAATTTTATGGTCATTGGGAGTCATGCCAAAGCTTGTAGGTAGACTATGACCATATTAAGGTCATATGACCTCTAGATAGCTTATATATGTATTATTTAGCTATTTTATATTTTCTACAATTTTTGGATATTTTTAGGTATTTAATATTTAAGGTTTTATTATTTTTAAGGACTTTCAGGATTTATTGTAAGGTCATACGGGGATATTTCTAGACCAAATATTTTTATTTGGGCTCTAAATGACTAAAAATATTTTTTAGAATATTTTAGAATTTTTCTGGATTTTTTAGAATTTTTGGGAATTTTTATATAAATAAAACCTATAGAAATTATATTTTATAGGCTTTGGAAACTTACTGTAAGGTCACACGAGAATATTTTGTGTTAAAATATTTTATTTAGATTCTAGGCACTTAGAAATATTTTCTACAATTTTTTAGAATTTTTCTGGATTTTTCTGCAATTTATTTTGATTTATTTGGACTTAAAATAATTTTTAAATAATTTTCTGAATTAAATAAATAATTATCCAGTCATCCACCCAGGGGGCCCACCTGTCGGCACCCACAACCGCCTCTCTCTCTCATATATATATATGCATGTATATTCACAAACCCTAATTAATTATAGCCTCCTCCTTTGTGGTTTGATCTTGGTGATTCCTCAACTTCCCGAGACGATTGCGGAGAGCCCTGACCTCGAATTCGCACGCCATTTTTTTTCGGATTCGTCTCGAGGTAAACTTCCTGAATATGTAATTTATTTTCGTCAAATATAAATCTTAATTTCTGTAAAATTCGTAGAGTATTAGTTGCCCGAAACTTGACACGGTTTAGATATTTTTGAGATTTCGGAAGAACCATAAATCGAAATCACGAACCGTTTGAAGTTTCAAAAATCTAATACAGAGCTCTACGACATATATTTTTTCTAGAAATTATTTCGTTAATCTAGTATTTTAGTTATTCTGTTGAACTCAGAATTGATCGATTAATCACCGTTTTGGTCACGATTAGCCATAACGGTGATATTTTTTGATCAAAACATGATTTTGCGGCACGGTTGATTTTAGCACACTCGTGGCACTGAAATCTATCAAGGTGCACTTTCAAAATCTAGAGTTCATAATGTTTGACTAGATAGACAACGAAACGTCTTGATTTGCGTGCCATGATTTCCAAAATTAGAAACATGACTTTTGATGGCCAAACTTCCATGTTTAGATTATATTCAGATTATTATTAGGTTAAATTAGGTTTTTAAGTAATTTATTTCAGAATTAACTATTATTAGATTAGTAACCCATTAGCCACTTATTCTATGAATTTAGAACTAGAACCTTAGAATTGACTTATAGTTTTCGTGCATGGTTCGTGGTACGATGTATGTTATTGGTTGACAGCTTCTAGATTGGCAATCCTCCCATCCTCGACTTGTGACTACGGTTTGTGCAGGGATTCAGGAAAGTACAGTATTATATTTATGTTTTGGTTCATTATAATGTTTTCTCTATCATTTCCTTGTTTGATATTCCGTTGAGACATTGCTTGATATTTCGTTGAGACACGATTGTGACACCATAGTTATTATATCCTTCTTAGTGTATTATTGACCATTGTTGATTGTTAGAGAGTCGGGAGGGGAAATACTCGATAAGTACGTGAATAAAACCAACTATTTTGATTGTGGATAGCTAAGTCATACACCCCACATATGAGTTAGTCGTACACTATTATTGTGGATATTCATCGTATGATGTGCCGTATTAACCCAGCCGTTCACGTATTAAAAGGTATTTCACACACACATAGTTGTTCCTATTTTCCTTTATCTAGTCTATTATCTTGTTAGTTCATATCTTGTTAGTTCACATTTTGCTAGTTTACATTTCGCCAGTTCGTATCTCGTTAGTTCATACCTTGCTAGTTTCATTCTGCTAGTTCATGTCTTGCTAGTGATAATTCATATCATGTTAGTTTATCTTTTGTTAGTTCTTTATATGCTCTTTGCCATCATGGTTTCTCGTTGTTCTAACTTATTTTGGACTAACAACATTAATTGCAATATGGTTGTACTCTGCTCCTTTCCTGACTGGATCGTTGTTATAGGTGAGGTTGACGTGCCTACTCTTGCGGTATGGACCATACGAGGGGAAGATAGAGACTGGAAGGCCAAACCATAGAAGACTAGTTAGATGTGTGGTAGTTTTCTACAATTGTAAAAGCTTACATTCTTCTTCAAATGTAAAACTTCTATATTTTGTAAAGTTGATTTAGTTGTTGTGAATGAGCAGTTAGTATTTATGAGCACTTTGTTTATTGCAGGCTAGACAGCGTACTATCGTCGATACCGCGGCGTAGGCTGGGCTTGGACACGCACTCGTATCCCGAAAAGCGGGTACGGGTCGTGACAAGTTTTTTTGGTGGCCCATACAGGTCTGTTTTCGTAAAAGATTGTAAACTTGTGGTAGTACTTAAGTTAGTCGTACTACTGCAAGCCTGCGACTAGGATGCTCATTCACAATTAGTTTTGATTTGATTTTATGAGAATGAATAGGACTAGGAGTCCCTTATTCAATTTGACCCTTAGATAGTTAAGATTGTTAGATAGGCCATGTGATTTAGCCAATCATTTATTGAAGTCTAGGCATGGATAAATCGAAGAATTTTCTAAGAGAATATGTTATTTTGTTTTGAAATATTGGTAGGATCCAAGGTGGGTAGAATATACGTTTGGTAAGTTAGGCCTTCATAGAATTCAATTCCTAATTTAGATCATTTGTGCCATTTTATCTTCTTCCTTCTCTAAATCTCGTTTTATTTTTAAAACTATTTTGCGATCGTTTTATTTTCAATTCCTAATCTTGGTTTAATTATCTATATATTAATTCAAGTCGTCTTCGTTCATTTTGTGATCGTTTTGTTTTCAAAACTGATACTTTTACTCAAGGACAGATACTTATATTTTTTTTATCATGATCGACTTATTTGAATTTATTGAAGTTCCTTTGAAATTCTTATGGATATAGTTAAAATATTTTTTGGTGACATACAATGGTAAGACAGATGTGCACTGTCCCCATTTATTTAAATTATGGAGACTGTGGGTTCACTGCAGTCAGCAGCGCACTGGCGTGACATAACCCCTAATTTGAAATAATTTTAAGTATGCGTAGATTGTCGAATATTACTAAAACTATATCCTAGTTGTATTATTGATCTTTTGATTTATTATGTCAATATTGGGTAGAGTTGATAAAGTGTTCGATAACATATTATACTTGAGTCATGAAACCAAGGGTTCACGGCAGCCAGATGTACACTGGCGGGGAATGGATTCTCGGTTAAATGACTTCAGATATACTTATGATTTTCGAATATCATAGCGACTATATCCTTTATTGGCATACGACTATTAAATTTTTTCTTTCAAATTTATTTGATGTCTTATTTCTTGTTACCACCTTCTCTACAACTAGTAGTTCTTTATTTCTCTCATATTTTTTCTACTTTCGAATCGTCATCTTTTAAACCTATTTTGATTCCCTTCCACTATATTTTTAAAACGTATTTAGATTTCGATTCTATACGCCTGATCAATTTCGATCATTCATCACATTATTTTCTTGATTATATTCTTTGTCGTGCTTATTCATATCGATTGGTCATGTCATATTTTGATGATATTTCTGGTTGTGCCTATTTGTATCTTTTGATAAGGTGGGTAGATTTGTAAGTCCACTTTCCAAATTTTTAATTTTTTTTAATTTTATTTGTTTATGATTAATTTTATGGTCATTGGGAGTCATGCCAAAGCTTGTAGGTGGGCTATGACCATATTAAGGTCATATGACCTCTAAATAGCTTATATATGTATTATTTAGCTCTTTTATATTTTTCTACAATTTTAGGATTTTTTAGGTATTTAATACTTAAGGTTTTATTATTTTTAAGGACTTTCAGGATTTACTGTAAGGTCATACGGGAGTATTTCTGGACCAAATATTTTTATTTGGGCTCTAAATGACTAAAAATATTTTCTAGAATATTTTAGAATTTTTCTGGATTTTATAGAATTTTTGGAAATTTTTATATAATTAAAACCTATAGAAATTATATTTTATAGGCTTTGGGAATTTACTGTGAGGTCACACGATGATATTTTATGTTAAAATATTTTATTTAGATTCTAGACACTTAGAAATATTTTCTACAATTTTTTAGAATTTTTTGGATTTTTCTGCAATTTATTTTGATTTATTTGGACTTAAAATGATTTTTAAATAATTTTCTGAATTAAATAAATAATTATCCAGTCATCCACCCAGGGGGGGCCCACCTGTTGGCGCCCGCAGCCGCCTCTCTCTCTCTCTCTCTCCTATATATATGCATGTATATTCACAAACCCTAATTAATTATAGCCTCCTCCTTTGTGGTTTGATCTTGGTGATTCCTCAACTTTCCGAGACGATTGCAGAGAGCCCCGACCTCGGATTCGCACGTCGTGTTTTTATCGGATTCGTCTCGAGGTAAACTGCCTGAATATGTAATTTATTTTCATCAAATATAAATCTTAATTTCTGTAAAATTCGTAGAGTATTAGTTGCCTGAAATTTAACACGGTTTTGATGTTTTCAAGATTCCGAGAGAACCAGAAATCAAAATCACGAACCGTTTGAAGTTTCGGAAAGCTAACACAGAGCTCCACGACATATATTTTTTCTAGAAATTAATTCGTTCATCTAGTATTTTAATTATTCTGTTGAACTCAGAATTGATCGGTTAATCACCGTTTTGGTCACGATTAGCCATAACGACGATATTTTTTGACCAAAACGTGATTTTGCGGCACGGTTGATTCCAGCACACTTGTGGCACTGAAATCTACCAAGGTGCACTTTCAAAATCTAGAGTTTATGATGTTTGACTAGATAGTCAACGGAATACCTAGATTTGTGTGCCATGGTTTCCAAAATTGGAAACGTGACTTTTGATGGCCAAACTTCCATATTTTGATTATATTTAGATTATTATTAGGTTAAATTTGGTTTTTAAGTGATTTATTTTAGAATTAACTATTATTAGATTAGTAACCCATTAGCCACTTATTCCATGAATTTAGAACTAGAACCTTAGAATTGACTTATGGTTTTCGTGCATGGTTCGTGGTACGATGTATATTATAGGTTGATAGCTTCTAGATTGGCAATCCCCTTATCCTCGACTTGTGACTATGGTTTGTGCAAGGATTCAGGCAAGTACAGTATTGCATTTATGTTTTGGTTCATTATAATATTTTCTCTATCATTTTCTTGTTTGATATCCCGTTGAGATATTGCTTGATATTTCATTGAGACACGATTGTGACACCATAGTTATTGTATCCTTCTTAGTGTATCATTGACCGTTGTTGATTGTTAGAGAGTCGGGAGGGGAAATACTCGATAAGTACGTGAACAAATCCAACTATTTTGATTGTGGATAGCTAAGTCATATATCCCACGTATGAGTTAGCCGTACCCTATTATTGTGGATAGCCATCGTATGATGTGCCGTATTAGCCCAGCCGTTCACGTATTAAAAGGTATTTCACACACACATAGTTGTTCATATTTTCCTTTATCTAGTCTATTATCTTGTTAGTTCATATCTTGTTAGTTCACATCTTGCTAGTTTACATTTTGCCAGTTCGTATCTCGTTAGTTCATACCTTGCTAGTTTCATTCTGCTAGTTCATATCTTGCTAGTGCTAATTCATATCATGTTAGTTTATCTTTTGCTAGTTCTTTATATACTCTTTGCCATCATGGTTTCTCGTTGTTCTAACTTATTTTGGACTAACAACAATAATTGCAATATGGTTGTACTCTGCTCCATTCCTGACTGGATCGTTGTTATAGGTGAGGTTGACGTGCCTACTCTTACGCTATGGACCATACGAGGGGAAGATAGAGACTCGAAGGCCAAACCATAGAAGACTAGTTAGATGTGTGGTAGTTTTCTATAATTGTAAAATCTTACATTCTTCTTCAAATGTAGAACTTCTATATTTTGTAAAGTTGATTTAGTTGTTGTGAATGAGCAGTTACTATTTATGAGCACTTTGTTTATTGCGGGCTAGACAGCGTACTACCGTCGATACCGCGACGTAGGCTAGGCTTGGACACGCACTCGTATCCCGAAAAGCGGGTGCGGGTCATGACAGATAATTACAGTGATGTTCCTGATTTGGAGTTACAGGTGGACGAGATGGTCTTGTCATCTTCCGCTTTTGTATAAGAAGTTCGTGGAGATCTGTTACGGTGACATGATAAAGAGAAGTCGGAGGTACATATTCCTTGATGATGTTAGGAACATGATTCCGATTCTTGAGGTACCCTGTACCCGGTATGTACAGAGAAATACCAACTTCGTTGGCATAGGTGAGAGGATTCTTGACTTGAGGAACTCTTTCGGTGCGTAACTTGGTAGGTGGCGTAGATTGTTCTTGATGAAGGCTTGACGTTGTTCTGCGCTGATTGAGATAAGTGCGCATGTCAGAAGCGTGCGCCACCTGGCTGTCTGTCTGGGACACCCTCAGTTTACCCTATATTTTTCATAAAATATACAGGGTAGGAAGTTCTTGGCTCTGGCTTGATTGGCGCTGGCCATGAGGAGTGGGCATGATGCCCTGTTGTTTTGCGTATACTATTCCAGCGCGTGTGGCGCGACGCAGCGCATTTGAGCAGTAGAAAAAAAAACTTTGAGTATAGTCTAATTTCTTGGCATTGATTTGATTACCTCTGCCAAAAGAAGTAGACTTTCTACTCGAAAGTGTGGGCACAGTCAGATGCATTTTCTACCGAGTCCAGGACTGAGGAAGGATAAGGTGTGGCTATAGTGCACTTTCCTTTATTCTGCGTAGGGGCAGTGATATGTAATTTCTCCTCCAAGTTTAGAACTGGAGAGGAAGAGGGATTAGCCAAGTGGCATTTTCCTTTGTTATGTGCCAAGACGGTGGTTGGCGCATTCTCCACCAATTTCAGAATTGGTGACGAGAAAGAAGTGGTCATGTGGCGCTGTCCCCTGATTGGTGCTTGGACAATGGCTGGCATATTCTCCACCAATTTTAGAATTAGTAAGGAAGAAGAAGTAGCCATACGGTGCTGACCCATGTTTGGCGCCAAGGTAGTGGTTAGAGCACTCTCTACCAATTTCAGAATTGGTGAAGAAGAGGAAGTGGCTACAAAGCTTTTCTCTAAGCTTGGCGCAGGAGTCATGATTGGTGCACTGGAGGACTTCGGAGTCCAGATAGCGTGCACCATGTTCTTGTCAGCAGCAGTGGTGGCACGCTTGGCACCCCCTGCGCCAATCATGGCATCGTAGGCAGTTTGGTCGACTTTTACGACCAGTCTTATGCGTCGTACCGACCGATGCAACATCGCATTGAGTTGTCACTTTTTCGTCAGAGAAGAAAGTCATCCCTAGCAGAGTCGCCATTTTGTTTGCAAAAATAAAATTTTCTTTACAAACTAATAAAAAAGAAAGTACAAGAGTACAATTGATTTCTTGAAAAGTACAACTATAGGAATATGATTAGAAGACGATCACATTATCCCTTAGACGATACGATGTCGAAGAAAAAAGCCTTTGGAGAGTGCTGCAACAAGTGCTCAGGAGATTATGATCATTAGTGATGCTTGTGAAGTGATTTGGAACTCTATTTATAGAGTTCTGAAATAACTGTTGGCCAGTTATTCTGATTGGCGCAGACAGCCATTGGCTTGCCATCACCTTTGTGCGAACGATTAACTTAAGTACATGGAACACGTGGCATTCTGTGAGAGAGATGCGCGTGGTCGTGGGCAGTGTCGTTTGTACGTTCTTCGAGATTAGTGGCATGCGCGCCACGTCATCTAACTGTTTTGGATGATAATTTGATTGATTAACGCCAACTGTTGAATGGCGCCAGGCGCCATCTGCTGTTTTAGTGTCATCTTCTTAATTCATTGATTATCTCATGCCAACTGCGAATGGCGCGGGGCAGCTGTCAGTCATTATGACAAATCTGACACAATCTTCTCGAGCGCCGTGCGTTCGGGATTCGAAACGGATTTTCCTCGACTGACATGCTGTCAGTCATCATGACAGTCATTTAGTTTCTCCTAGAAGACTGCCACGTGTCAGCCAGCGCCATCTGATGCCAGCGCTATTTATTTCCTGGCACCATTTGTTGACCAGCGCTATTTGATAATTTTAGCCTTGGCGCCTTTTGTGAGTAGCGCATGATGATGATTATACTTTTTAGGCATCTACGCCCGTCCCCCGTAGCATCAGCCTCCTCGATCGTCAGCACAAAATCCCTGCCCCTCTGGTGTATATCCCTCAGATGGTACGGGACATGATGCTGCGCCACAGTTGGCCTAGCTCCCTCTCTCTGACCCTGTGCTCCGCCAAATGGAGGTACGGTGGGGCAATCCTTTATCTGGTGAGCAGTAGATCCACAAAACAAACACACCTTCAACCTCGTCCTATAAACGTCCCAAGTGTGTCCCGACTTCCTACAGTAGGCACAAGTGGGCACCCTCTGGTCCTATCCCCGAGGCTGATGTTGCACCTGCTGTCTAACTGGTGCCAACAGCTACTGGGGCTGGTGCATTACCTTCTGCACAAAGGGACACTTCATACTTTCGCTCACACCCCCTGAATCATCCCTGCCCCTCTTGGACTTGAGCTCCAAGTCATCCTAAGCTACAAGAGCTCCCGCCAGAATCTGCTCAAAAGTAGCGTCAAGGTCGCTCTTGGTCAGTGACTTGACCTTCTTGATCAGGCCCTTCCAAAACTTTCTGGCTTCGCCACATCACTTAGCCCTTCCACGAATTTGCCCAGACGGCAGAACACTCTAGCAAACTCCTCTACTGTCCTGTTCCTTTGGACGAGGCTCTCAAACTGACTCTCCAAGGCACTGAGAGCCATATCCGGAAAGAAATTTTCCTTAAATCTTCTTGAACGCCTCCCAAGTCCGCCCTTCCACTTCGACCCTCGGATCGATACGGTACCATATCAAGGTAAGGTCGAATATTTGACTGCCCGCCACCTCAACCTGCAGACTATCCGAAATCTTTGCTAGATGGCAGATTCCCTCAATGTGCTCAATCAATCGTCTGTATATAAGATACCCTTCGTACCCTTGAAGTCCCTAGGTCGCATCTTCTGAAAGTCGATGATGTTCCCCGTCCTCTGATGCTGAACAGGTTCTCCCTGTCCTCCCTGTGGCTGAGCAGCCACTCTTTCAACTGCTACCATAGCCACCTAGTGGGCATTTTTAATACCATGCCTCATATCAGCTGAATGGAGGTACTGAGCATCTATCATCTCCCTGAAGAGCGCAAACAGTTGTGCGACATCCACCGAAGCAGGAGGTGGTGGTGGAGGCTAAAGAATATCAGGAATGATTGGGAAAATCCTCGAAACAGGTGGAGAAGGACCCCCGAAAGCAGTAAACACTCCCACGTGGGTAGACGTAAGGAGTGGAGTAGTCCCGACTGCATGCTGAACCAGACGAGAGGTGACAGACCTTTCAGTAGCAGTCTCTGGGATAGAGTGGTATGATCGAGTCTTCGACGGCATCCTGAAGACAGATCAACAAGAGGTCAATAACGGAGCAAAGATGATGTTATCAAGGAAGGACATATATGAAAGTAGATTATTCAGATTTGAAAAAGTGTCAGTAGATTCAAATCTATGGAAATTTTTAGTTGTGATTGAGTATCCTCTCATCTAAAGCCTATTCTTTATTTCCTATCGCAGGCTCGTAGCAGTACAACTAAATCGTCGCACTACCACGATATTGCACTAATGTGAATCTCAATCTGCATGAGCCACCACTATAAACGTATCATGACCCGCACCCGGTATAGGGGTACGAGTGCGTAATAGCACCCAGCCTACACCGCAGGATCGGTGGTAGAACATTGTTCTAGGTCGCTAACTATCAAACTCACACAATGATATAATGTACCTGTCATAGATCTCAACCCCAAATAGAGGACAAGTATAAAGAAAATGGTAAATACCCAATCACAATCTAAAGCACGATAAGGTATCAAAGAAGTCTAAATAACTATAATGACTCAACAACAACAACAACAACAACAACAACAACTACTAAATAATATTCAAATTCAAATACAAGTCTCAAAAATTAAATAACAGAATCTCCATTATTACAAGTCAAACATTCTAACAGATAATCTAACACAAGCCAAATATAATACTAAGTCTCCTGGTGATCACTCTTGAGAATCAAGACCCAAAGTAACTATCCCTTCCCCGGATCCGTAGTAGGTAGGACAAGGATCCTCTATGCAATCATCTAAAAAATATATCCAGTCAGAATGGAACAAGCACATCTCCTCTAGCAGTTCCAAATAAATGACAAAGACTATAAAACAGTTATAACAAGTAATACTTGATGAACATGGAAAGTTGAGACATGAAATAAAAATAAAGCAACAGTTTAGCTGAAGAACAAGAAAAGTAAATACAGTGGAACATGAGAGCATGGCAATGAAGACTGTAAATAAAGATAGCTAAACTAGAACAATGTGATGTGAGTCCAATCAGTATAACATGAGACAATGTGAATCTAGTACAAGACACTAATCCAGTATGTCTTGAAATACTGAGTTCGACATGTAAACTGCTAGTGGATAAATACGGCATATCGTATGCTTGGCAAGCGTGCGACGACTACCTGTAACGATTAGACTAGTAGTGAATATGGCATATCGCATGCTTAGCCTAGCAGCGACGGCTATCTTTCTTGTAGGGGTGGTTCTAGTTGAAGATGGCACGTCGCACGCTTGGCCTAGCGGCAACGGAGATCTTGCTTGTAGGGGTGGTTCTTGTATGATTGAGAATGTTTACATGTTTACTCGAGTATTTCCCCATCCTGATAAGTACAAGTGAATCCATATCCCAACACATAAATAGAGTACGAGTCCAGCCAGAAATAAATGGTGCTTATAGGTGTTTCGAGTTGGTGGTTCTAGTAAGTGGTTCTGGTAGTAGTGACTAGACGAGTTAAATACATGTGTCGCAAATAAATGAATCCAGAATACTAATCCGTGTTGTGACAGAGAATCAAAATAGAACTATACTAGAAGCTGAATCATAATAATCATCAAGTAAATGAAAACTATCAGAAAATGTACTCGCCTGTCGTCTAGAGTAGTGAATGAGGATAGATGCCCAAGATGGTGTCACACAAACCTATATTTGAGATATACATGGTTATTTGATGTTCTAGAGTATATAGTATATTAAAGTGCACTAATTACATGCTTCTAGATCCTTTCTAAGTCAATGAGGTCAATTTGGGCCAACACTAGTCAATTGGTCACTATTGGTCAAACTGGGTTAATTTGGTATATATATCAGTCAATATCTAGTTAAGGTAGTCAATTTGTCCTTACTAGTCTATGCTCTATATAGTATGTATCTTAACTCATACTAATACCTATACACATATTAATACCCTAAACATTTATTATACCCACTATATACGATATACATATTCAGTGTTCCTGAACACCTAAACAGTCTATCACTCACACATACTCACATATTGGTCACTTGTCAGAGGAATAGCTCACAGTCACACACTCACAATTGCCTAGGGTCACACAAATTCCTTGATACCTCTATACATAGTTATGGATACACCCTATGCACTAGCTCCCTTCACTACCTTATGTATGCAAGGCTAATTCCCTTCAATTGATACCTTCATAACAACTCAACTTCACCCTACCCTTGCTGCCATATACTCAAATACCAAACCCTTTATCACTACCAACATCTAAATCCTTATAATATATGTATATCCATATGTGAGCATGTCTAATTTATATATATATATATAAATAAATAAATAAATAAATAAATAAATAAATAAATATATATATATATATATATATATATATATATTTATAACTATTATATATATATATATATATATATATATATATATATATATATATATATATATATATATATATTATATATATATAATAGTTATAAATATATATATATATATATATATATATATATATATATATATATATATATATATATATATAACCATTTTATTGAAAAGCAAAAGTGAGCTCAGGAAGAGCCTTACAGACAGGTACAGGGCCAAACAGACACAAAAAGGCCCTGTCGAAAAAGGTAAAAAATGCAAAAGGGGTAATTGCTAAATTTTAAAAATTCGGAGAAGCCAAATTTCGAAATTCAGCAAGTTTCAAAACATTTTAAAATTTTGAAACCCGAAATATTCAAACGTTCAAAAATTTTAAAAAACAAAAATTCACGTGGACCGCGGTCCTGAAAGGGTACGGGCTCGTGGCCCGATGGGGGGGTGTGGGCGCACTGCCCGAGGGGGAACTTTGCCCAAGGAGGGGCACGCAGCCCTAGGAGGGCACACAACTCGAGGGAGCCTCGGGCCCCCCCCAGCGTTTGGACCGGAGTCGGTGAGCACCGGCGGAGGAGGCCGGGCGGGGGACGGGGGCACCGCCGGAAGGACGGGTGGACGAAGCTGCAGCGGCTGCCGGAGTAGCCGGGCCAGGCGGCGCAGGGGAGGGGATCGATGCGCATCGACGCGCCAGAGGGGGAAGACGCAGACAGAGGAAAAGGGGGTCCAGCGCGGGCGGGGCCGAGGCTTCGGCGAGGACGCTGTCCCGGAGAGGAAGCACGGAGCCGGAGAGGGGGTTGAGGGAAGGAGGGGGCAGGGGGAGGGGAGAGGGGGCGGTGCGGACGCCAGGGGGAGGGAGCGGGGGCTCAACCTCCGAGGAGAGCCGATCAGCGGCTAGGGAGGCCCTCCGGCAGGAGGCGGAGGGAGTGCCGGAGGCCGGAGCAGAGGGGGAGAGCAGCTCGAGGTGGAGAATTCGGGGGCTACGTCTCCGCGGGACGCCCGCCCAACGCCGATGCCGGGCACGAGGGCCGCCGCGTGGCCACCAGAGCCCACGAGGGGGGGTTCCGACGCCAGGGAAAGGACGGGAACGCCAGAAGGGGCGGAGGCTGGGAAGAGAGTGGGGGGGAGGGCCACTATATATATATATATATATATATATATATATATATATATATATATATATATATATACACACCAAAACATTATTGAAATGATTGTCTTATAGTCCAGGCCTGGACTGGTACTAACTGAAACCAAATGGAATTGTATCAGTACAAAAAGGTGACTCATGGATGTAGGACTAACCCATTAGTGACTGAAACAAGGAGTAAAGGAAATATGGGAATGTTCACATCTGAACTCATATACTAAAATGCTACTGATACCTAACGTATAGTGGACATAACACAACAGTTGGTTACACCAATTTCAGAACAGGGCATTCATGGTGTAGGATAGTGTTCAACAAGTTGGCCTAACAGCAATTTGAACTATAGAGTGAGAAGAGGGGAGTCTTAGAGTTAATCCAAACTTGAACTTCAAGGGCAGATTCACATGCATGAAAGATACCATAACTTGAATGGAGACAGCAACCAACCTGGGCATTATGATACTCCTATTACAAACCAAAAGAGATATGGTCACATGTCATCTGATACTAAACAACGAACCCAAGATCAATATTGTCCAGATATGGACTGGTGTAACAAATGAGAGGTCAGGACACAACTAAAGTACATCCAACTTGATTGAACATGGTCGGGACATAAATTAGTATGCAGTGAGCAAATCAAGATGGACTGAACACTAACAAATGGATATACCAATGCAGGACATTGCAAGAGGGATGAACCGGATATGTGGATAGATAATAAGGACAAAGCAATGTAGTGAACTCGACTGATACAAAGAAGTGGCCACAAATGTGCCACTCTCCAGAAATGGACAGATGCATGGTGCAGAACATTACATATCTGGTATCCAGCTAAACCTATATGCAGGATATCATATACATGGTCTAAACCAAAGGGGGCTTCGAGTGAACTGTAACAGAAGGACAGAACATTACTTGTATCAGAAAGAACAATCTATATGTTGAACTAATGTCTATGAGGACTGACACTAAAGGTGTGTGTGTGACCAAAACAATGAAACAAATAGTAACTAAAAGATTTGACCCAAAGTGGATATCTGAACAATGGCAGGACAGCTTAATGAAGATGAAGATCCACAAAATCAAAATGCTACACTTGATGCAGGACAAAACTCTAACCACTGATACTCAAGAATTAAGCTAAGGAATGGAAGGGGACTATGCTCTGTGAGTTAGAGGTGGTCTGAACAAATGTATAGGTTGAAGTTCGAATGCAAGCAGTGAGTGACATGAAGATTGGTGTCATATTGGACTGTACTAAAGTGGAACGCAGGAAAATGCATATAAGTTCTGATACATGTATGTATGGGACAGAACAGTAGATGAGGTTAGGTTTGTACAATGAGAGATGGACAGATGAGAAGTCCCACAGGCATTCGAAGGTCCATACATGAACTCGTTTAATGATAGCATTGACTGCACACATCCATGGACATAACAGTCTACCACAGTGAACATACACAATGAACCCAAGCCCCAATATTCACATTCACTTATCCAAACACCTCAAAACTAATGGATAACACCCAATAATGATAACACATTATAATGATAATATAAACACTTAAATAAACTAACTTTTGAGTAGAAAAAGCCCTAAGAGTCATTTTATCGAACACTTGGTGTGCGTATCCGATACTCTCGTAATACGCACTCTACTTGACCCAAATCATTCCTAATGTAATGGGGGACCCTAAATGAACGCGTCTAAATTAATGAAAGAGATTTAGAGGGTTTAGAGGGCTCTTACCAATTAGAAGTTGGAATCCCAATAAAAACTTTCTAGATCTAGATCTCCACCAAGCTCTAATGGCCAAATTGCTCCAAATAGTCCCAAGATAGGCAATAGAGGCTTCCTCTCTTCTAGGAGAAGAGTTTGCAATTTGTTTGAGAGAATTTGGACTCAATTTAGGTGATGGAAAAAAATTAAGGAAGAACACAATTTAGGGTTAGGTTCCTAATGAAAAGGGGAAGAAGAAATGAGATATTGCTATTAATAGTAAAGGAAGACCTACATATGGCTGGCCATAGGGTTTGTAGGGTTTAGTTTGGGTGAAAATGACTAAAGATCTCTCCTAATTTGTCATGTAAGGCCCTTTAAGGAAAGGCCCAATAAAATTTATTATTTAAGTCAATTAATAGGCTCTATATGATATTCTAGCTAGATTAGAGTCTAACTAACATATCTAATCTCACTAACAAAGTTTCTATGATTATGGCTAACATCTAATCAATGTAGTTCTAAGATTTCACCAACTAATGACACTAACACAATACATTAATTAAAGATATAAAAAAAATCAATATTTTATAATTTACCAAAATATCCTTATTCTAGAAAGTGGTAGTGACAAATCTCCTCTTGCTCCATCGATGCAACAGCCTCATCTAGGGATGAGAGAGATGGCAGATGACATATTACAGCCCTCCTAGTCTCAAACTGTGAGTTCAGGCCTTTGAAAAAATGGACTACCCGCTAATGCTCAAGATACTGCTTTCCAAGGAGAACATCTGTTGGGTCCTGTAATGATAGCGGATCATAGTGGTCCAAGTCTGCCCATAAGCGACGTAGCTCATCTGCATACTGGAGTATTGTCTCCTGCCCTTGTGTGGTAGCATCAATCTTCTCCTCAACTTCCATCATCATCATCATGTGTAAGCCCCCTGAATTTAGGGCTTATTTTTTTTCAATTTTCTAAATCAATTAATTTTAATAGATATTATTATTTGATTATTATTTGATTAAATGCTCTCTACCGTGACTTGGATTTCTAGAGCGTCAAGGATGCCAGTCTCTGGAAACTTTCTTCTTGAAGTTTGTAGTAGACGAGATTATCTTCATGTTGATATATCGTGTCCCACTCGAACTTGTTCCCTTGTGCTCCATTTGCTTCGTGCAACTTTCGGGTCAATTTAGACCAATTTATCGTATGTCGTAATTTGTGACTTAACTTCCAACTTAATTTTCGGGCCCGACATCGGTCCAATCCCGTCGACCCAATATATGGTCCTGGCCTGTTTTGAGTCTACTATGCACGTGCCACTTGCGTGCCACCAAATTGATCTCCCTTGTGCTCCCATTTCATCTATAATTTTAATTGGTTTAAATTTGTTATTTTAATTAAATCTTGGCCCCAAGCTTGTCCAACTTGACCCAACACCCAACCCAAATTCGTGTGACCCTACCATGTCTACCTATACACCCCACTGATATTTTCTAATTTTTTCTCTACTCAAAAATATCTCTCTTATATACAAATATCTATTTCTCTCTCTCTATTTCAAATATATACATATATATATATAATATCTCACTCTCTCTCTCACCTCACATCACACTCTCTCCTATTATCACACACAACCCCCCCTCCTGTACACGAGCATGTTTGCCATAAAATATAAAAGAACAGAACAATTATCGGAGGACTGGACTTTTACTTCACAATACAAACTCGCTTGTACAAAGAAAGCCTAGGGACGAAAACCTAGGTACAGCAATCTAAGTACAATTGTTTATTTTAGATTCTGGGGGATGACGGTAGAGGCTCGGGAAAGAGACGGCAGCTCTGCCTTACTCCTTGGACGATCGGATGCAGCCTTGGCTCTGTAGAAGAACTGTTGGGCGTTGATGAAGAAATGCTCTCTCTTTAGGCTCTCTGGCTCTCTATGTCTCTATCTGTATATCTCTCTCTGTCTCTATATATGTCTCTATCTCTCTCTCCGTATATGTCTGTGTGTATGTTTTGCAAGGGAATGGCACCCTGCTATTTATAAGAGTGGGGGTCCTCATTAGGGTTTACAATGATTGCCCATTCTTGAAAGTCGGTGGCTAAGGATCACTGGATCTGGGCCGTTCATCGAGATTTGAGCAATAAATATGATTGCATCAAATCTTTTATGGGTAATTAATGTTGATTGACATAAATCTTCTTGATTTGTTATGCCAACCTCGGATTTCTCGACACGTGTCTTTAATTTGCTTATTTGTAAATGATGTGATTTGATCCCAATATTTTATTGGGATTTGTTGAGAGATTTCGATCAATCTGATGCCACGTGCCGTGCTATCATGCCACGTGTCGAGCTATTGCAGAAATCTGAGCCGCAGGAAGGTTGCTCCTCATTAAGCCGCATAAGGCTGGCCACATGTCCAGGCTGCTTGTGAGTGGCCCCCTGAACATTTGAACCATATAGTAATGATTTGAGCCGCATGAGTGTGGATGACCGCATGAGTGAACCGCATGGAGATAGTCCTCGTGAGCCGCATGGGGATGGTCTTCGTGAGCCGCATGGAGCTAGTCTTCGTGAGCCGCATGGGGCTGGTCTTCGTGAGCCGCATGGAGCTAGTCTTCGTGAGCCGCATGGGGCTAATCTTCGTGAGCCGCATGGGGCTAGTCTTCATGAGCCGTATGGGGCTAATCTTCGTGAGCCGCATGGGGGTAGTCTTCGTGAGCCGCATGGAGGAGCCTCCGCTTGGGCCGCATGGGGGAGTCTCCGCTTGGGCCGCATACGACTGTCCACGTGTCAAGGCCGCATGACAGTTTCTGACTCTCGGGGGATCGTGTCAGAGATTTTCTTTGCTTCCCAAGGAGTCCGTCATTATGAGGGAGTCATAATAATATCTTTGTGTCAGAACTGTCACCTTGTCAGAGCTGTCAGCCGTCAAGGCATATAATGCAGTAATGGACAAGGGAGAGAGCTGTTTACAGGCAACGTGGCTCCTCTTTGAGCCGCATAGAGCTTGTTTGAGCCGCATAGACGCTCGAGCCGCATGAATACTTGAGCCGCATGAACTCTCTGAGCCGTATGGGGCTCTCTGGCCGTATGGATCTTTCCTTATTCTTTTTCATGCTTCTACAAGACCCCCTTCAAAGTTTTCAATTTGCAAAATTGAAATACTTTGAATAAGAAGCATGGCCATGTATAAATTCTCCTGGCCGTATATGATGACCTGGCCGCATGGATGTCTCGGCCGCATGGATGTCTCGGCCGCATGGATGACTCGGCCGCAGGGGCTTTCGGGCCGCATAAGTGTCTCAGCCGCAGGGACTTTCGGGCCGCATAGCTATCTCAGCCGTGGGGACTTTTTGCCACGTCATCTTGCCACGTATGGAGATCTTTTGCATTAAATGATGTTGATTTGCTGTCAGTTTTGAGGTCACTTTTCGTGGCGGGATCCCAGGAGTCTGGCCTTCATTTTAGGCGGCTCGCCTCGATAACCGAAGAGTTGGTTTTTGTTCTGCACAAGAATCGAAGCGCCTTGGTTTTGTTTATAAATATGGATGAGTTCAGTCGGAGGGATTTCTTTACTTTCTCCTTCGTCCCCAACTATTGTTGTCTTTCCTTTCTTTCCCTATTTCCATTCTCCGACTGTCGAAAATGGCCCCCAAATCTTCCAAGGTCGTCTCCGCTGCTGCAAAAGGCAAGAAGGTGGCTTCCTTGTCGGCCGCCGTGCCCGAAGTGCACCCTGATGTTCACCCTGCTTTCAAGGGTAAGAAATGGATTTGAATACTTTGAACCCCAAGGACCCATGGCTCTGTTGCATAACATATGCACAAGCCTTCATCCTTCGTTTTCATTGAACCGCCCAAGCTCGACCATGATGGAGCCGCATATGTTGTATGGGCCGCATGACCCTCTCATATTCGGGCCACATAGGGCATGCCCTATGTTTGAGCCGCATTGAGAAAGATTTGAGCCGTAGGAGTGCTTCTGGATTTGAACCGCATGGAACCTCCTTTGAGTGGAACCGCATATGTTCCTGACAAACTGGCCCGCATAGAATTTTGCCGAGTCACGTCGCATAAACTCCTCTGCGAGATAGAACCGCATAAGTTTTAATCCGAGCCGCATAAGCTATCGAATCAGTGTCACATGGAACTCCCAACTGAATTGGGTCGCATGAAGCTGTATTGACCCGAGCCGCATAGGCTCTATTAAAGTCGTGCCGCATGAAACCCAGCTGAATTGGGCCGCATAAGGCTTCGTCGATCCGAGCCGTATAGGCTCATAGGAATTTCTTTTTGAGAAACTTTAAGTGGTTTTGTTTTAACCTATCTTTTAATCCTATTTCTTTTGTCCTTTTTCAGTGAACCTCCCAACCAACCCGGCCGGAGAGCTTCTGGTGGGTTCAGCTCAGTTTGCCGTGGGTGTACGGCTTGACGATCTGATTTAACATATGACAGATCAACTTCCCCCTAATGAGCCCTTGGAGAGGGTGGCTGCCATCAACAACCAGCCTTTCCATTTTCTTTGCACTATGATGAATTCGGGGAAACTAGACGGAGAATATCTGAAACCAGCTTTTCTCTTTGGAGATGCTTTAACCATAAAGAACTCCCGAATGCTGGACGTTTCTGAGAACTGGGACTTCACTGTGGACTGGGTGGATATCCATATTCTCGAGATGGAGCGGCATTTTCCCCTCTCGTGGTTTAATATGGTGCCGTTAGGCAAGAAAATGGCGAGCTATCTAACTCCAACCCAACAGGGGATGTTCGTGGACAACATCCACTATAATATGAGTATTAGGTCAGCATGTGCAAGTAGGGAGTCAGTCAGCAGGACTGTGATGGTGCTGATTCCTGGTACTTTTATATATGTGTCTGGTCCCAACTTCACTTTTACTCGAGCTGATACCTTCCTGAATCAGCTCGCTCGTAAGGGGTCTTATCCTGTGGACAGGTTGTCGCTGCTGAATTGGATAAACCCCATTCCCACATGGGCCAATCTTTCTTCATGGATCCTGAGGAACTACGAGGAACTCCTTCGGGAGATTGACCTTTACTACGCCATCCGGGGCACCTGTTATGGATTGCCCATTAACAAGTCGCTGTTCATGGCCCTTTTGGAGATGTATTGCCGGCGTACAGGGACTTTCTTCGCACCCAGAGGAGAGTTGGGACTTGCCCTCCATAAAATGCATGCTGTTTCTAAGCTACCATGGGGGGTCGAGGCCTTTGAAGTATACACCCCGACGAATGAGGAATTCGATGATCTGGATCGACAATTCCCAGGTTTCGTCGCTGTGTACCGGGAACTGTTGTGCCACCATAGCATCTGCCACCAGACTGCTATCAAGAAAGAAAATAGCTCAGAAGGGAACGCCCCCCATACCACGGCCTGGGTCACGTATCTTTTCAAATTACCTCCTTCCGGTCGGGTTTTGTCTCGAGGTCCTCAAACCCCGGAGGAGGTAAAGGACATGATGTTGAAGGCCAAAAGGTCGAGGTCCACCCGTGACAGGTTTGGGAGCCGCACCGACTCCTTCAGTTATTTCTACTACGGTACCCGGAAGATGTCCGAGAAAGCAATCTTGGTCGGGTTCTTGATGGTATGGCTACGAAATTGCGTAGTCTCGGGAGGGGCAGGTTCTACTGAAAGGATCAGCCGCCACTTTATTCTCCCGGCTGTGAAGTTGGTCTTCAAAGTAAGACTGGCCCTTCTTCTGGCTATGGTGTGTAGCATACACCACGGCCTCCGTGCCTTTTCGTCTAAAGTTATTGCTCGCAAGACGACGCTGGACTTTGAGCGGATAGAGCTACCATACCACTATCTCATGGGGTGGTTATTGATGCATTACCGGTCATTGATGAGGCCCGGGACGGAGGATGATGTCACCGCTGATGACGCCTTCCTTTTTTGATACCGCCATCAATCTTGGGAGTATGACACCATATCGGCTTGTCGGAGGGCGTTGGCGAGAGTTGACGGGCCCGACTTCTTTGTGACTCTTCCTCAGTTTACCCCTAGAGAAGTGAGGGGGTACACGTTGATGGCATTAAACCTCCCCAGCTCTTATCTGAGAAGATGTTTCTATGGCTGCGCAACATTCGCCCCGCGTACCTAGTATATCATTACCGAAATAACGTATACTTGGAGCCTTATTTGCCTAGCAAGTTTTCTCGTCAATTCGGGTATAGTCAGCTTTTCCTTGACTGCCCCAGTGCTTGCCTGGGCTTCGAGGGCAGTGTCCTTGACGGCATCCGGGCGTGGCATTATTACAATGTTGTTCATACCCGGGCTAGCTTCTTAGTCCCTAACGCTAATACGCAAGGGGATATTCTGTACATGGCGGCTCTTTATCACGTTGCGACGAGCAAAGCTCCCGTAAATTTTGATATGAACACCAGCTTCATTGTCGGGACCGGCTTGGCAGAAAAGCCCGAGGTATCTAGGAAGAGAAAGAGAGGGGCGAATAGGGTTCCTGTGCCAGACTCGGAATCTACTGCGGCGGACGAAGAGGATGACGAGCAGGCCCCCGATGACTCGTCGTATTCTTCGGACGAGGAGGTGGGGGACCAGCCTCCTACTGTGCCGGACGAAGAGGTGGAGGATCATCCACCTGTTGTGCCTGGTGCTTCGTGCCAACGAGGCAGGCGTCTGTCCACTGACGATGGCAGGACCTACTCCATAAAGCGGGCTGTGGTAAGACGTCGCAGGCTGTTTATTGATGTTGACGCTATTTCTGAGGTGATTGGAATTTCAACTGCCTTTTCCTTCTTTTTATAAATTACGGCCTAATCATTTTTTCTTTTGCTCCTTGTAGGCGTCTGGGGAGTCTGCTTCTCGGGACTCGACTACTGAATTCGATCCAGCCTTGTCTACTTTAATCCATGATATGTGCACCGCCATCACTTCCGCTGGGGGTTTTCCGGAGGCGGCCGGGGAGTCTCACCTTGCTGAGACCTCAACCCATGGAGACGGGGGCTCTACTGCCCCTGTCCCTGAGACAGCTGAATTCCAACATGATGACACTGACCTGGCTGGCTCCCCTTCAGGGGTGGCTGGGACAGAGAAACCAGTTGAATTTGAGTTGGAAGCTGCGGGTGGGGAGACCATGCCAGCTCCGAACGAGCTGCAGCCTCCGAGCTCTTCCCCTGGTAAGATAAACCAGCTTCTTAACTTGTGAGGAGGCCTATTTGCTCTATCATCCTGTCCTTCGTGGATTAATGATTGCTTTGGACGTGCAGGTCCCACTCATTTATTGCCGGTGATGGACATTGCCAGGGCGGACTCTACCGGAGGGAATCTGATGGAAGCACGTGTGCCTCCTTCTTTTCCAACCCATACTGAGGGGCTTCCAGCTGGGTCAAGTTCGGGAGCCTTGGTGATAGCACAGCTGGAGCAAGGGACGACGCTTTCCGCGCCATCCTCTGCGAATAGGGTTTCGGGAGTTAACCTTTCCGCTCTACCAAGTATCCAAGCTCTTCGGGCGGCGGAAGAGGAGCTAGCTGCCATCCATGCATCTTTTCGTACAGAATTCGTTTCCCTGGTGGCAGGGACGGCAAGTTCTGAGGCTACTCCTTCGGTACTGCCTGCCACACTTCCTTTGACGTCGTCCCCTACAGAGGTTTTGGATGAAGTGTCCCAGGATGTGGTCGACAGTTTCCACCGCCACCTGAAGAGGGGGATCGAGGCAGCTGTGGAGAGGGGGACTCCCTTTTCTATGGCCCGTCAATGCGCCGGTGGCCAAATTAATATCCTTAGAACACTTCCCGGTGGAGCGGGACTGGTTGTACTTCTGGAGCCTAAGCTGTTAGATGTTAAACGTCTTGTGGCCCAGTTTTGCGTGCTGCAGCAAGCTGATTTACCCGCGGTAATAAACCAAGAGCGCAATTTCCTCATAACCGCGGTAGAGAAGGTGAGGCTTGCTCGGGAATCGATCAAGCCAACTATATTGAAGGACCACTAGGATCTGACTCAGTTGTACGATCAATGGAACCGTCGGACTGAAGATTGTGCAGCTCGGGAAGCGGCGGCCTCCCGCGGGATAGCTGACACCCGGGAGCAGATCCTCAAGCTCTAGAGAAAGCTGGCTTTCCTGGAGTCCGAGCTTGAAGCTGCTCGTGCTGAGAAAGGGATTGCCATTCAGAAGATTGACAAATTTAGTAGGGCTTCTGCCAATCTAGAGCTTGTCCTAAAGAAGATGGAGAACGACTGGTAGGCATATATGTATTTGAATGATGCAGAGCAGTTGTCCCAGGAGGCCGAGCGCTGAGCGAAACAGAGGCTTGAGCGGGGGACTGCCTTGGTGAGAAACCGCCTCTTGGAGTTGTATAATGCCGAACTATAGTCGGCCTTTTCTTCTTTCGTTTATGTTTTCTTTTTTCTTTTCTTCTTTGAGAGGGACGTGGTCCCAAAACATGTCATGCTTTTTCGTCTTTCAAATAAAGAGTACTTTCCATTCTACCCTTCATTTATATTGCTTGTTGCGCCTGTGGTATTGTGGTGATGTTTGCCCCGCACGGGGGACTTGTTTGTGGACCTGTTACCCCTGGCATACCTTGGTTTTAGGTACGGATAGCAAGTTTGATTGGGGATACCTAGAAAAGTTCCACGGCAAGGTGGTCGTAGGTGTTCGAGGTATCGGGAGATAGAATACCATGGAGCAGCTGGGCTCCCGGGGCATGACGAGGAATGGTGGGCCTGTACTAAGAGATTTAGCAAAGGACATTTGTGGGCCTATTATCCTTGGCATACCCCGACTTAGGATACGGATAATAGGATGAAGGGGAACCAACATACTCACTCAGAGGTAATGAGGGCATGACAAGTATGAGGGTTTTACCGTGGAGTCTTCCTACTCAGAGATAATGAGGACATGGCAGGAGTGGACTCAACGGAAGATATTTGTGGTCAAGAGAGGACATTTGTGGGCCTATTACCCTTGGCGTACCCTAGTTCAGGGTACGGGTAATAAGACGAGAGAGGACCAACATACTTACTCAGAGGTAATGAGGACATGGTAAGTACGGAGGTTTTACCGTGGAGTCTTCCTATTCAGAGGTAATGAGGACATGGCAGGAGTGGACTCAGCAGAGAATATTTATGGACCTATTATCCTTGGCGTACTCCGGTTGTGGGTACGGATAATAAGTCGAAAGAGAATCATCATACTTACTCAGAGGTAATGAGGACATGGCAAGCATGAAGGTTTTTTCGACGGAGCCTTCCCACTCAGAGGTAATGAGGACATGGCAGGAGTGGGCTCAATGAAGGAGGGTACATAGAACGACTCAGAGGTAATGAGGACATGAAAGTTCTATGTAAGGGGTAATTTATTTTTGGCAGAAGTGAAACGACTCAGAGGTAATGAGGACATGGCCGTTTTGGAAATTTGTGGATCGGTTATCCTTTTTGTGCATTGGGAGTGCGGGTAGTGGATCATGAGGGAGGATCACTTCCAGGAGGAAAGTTCAGAGGTATGGTCATACTTGACTTATTATCTGAAAGAGTGACCGGAATGTGGGTTCAGAGGCACCTGCGGGTACATGACTCGATAATTTAGAATATTGTGGATGTGAGTTCAGAGGTACCAGCGGCTACATGACTCGATAATCTGGAATATGGTGGAAGTGAGTTCAGCGGCACCAGCGGGTACATAACTCAATGATCTAGAATATGGTAGAAGTGAGTTCAGCGGTACCAGCGGGTACATAACTCAATGATCTAGAATATGTCGTTTAGACATAATATTTCTTCAGGAACTTGTCGTTGACGGGCAACATAAGCAAGTCTCCATTTTGTTTTGCGAGGCGGTAAGCACCATTGGAAAATACAGCCTCGATGATAAATGGACCTTCCCATTTTGGCTGGAATATGCCGGCGGTCTTGTGATTCATGACCATCGGCCTCCGGACTGCCAGAACGAGATCGCCCACCTGGAATGTTCTGATTTTAACCTTCTTGTTGAAGGCTCCAGAGATGCGTGCTTGGTATAGCTCGATTCGTTGCTGAGCCAGGAGGCGCTTTTCATCTAAGGCCTCTAACTCTTGTAGCCGATGATGGTAGTTATCATCCGTCGTCAATTGATAAGTGAGGGCGACACGGAGTGAGGGTATTTGAATCTCCAATGGGAGGACCGACTCACTCCCGTACACCAGAGAGAATGGTGTGTTCCCTGTGGCTGTTCGGACTGTGGTACGGTACGCCCATAAGCATTCACCAAGCTTTTCGTTCCAGTCGCGTTTGTTGGACGATACGAACTTCTTGAGAAGTTTGATGATTGTTTTGTTGAATGCTTCTGCCAACCCATTCGCTGTCGGATTGTATGGCGTTGAAGCAATATTCTGGATGTGGTGCTTGTCGCAGAACCGATAGAAGACGTGGCTTGCAAACTGTGGACCACTATCATGGATGATCCTTCGGGGCAGTCCGAAGCGATAGATGATGTGATGCTTGAGGAAGCTGATCATGTTTGAAGTCTTCACTTCTGCAAGTGGGACAGCTTCCACCCATTTGGAGAAGTAATCTGTGATTGCGAGTATGAAGCGATGTTCTCGGAAGGAAGGTGGAGTATTCGGACCGATGATATCCATTCTCCATGCTTCGAACGGCCAGGATGCTACTGTCGGATGTAGAAATTTGGATGAAGTTTGCGTGGACTTGGCAAGCTTTGCACTTTCTTGCATAGTCTATCGCATCTGCTACCATCGTGGGCCAGTAGTAGCCCATTCAGCGAAAACGGTCTTGCAATTTAGGGCCAGGCTGATGGGCCCCGCAGACACCATCGTGAGCTTCACGTACAGCTTCTTTGGCTTCTGCATTTGACAGACATCGAAGCAATAATCCATCATAGGATCGGCGATACAGCATTTTCGTCTCTGTATCGTAGAAGAATCTGAGAGAATGCCTTCGGATAGAGGTGGCTTCCTTTGGGTTCTCGGGCAGGATGTCGTAGACTACAAAGTCAATGAATAGTTGTCTCCAATCTGGGACTTCGTCGATAGTCTGAGCGGAATAACTCACCACGAACTGAACGTTGTTCTTGGGACAGACCAGTTCGTGGCCTATCACATCCATCGATTGATGAGCATAGTTCGGAACCGCTAGGGAAGCGGCAAGGCCAGCTAGGGCATCGGCTTCGATATTTCAGAGTCTGGGAACATGTTCATGAAGAACCCCTCAAATGATAAAATAATGTTGATCGCTATTTGATGATATGGGATCATGTCTTCGTGGCGGACTTCGTACGAGCCCCGGATCTGATTGACGATTAACTGAGAATCGCCGTATGCTTCAAGATATTCTACCCCCAGCTCTCTTGCAAGTTGGAGGCCAATGACCAAAGCGTTGTACTCGGCCACATTATTAGAGCAGGGCTCTGTGAGAGAGTACGTGCGGTTGATCACCAATCCGGAAGGAGAAACCAGCACCACCCCGACTCCGACGACGATGTTGCCCTTAGGTCCGGTCCTTAAGGTGCCGTCGAAGAACATTCGCCATATATCATCGTGAAAGGTTGCATGCGAGTCGACGACCTCATCTGGGATTTTTTTCATATATTCTGGACGACTCCGAGCCCGGTGGGCTGCCAAAAAGTCTGCCATGGCTTGACCTTTAACAGCCTTTTGTGGGACGAAGATCATATGATAAGGGGACAGCAATATTGCCCATGTAGCGAGGCGAGAGCTGAGTGCCCCTGGTTTAGTCATGAGGACCCTGAGAGGGTTGACTCGTGAGATCACATGTATGGTTTATCCAGTGATATAGTGTCGCGTCTTCTGAATGGCGAACACCAGGGCGAGACATTCCTTTTCTCCGGCAGTGTATCGGTGCTCTGGCCCAATCATCATTCGACTGAGGTAGTATATGGCTTATTCATGGCCTGCATCGTTGTTTTGTGCCAGCAGAGCCCCGAGGGAATGTTCCATTGCTCGTACGTAGAGCAAAAATGGTTTTCCAGAAACCGGGGCCACCAGAACTGGAGGGTTCGATAAATATTCTTTGATGCTGTCGAAGGCACGCTGACATTCTTCGTCCCATACGAATGAGACGCCTTTCTTCATAAGATGGGTGAATGGTCGACATCGCCCGGAGAGGTTAGAAATGAACCTCCTGATGTAAGCTAGCCTCCCTTGAAGGCCTCTGAGTTCGCGGAGATTTCTCAGGGGACCCATCTCCATAATTGCCTTCGTCTTTTCAGGGTCTACATGAATACCCTGGGCGGTGATGATAAAACCCAAGAATTTTCTACTGGATACGCCCAAGAAAGATTTTGTAGGGTTCATTTTTAAATTGTGCGCTTGCATCAGGTCGAATACCGTCCTCAGATCCTACAGATGGTCTCCCTTACAGCGACTCTTGACGGCGATGTCATCAACGTAGTACTCCATCGTCTTGCGCAAGTGTTCTCTGAAGATGATACTCATGGCTCTTTGATATGTGGCGCCGGTATTCTTTAAACCGAAAGGCATGACTGTGTAGCAGTATGTGCCGATCGGTGTTCGGAATGATGTGTGCTTTTCGTCGTCAGGAGACATCTTAATTTGATTGTACCCCGAGAAGCCATCCATGAATGACATACGTTCAAAGCCGCATGTGTTGTCAATCATGATGTCTGTGATAGGGAGGGGGAATTCATCTTTGGGACATGTCTCGTTCAGATTGCGGAAGTCGATGCAGATTCGAATCTTCCCATTCTTCTTGAGGACCGAAACTATGTTGGCGACCCAATCCGGGTGTTGTTCCTCACGAATGAAGCCGCTGGCTATTAATTTTTTGACTTTGGCCTCGATCGCATCCATGATGCCCGGGAGGCAGCGTCGCTGTTGTTGCTTGACCGACTTTGCATCTGGCCGAATGTTGAGTTTGTGGAGAGCAATATCGGGATCTAACCCCGGCATGTCTTCATACCTCCATACTAACACATCAATATATTCTTTGACAAGTTCCAGCAGCGATTCTCGCTCTTCGTCTGTTAGGCTTTTACTGACGAAGATTGGTTTTGGAGAAGATTCGCTACCGAGATCCACTTGTATAACCTCATCTTCAGTAGGGGTTCTCTCAGTTCGAACCACTTTTCCCATTGTGCATCCAACTGTTGGGCCATGGCTCTAGCTCGAGGATTTCAGGAATGTCTTCATCTTCTTCATAAGCGTCGGCGAATGCCATGTTGACTGACAGGACTTGTCTGAATATGTCTCCGATGCTGGTATCTGAGTCAGAAGTTGGTGACCCAATTGAATGTGAATGCCAGTCACATTCTTCATCTAAACTTTCAAGGGTCATCGTGGGTGTAACATACCCTAACCCACATCGAGTCTTGCTATAGTAGTCCCGTGGTTTGCCAGTCCGGACCGGTGGCTTCAAAGGTAATCGTTGCCCGGTGCCGTATTTCAAGCCTGGCATGGTCTCCAGATCATACCCCTATTTTTGCATGAGATATTTGGATTGGGGGCTATAAAGATACAGAGGCAGTCTTCCGGCATCTGATTCAAGATCGACTTCTTCTACGGTGAAGGGCTGCGGATCGCCCTTCCGGCCGAAGATGATTGGATGGTCCTCTCCCTCGATTACGCGATAAGCGTCTTCCACTGGAGTAAGCTGGATTGCGGTGTACACATTTGTCACCTGTGTGTGTAGGTGAGTGCCTATACCGTATTCCATAGCATACATTGTACAAAGCTTATTAAGCTCGAGGTAGTTCAAAGATAGCCCTTTATTGATGAAGTAAGGTATCTTTTCTAGTGGGATTACATCATCTGCGGAAAGAACATCAGTGTGGGCAGCCACGTACTTGGCTAGCTCCGGTTTCTCTTCGGCTACCCCCTGTATAAACGAAGACTGAGAGGACGACCTGGGCAGCTTGATCGTCAGAGGTTCAGCTGGTGGAGCAGAGCGTGGAGTTGTTGGCAGAATAGCGACCCCCAGTCCGGTGCTCGATGCTGGACGGGGAGTGGTTGGTTCGCTAGAAGTTCCAGGCCTTGCATCGGGGTGACGACCCTTCTTGGGAAGGCGTATCATCATTGGCTTATCGGAGGGATTGAGCTTCTCCGTTTGAGGCTGGCCGACTCTCGGCAGCCTGATTGTCAGTGGCTCCGTTGTGGGTCTTGGCACTTGGCCAGACCTTGGCAGCCGGATTATCATTTGCTCTTCTTGTGCCGAGAGGCTGATCGCGTCCTTACGCAGAGTGGCGGTAAGGGGTGCGGACTTGCCAGGTTTGCGAGCTTGGAGATGGATCGTTAGAGGCTCTTATGATCCTGTGGCTGACTCGATACGAGTTTGCACATCCCCTTCACCAAGGTGCCTCTTAGACTTTTCGTACAGGCAGGAGTCTGAGTAGTAGGATTCGACCCCTTTGAAGGGATCGATATCAGCAAATTCTGTCCTCACGAAGCCGTATTTGTCGACATACTTGAAGCATTGGTGCAGTGTGGAAGACACGATCATATAATCGAGTATCCAAGGGTGCCCCAAGAGGATGTTGTAAGAAGTGCCTGTATCTATGATGTAGCAGGTGACTTCTGACGGAAGATGGCCAATCTGACACTTCAGACGAATCTTCCCAATTGGGTAGCTCATGTCCGAATTGAAACTGCTGATGGCGGTGCTTGTAGGCGACAGGCGATGCATAGGAATTCGAAGATGATGTAACAGACCCTTCGGGATAATGCTTATGGAAGAGCCAGGATCGATGTGCATCCGATCCACCTTTACGTCGCCAATGTATCCAGTGTAGTATAACGGACGATCGTGCAGGTTGGTTTTGATGAGCATGTCCTGCGGGGTGAAGACAATGTTGGGCATTGCTCCCGTGCAAGCGCTGTCTTGGAGATCTGCCGAAGGGTTCTCTCCCGTGAGATTGACCTGAGCCAGGTATACGTCAGCATTTTGGAGTGCATCGTTCAAAGCCGCCCGTACATCCTTTGAGAGTCTCAGAAGCTCGTATAATGACAACTTGGCCGGTGTGTTAGCCAATTGTGCCAAGATGTCGAAGTTGTAGGGCTTCTTCAGCCCCTGTGGTACCTCTTTTCGGAGTGATTTGTCAAAGCGAGTCTCCCTTGGCCTAGGCTTGTCGGTCGTCGGAGGCTGAGCCGGTCCCGGAGCGTCAGTTGATGAGCATGTCCTGCATCCGATCCACCTTTAGGTCGCCAATGTATCCAGTGTAGTATAACGGGCGATCGTGCAGGTTGGTTTTGATGAGCATGTCCTGCGGGGTGAAGACAATATTGGGCATTGCTCCCGTACAAGCGCTGTCTTGGAGATCTGCCGGAGGGTTCTCTCCCGTGAGATTGACCTGAGCCAGGTATACGTCAGCATTTTGGAGTGCATCGCTCAAAGCCGCCCGTACATCCTTTGAGAGTCTCAGAAGCTCGTATAATGACAACTTGGCCGGTGTGTTAGCCAATTGTGCCAAGATGTCAAAGTTGTAGGGCTTCTCCAGCCCCTGTGGTGCCTCTTTTCGGGGGGATTTGTCAAAGCGAGTCTCCTTCGGCCTAGGCTTGTCGGTCGTCGGAGGCTGAGCCGATCCCGTAGCGTCAGTTGTAGCGGGCTGATGATCTTCAGCTGAGTTATCAGCCACGGGTTGGGATTATGCCCCAGACCGCGTGACGACGGCTGTAGCTTCTTCGATATCTGCCGAGATTGTGCGGCAGGACCTGACTTTTCCACTCTTCTTCTTGTAGATGAAAGATGATATGGGCCGAGTCACTTCCGATACCAAGTATGTATGGATCCACATGACCTTCCCTCGTAATGTGGTGAGGGACACTAGACCAGCAGCCTGATCTCGGGAGGTGGAAGATTAGCAATCTCTATTGTCGCCAGGGGGATGGGGACCACACCGTCTTACGTTTTCGTTGGAGAAAAGCTACCAAATTGCACTGACACCATATTGGCTGCCACAGTTACCTCTTTGAAGTCGATGGCCACAGCATTCGCATCGATGAGATTTTGGATGTATCGTTTTAGTTGGTAGCAGTCGTGTGTGGCATGGTGGACGTAGCGGTGGTAATGGCAGTACTTTGGATTCTCCATGTCTGCCGGCCGAGGTTCCCGTATTGGTGGAGGAAGCTAAATTCTGTCTCCTTGTATGAGCATGTCCAAGATGGGCTTGACGTGACCGTCTTCGAAGGAGTAAGTGATTTGCGGCCATTGTTTGTCTGCCGGCTTTGGCTCAGGTTTCTGTGCTGTGTCGGCCACCATAGCCTGCTTTCCCTTGTTGTCCCGATTGTTGGTAGAGCTACCTCTATTGTTGGTGTTGGTATTGGCATTGGGACGCCTGCCCTTGTCCTCTCCCTATGAGATGTACAATCCCAGTTGGCGAGCTTTCTTCAACCGTTCTTCGGCACTTGTAGCACTGATGATAAACGTCTTCCAGTCCTTGAATTGACTTTCGCCCATCCAGAGATTGATTGTTGGGAGCAATCTCTTTTGGCAAATTTCAATCAGGGAGGAATCCGGATTTCCAGACGGCAGCTTCATTGCGGTTTGGCAAAATCGCTCGATGTAATTCCTTGTCATCTCTATCTCCCCTTGGACGACATCCATAAGGGTGGACATTGTGATGTCCTGCCCTACTTCATAGAATCTCTCCAAGAACATGCGCTTGAAGCTGGCGAAGGAGTGGATGCAATTGTCTGGCAGGTTACGATACCAGTCGAAGGCGACTCCTTCCAATGCCCCAATGAATAATCGTGTGAGGATGGCATCATCATGGGGCAGATGGTCGGTGGTGACCTCGAAGTAAGTGATGTACCGACTTGCGGAGGTCTTGCCATCATAAGGATTGATATTGAACGGCTTATATCTTGGTGGGAAGGGGACATCCCTCCATACAGCAGGGTACGGTTGCCGTATTCTGAGGTCTTGAGAGTTTTTTCGAGCATGAAACATGGCTCGGAGCTCCTGGACCTCTCTTCTTGCTTCTCGGGCCTCATCCACAGCGGTAGGGGCCGTTACTTCAGGAGGATTGTTGCCCGGGTTCGGTGCCGCTAAATTCTAGTCCGTATTGACCGCGGGACCCACGCTTGTTTGGCCAGGCGTCCCTCCTTGCAGAGTTGGAAGGGCCGCTTTGATCTCGTCTACAGACTTGACCAAGGCCAGCAGTATGGCCTCCAGAGTGTCGATGCATTGGCGATCACTGGAACCACCTTGGTTACTGTCCGTCATGAATATCGTCCTTACGTGAGGAGAGATGGACGGAGCGGTGAAGGAAGCACCCTACGAGTCATACCCCTGTAGCGAGAAATCATCGGGATATGTGGGAATGTTCTCCTCTGGTTCGGACTCAGAAGGAATAGTACCCCCAGTTTCCGAGTTCTCATCGTCTTGGGAGTTGTGGACGTCCTCGGGGACGTCGGGGTTTGCTGCATCTGATGGGAGAGTTGTTTCCCCCGGCTCATCTTCTTGGAACATCGGATTGTTGTGGAGGTTTAGAGGAGTGCTACCCCCAGCCCCAGCAACCCCCAGTGGTGTGGACGACGAATCTCCTACTGTAGTAGATTTCGTCTTAGAACGGGTACCTTGGGAAACTCCGGTGGTGGGCACCCGCTTAGATGACAGTCTCTTAGTCATGGTGGTTGAGATCTTCGGGCTGGGAACGTTCATCTTCTTTCCTCTCCCATCGGCGGGGACTTTCTGAGCAGAGTTGCAGGAGACGACGGGAAGTGCCTCGTCTTCTGAAGACGGCTGTTATAATCTTTGAAAGACAGATTGTCGGTCTTTTCGTACCATCGCGTTATTGCAACAGCAGTTGACGATGACTTGGGTGCAGTGACGTCCGTGAGAGGACTCTTTGCACCCCGATGCATCTTCTCTTTCCTTGCATTTGTGGAGGATGGCCTCACGCAAATCAGATGGGTCTGGATCGACCATGTTCGCACCCTTGATTTTGGGAGACTTTTACGAACCTTTCTGTCCGTTTGCCGTCGGGGGCTGGACTCGAGTGGTTCTGTACAACTTCCCATCTGAGGCCCACACAACAGTATGCGGGACGTTCGGATGGTCAGAGATCGGATCAGCATACCGAACTTGCCAAGCTCGCGCTGCCTTAGACTTCTTCACTCTAGTACGTAAGGGCACATAGTAGGAAGAGTCTAAGTGATGCTGGAGAGAGTCAAACATATCTTCTTGGGAGCACAAGAGATCTGGACCATAGGAGAGGCGGTCGAAGACAGAGCTACGTGGAGTAGGTGTCATGCGGCTGTCATCAGTAATCTTCATGCGGCTGGCAGGCGTAGCCGTGTAGACTTTTTTTATGCGGCTGGGTGTCTCGGCCGCATGAGTTTTCTTTATGCGGCTGGATGATCTGGCCGCATAGATCTCCTTCATGCGGCTGGCCGATTCAACCGCATGAGCATCCTGCATGTGGCTGGCAGACATGGCCGCATGAGTGTTCGGCTTCTTCTTAGGGCGTATACAATCACCCTTTGTCCCTGCAAGTCCAGCATCGTAGTGCTTTCCTCTGCCGGACTTGGGGACAGCAGAGTCCTCTACGGCTCGAAGTGGAGCCGTATGTGAGTCGCCTTCACCGTCTTGGGTAGCCGAGAGTACCCCGTCCAGAACTTGTGGAGGAGCAAATGATTTTGGCCTCCACTCGCAGCGAGCTTTCTTTGTGCGGGTTCGCTGCTGGACCGGGCCAGCACTTCCTTCATAGAGCATTTCTTCAAACGCCTGTTGGTCGAAGCGGACGACCATCTTCTGTTGCGTGGAGCCAAGTTTGGCTACATCTGATTGCGTCACCAACTCCTCAGCCGTGGAGAAGTTTGTCCCCAGCAGAGTCGCCATCGTGTTTGCCATGAAATATAAAAGAACAGAACAATTATCGGAGGACTGGACTTTTACTTCACAATACAAACTCGCTTGTACAAAGAAAGCCTAGGGACGAAAACCTAGGTACAGCAATCTAAGTACAATTGTTTATTTTAGATTCTGGGGGGTGACGGTAGAGGCTCGGGAAAGCGACGACAGCTCTGCCTTACTCCTTGGACGATCGGATGCAGCCTTGGCTCTGTAGAAGAACTGCTGGGCGTTGATGAAGAAATGCTCTCTCTCTTCAGGCTCTCTAGCTCTCTATGTCTCTCTCTGTATATCTCTCTCTGTCTCTGTATATGTCTCTATCTCTCTCTCCGTATATGTCTGTGTGCGTGTATTTTGCAAGAGAATGGCACCCTGCTATTTATAAGAGTGGGGGGCCTCATTACGGTTTACAATGATTGCCCATTCTTGAAAGTCGACGGCTAAGGATCACTGGATCTGGGCCGTTCATCGAGATTTGAGCAATAAATGTGATTGCATCAAATCTTTTATGGATAATTAATATTGATTGACAAAAATCCTCCTGATTTGTTATGCCAACCTCGAATTTCTCGACACGTGTCTTTAATTTGCTTATTTACAAATGATCTGATTTGATCCCAATATTTTATTGGGATTTGTTGGGAGATTTCGATCAATCTGATGCCGCGTGCCGTACTATCATGCCACGTATCGAGCCATTGCAAAAATCTGAGCCGTAGGAAGGTTGCTCCTCATTGAGCCGCATAAGGCTGGCCACATGTCCAGGCTGCTTGTGAGTGGCCCCCTGAACATTTGAACCGCATAGTAATGATTTGAGCCGTGTGACTGTGGATGACCGCATAAGTGAACCGCATGGAGATAGTCCTCGTGAGCCGCATGGGGATGGTCTTCGTGAGCCGCATGGAGCTAGTCTTCGTGAGCCGCATGGGGCTGGTCTTCGTGAGCCACATGGAGCTAGTCTTCGTGAGCCGCATGGGGCTAATCTTCTTGAGCCGCATGGGGCTAGTCTTCGTGAGCTGTATGGGGCTAATCTTCGTGAGCCGCATGGGGGTAGTCTTCGTAAGCCGCATGGGGGAGCCTTCGCTTGGGCCGTATGGGGGAGTCTCCGCTTGGGCCGCATACGACTGTCCACGTGTCAAGGCCGCATGATAGTTTCTGACTCTCGGGGGATCGTGTCAGAGATTTTCTTCGCTTCCCAAGGAGTCCGTCATTATAAGGGAGTCATAATGATATCTTTGTGTCAGAACTGTCACCTTGTCAGAGCTGTCAACCGTCAAGGCATTTAATGCAGTAATGGACAAGGGGAAGAGCTGTTTGCAGGCCACCTGGCACCTCTTTGAGCCGCATAGAGCTTATTTGAGCCGCATAGACGCTCGAGCCGCATGAATACTTGAGCCGCATGAACTCTCTGAGCTGCATGGAGCTCTCTGGCCGCATGGATCTTTCCTTATTCTTTTCCATGCTTCTACAGAGCAGCCTACCCCCCTCTCTCTACTTTCTCTCTCTCTAGATATATATCTCTTTATATAATATATACACACACACATATATATATATATATTATTATTATTATTATTATTATTATTATATATATATATATATATATATATTATTATTATTATATATAAACATCTCTCTCTCACTTTACACCTACACATACATACTCCCTCTCTTCACTAGCAGAACACCCTACCCCCCACTAACTCTCAGCCGACATACACACTCCCCAGCCCTCATTCTTCTTTCTTCTTCATTAATCACACCATCACCACCACTTCCATCATCATCATCATCCCCACGAGCATCACCACCTCCCCCACCGTGTCACCACCGTCGGGCAGCCACCGTCGTGTGCAGCCTCATCACCCCAGCCGTGCGCCACTACACGTGCCCCCGTTGTGCCGTCGCGCTACCACCAACTGCAGCTAGCTGCAACACCATCAACAACAGTGCAACAGCATCAGCGCGCGCAGCAGTACCGCACTAGCCGCCGCGATCAACCACCACCGCCGTCGGCCACCCCTGGCCTGGACGAACCTAGGCGACCACCCAGGGTGTGTCCCCATCCTCCCCGATACGTGAAATGGGCTATTCGTGCGTTTGGCACGGGATCCCGTCGGCACGCGCTCGAAAATGAAGTCAGAATCTCGTTTCGGGACAGCGACTTCGTACGCATTTTTCGAGAAATTCGACTGTTAGATCGACAGACTCTCTGCTCCGTCACAATCTTGGTATATAGCTCTTCACTCCCCTCAAGTTTTGTCCGTTAATTTTATCGTTTGATAGATTAAAACTGGCCACCAAATTGACGCTTTAAATTGTGTTATTTTTGGACAGTTTTGTTGAGCCAACTTCGTCGACTCGTATCTCCTCCTTCGCAGCTCCGTTTGGCGTGATACCAGTTCCTGTGTGCAGCTGGTATAACCCTCTTCCTGCCCCTTAAATTTTGTTAAATTGTGAGCATGTTTAGTTGGTCGAATTCGACGCCAAAGTTGGCCGTCCAAATTCTTAATTTTACACTTGTAAAATTCTATTTTTGAATCCAGGATTCTGAATTCAATTTCTGACACAACCAGTAGACTCGTGGCATCGTTCTGGCACGTTTTCATATAATGTTTGTTATATTTGGAGGACGTGGGTGCTGGCACATATTTCGGTACAAAACGGGCCCTACGGTCCGGGTCAACATGACATTTTGAGATCGGCTCATCGAAATCCAATTCTGGATATACCGATGAGTTCGTATCGTCATTCTTGACTCGTTGACATATAATTTACTGAGTTTTATGGACATTGGCTCCGACACGCATTTTCGTGCAAATCGGATTCCAATATCCGGGTCAATGGAGCATTTTGAGATCGGCTCATCGGAATCCAATTCCAGATATACCGTTGAATTCGTATCGTCATTCTGGATTCGTGGACATATATTTTTCTAGGTTTTGAGGACTTTTATTTCAGCACATTTTTTGGTACAAAGTGGGTCCGACACGGACACCGTTTTGACCCAAAATTACCTTTTTACCCCTGTGTCCAAATTGGTCTTATGGATAGGCTATCCTAGCTAATTTGACCATTCTGGACACATTGGTGATGGTTGTTTCACCATCCGACAACATCTGTAGGTTTTCACCCTATTATTATAATCTTTCTCCTTTTGTTGTATTTTGAGATCCATCGATTCTAGTGATTTCACAACCACTGAAATTGAATGTGTTGACCCTGTAGATATTTATAGAGACTAGCCTTGACTCTGTTTGACCATGGTTGACTGCTTTGACTGAACATCGAAGTAGAGTCAACATTTGACCTAATTTAACCTAGAGTTGACCAGAGTTGACTAGAGTTGACCAGTGGACTAAAAGTCAACTATAAGTCAACCATTGACCCAGTTTGACCTAGTTTGACTTGGTGTGACTCAGTGTGACCTAGTTTGACTTAGTGGACTGAGATTGACCTAGATCACATAGCTTATACTATATAATTATGCCTAACATTGTTGAACCCCAATTAGCTTATATATCTCATCTTAGGTCTGTGATTTCACTCTAAGCCAGATACACAGTTGACATATTTACCAGATCTCAGGCGAGTACATTCTTTGATAATATTTTTGTTTTATGATATCGTCTATGTTTCTTGTATTTAGTATAGATATCCTTGTTCTCTTGACACATTGTTCACACGGATTGGTATTTCTCTGGATTTCCGCGTCATGAGATGTTATTCCTTGCTTTTCTTGGTATATCTTGTGCAAGTCTTTCTTGTTCCTTGTGTATTGTATAGACACGATTCCTGCGAAGGCTAGCTACCCTCTCAGAGAATCGCGTGTCATAATGTGTCATGGTTGGATCCACTATACTAGTCGGAGACGGGGAGTATTAGTGTAGATGTGTGGTCATTATCCACCTTATTTATTCTTGTAGACCTTGTTTAATAGCCAATCCTATACTCCACGTATGATTGGCCGGATCATTAGACCTTGTGCAGACCCAAGCCGGCCACATGTCGTAGCTAGTATTCACTCACGTAGATGGTATGATTCTCGACTCTTGTACATGATATGATTAATTTTTCTTGCCTTATTTTAGCTCTAGATTACAGCTTACCTTGCCATGATACTCATATGTATATTTCGTGATTCCTTGTATATTGTCTCTATTTACTGCTATATTTTCAATATCGTCTAACTAGAACTGTTATTTGAGATTTGTGCTCGTTCCATCCTGACTGGATATGTTGACAATATTTTAGGAGTTGTTGTGCCCTCAGTATTGGACTACAGGATTCTGCTAGCTGGGGTGATTCTCGGTATTCTTCACCGTGAGTTGTCTCTCAGGAGTTCTAGATCTGGTAGTTATTTAGTTTGTTATTGTTTCCTTCTGTTTTATTCTTGTCTTATATGATCCTTATAGATTCTAGTTATTCTAGTGATATTGTTATTATTTCTTGTCTTATCTTCCTTAGTTTTTGTGATGTTACATGAGTACATTTCTAGTTATGGATCCTTAGATGTTGTAGTTAGTATTGGGTACTTGACAGCCTCTACCGCGGATACTGCGGCATAGGCTGGGCGTGGCCCATGTATTCGTATCCGTATATCTGGGTGCGGGTCGTGACACATTTTTGTGGTGGCCTATGCAGGTCTGTCTTTACAAATTAATGCGAAGTCATGGTGGTACTTGAGCTTATCTGTACTACTACGAGCCTGCCCTAGGATTAAGGTTGAGTCATGGAATATTTTAGGATTTTGGTACTCAGTCACATATTAGAAACTCTTGGTAGATTCCAGAGATGACCCTGGGAATCTTATTCGAAAGCTTTTCAAATCTTTTCCTACTTGTTTCTAATCGTCTTGATTTTTGAAATATTTGTCCGTATCAAACTTTATTCTTTCTTGGGATGAGTTGTGGATCCCAGAGGGAAGGTATAAGTTGAACTTATATATCCTCTAGGTTGAGAATCAAATATGATTTGCCAATCTTATATCAAGGTTGAGATTATTTAGATTATATTCCAGAACTTTCAATCTTGACCTAGATAGTACCTTTGGGACTTCTCCTGTGAACTTTTCCTAAACCCTGCCTCGGAATCTGTTTTCGCTAGTTTTTATTTACTTATCCTTGATTCGTTTTTGAATTTTGAATCTTGATGTTCGTTCGTTGTTGACTTTGACTTTGTATCTAAAATTAGTTTTTATAAATTGAGTTAAGATATTCTGATAAATATATTTGATAAGGACGATGAGAACGATAAATGTCTACTTTATTGATGGAGTTTAGAATTTATCGCAGTCATACTAGCTAGCACGACAGGGACGTAGAGCCTGATGTTGGATATACTATCCTAGTTATGGAATTTAGATTTTCTTACAGCCATACCGGTTGGCGTGGTAAGGAATCTAGATGACATAATTATAGGGTGTATACCCAAGTTATGGACTCCATCGTTTATTGCAGCTATGCTTACTGGCGTGGCAAAAATTCTGGCAACATAATTTTAGGAAGACGTGTATGGTTATCAGAATGTATCCTAAATCGGATCATTTCATTATGACCGGATGAGCAAGAACAAATTCTTATCAACATTCTTCCTCGTCTTGGTTAACTCTGTCTATCTACAGCCTAACTAGGATTTTTTCGACATGATTGTTTTGTGTTCCATCTTTCATATGATTTGACTAAACTCTTCTTCGCTAGCCTCTTGGGTAATTCTTCTTGTCCTTCCCGGTAATTGTTGAAAGTGCCTCAGGGATTAATTCAAGGAAATTTTGAAAAGTAATTTATCCTTGTATTACGGAATCGGGAGTTTGCATCCAGAGAAATACTGACGAGGCATTGTTTGCCATTGATTGTCGTAGAACAGAACAGTTTTATAGGAGGACTGAACTTTGACTCACAATTACAAACTCGCTTGTACAAAAAAGAGCCTAGGAACAAAATCTAGAAAAAGCAATCTAAGTACAATTATTTAATTTAGATTCTGGGAGGTGACGGTAGAGGCTCGGGAAAGTGCTATCAACTCTACCTTACTCTTTGGACGATCGGACGCAACCTCGGCTCTAGTGAAGAAATGCTCTTTCTCTGCCTGGGTGTGTGTATATCTCTCTGTGTGTCTAAGTGTATGCAAGGGAATAGCACCTTGCTATTTATAAGAATTCATGAGTAATGGGGTGTACAGCTACGTAGCTAATTTTGGGCCACATCCTTGTAACTGTACCTCGAGAAGTGGGCAGCTGGAGATTAGTTAAGATTGATCATGATCTGTTTGTTGCACTAAATCCGAACTGTTAAGACATGGTCAATTTCTGCCACGCGTCTCAACTGCTACTCTGTGGCGAGCCGCATGAATGATGCATCCTGGCTGAGCCGCATGAAGGACTGTCCCATAGTCGAGCCGTATGAAGGATGTATCTTGACTGAGCCGCATGAAGGACTGTCCCATAGCCGAGCCGCATAAAGAGTGTCTCATGACCGAGCCGTATGAAGGTCGTCTCATGACCGAGCCGCATGAAGGAAGTCTCATGACCGAGCCGCATGAAGGACGTCTCATAACTGAGCCGCATGAGAGATGATCCATGCTCGAGCCACATGAGAGTTGTCTCATGACTGAGCCGCATGAAGGTCGCATAGGCGATCCGCATAAAGAATTTTCTTTGGAATTTATGAACTGTGCCAGATATCATGATGATTTTCTCGTCTTTTTAGGAGCATGTAACGTCTTGTCTTTATGTCAGAGCTATCATCTCTGTCAGAGCTGTCGCCTTTATGTCAGAGTAATTATGGCCAGCTGCTTAGGCTAATTTCGAACCGCATAAGGTTCTCTGCTATTTGTGAGCCGCATGAAGCTTTCTGAGCCGCATGAAGCTCCCATTGATTTTGAGCCGCATGAAACTCTCCAGATTTTGAGCCGTATGAAGCTTCATATTGATTCTGGACCGCATAGAAATTCCTATACTTTTCCATGCTTCTACAAGACCCCCCTTCAAAGTTTTTAATTTATAAAATTGAAATACTTTGAATAAGAAGCATGGGTATGTCCGCATAAGCTCTTCATGCCGCATAGGCTTCTATGGCTGCATACTGGTCTTGTGCCACGTAGGCCTCCCATTAATTGTTTTTTATTTACTTTGATAATTTAAAGCCGTCTTTTGGATAGAATCCCAAGAGTCGGCATTAAAATTTTGATTTGCTTTGATGATTCGGAGCAGTCTTTTGCATGAAAGGGGATAGAATCCCAAGAATCACCTTTATCCTTTAGGCAGCACAAAATCCGAAGCGGTGTCTATCGGTTTACACGTCTCTGTTAGCCTATAAATACGAGTAGTTTTTGAGGAGAGAGGTTCCTTCTTTCCTTCTTTCAATTTTTTATTGCCCTAGTCGCCGTATTCTCTTCTCTCGATCATCCATGGCTCCCAAGGCTTCTTCCAGTGCTGTAGCGAAGGGCAAAGGACTTGCCTCCTCGTCGAACACGGCGAGTTCGATTCACCCCGACGTTCATCCTTCTATTGATGGTAAGAGCGTTAGGAAGAAACTGCATGAATTCAAACCCTAACCACAATGGCTATGTCATATGTTTTATGCGCGAGCCTTTCTCTGTTATGCCTCGGTATAGTTGATGCTCTTTTCGTCTTCACTGAACTGTTCAAGTTCTGTGTGATGAATCCGCATAAGCTGTGTCGTATGGGCCGCATGAACGCCTCATGACTGAGCCGTATGAGAGATACTTCATGGCCGAGCCGCATGAGAGTTGTCTCATGACCGAGCCGCATGAGAGATGCTTCATGGCCGAGCCGCATGAGAGTTGTCTCATGACCGAGCCGCATGAGAGATGCTTCATGACCGAGCCGCATGAGAGTTGCTTCATGACCGAGTCGCATGAGAGTTGCTCCATGGCCGAGCCGCATGAGAGACGTCTCATGACCGAGCCGCATGAAAGACGTCTCACGACCGAGCCGCATGAAAGACGTCTCACGATCGAGCCGCATGAGAAATGTCTCATGACCGCATAAGCACCTTATGAACTGAGCCGCATGAAGACCCACCTAGCAGAGATGCATAAGCTTAAAAAACATTAAGTGGTTTTCTCTGGCTATCTTCTTGTCATGACCCGCACCCTAGAGTAAGGGCACGAGAAGTGGGTATGTCCAGCCTACGCCGCAGTGTCGGCGGTAGAACGCTGTCCTAGGTCACAACATCTAACAATATAATGCTAAACAGTTTATACTCCCCGAATGGGGGTGACATAGTAGAAAGTAAACTCAATCAAAACTAAGGCAGGAAGATAAGATAGAAGATAGATAGATAAATATTGCTGAAAGGAAAGGAAATCCACAAGTACAACAGAGAGTCTAAGTGTCTAAGATAAATACATATCCCAAGTATCAAATATATACAATCATCCAGAGAGTAATGTAAATGAAAACATCCTAGTCTAGAGGAGTGTCATCCACTGCTAGTGGGACCTGCTGCTGGTCCAGGTCCAAGCACTCATCTAAGGTAGCACCGTAATAGGTATCCACACAGGCCTCCTCCTCGTCCTCTGTAATATTTTCAACAGGTCCAGTCAGGACAGGAGCGAGCACAATACATCTCAACAGATCATGACAGGTTAGAAATATGAATATGCAGTAGAGTAAGATACAGAAAACTGAAAGAAAGTATGGAATATAAACAGAGAAAGCTGTAATGGAAATATATACTGTAAATAGAGAACTAACAGTGGCTAGTGAGTCAGAGTACAATATAAACATGTGAATGGCATAGGAGATTCTGGAAACTATACTATAGCGTGATTCTGGGAACTACACTACTTGGATATTATTCACATGTCTACTTCTACTCTTTCGTACCTCCAATCAATACAAAAGGATCCAGCCAGGTTATGTTATGATTCCATGCAAAGGCCCACAAGGGGTGATACATGGTAAGCCCATAAATGGGTGATTCTGGGAATGCCCATAAATGGGGTGATTCAAGGAAGACTCTGTGATCATGAGAGTACATGTCACAAGTGATCAATGAACCGTGAAGCATATTGATACACCATATAAGTGAAACACACAGAACATGTAGTATACGATGCTCCCTGAGGGGATAACATCTCAAGAAGGGATCCATATAGTACTAATCCGTGTTACCAACGTGACAGCATCAAGTAAAGTAATCTAAAGCAGGAAAATAATTCTAACATGATATGAAATGATCAGAGAATGTACTCGCCTGGTATCTGAGTGTCCAAGATGAAAGTACTGTCCGAGGAGTGGTGTCTGGCTCCTATTTAGAACAGCACAAGTCACAACAAATCCAGAATGGTAAAATAAAGTTCTACTATGCACTCTACATGAGTCTAGGTCAATCTAGGCCAAAGTCAACTCTTGGTCAACTCTGGTCAACCCTAGAAGTCAAACTAGGTCAACTATGGTCAAACTAGGTCTAACAAGTCTAAACTAGGTCAAACAAGTCATTCTAGGTCTAACTAGTCCATACAAGTCTAACCAAGCTATATAGGAAATCAACATACAATCCTTAATACAATTTATGTCTATACATTATACATATAAAGTCCTACCTATGCTATAGAGAACTAATATATATAGGCATGTATCAACTTATATATATATATATATATATATATATATAAAGTCCTACCTATGCTATAGAGAACTAATATATATATAGGCATGTATCAACTTATATATATATATATATATATATATATATATACATACATCACTACATGATTATATTGATACTAATATACATTTACATACCTAATAGGCCTATACAATAGGCATAAATATATTATACATGTATACATTATACATCCATTTACAAGAATCTATACTAGATACATATATATATTACACATACCAATATTACATATATAGATATACATATTCCATATATATATTATATATATAGTGAGATTGAAGGATAGAGAGGTAGAGGGGAGTGTCAATGTGTGTCATGTGCATGTGTGAAGAGGGTGTGTGTGTGTCAAGAGTGAACTGTGAGTGTGAGAGATGTGTGTGTGTGTGTGTATAAGAGGAAATCAACATAGGGTTCAGTTTCCTGAAATTGACAGAACCCCAACCCAACTCCCAATCACAAACTCCATTCAAACCAATACTCAAAACTGGAAATGTGGACTGTCAAGTCCTAATACCCAAGTTCAACCCAAACTGGGAATGAGGGGACTGTGCAGACCACATTTCTCAGGTTTCAACATATTTCAGAATTAAAAAAAAAAAACAGTCCAACACATTCCATTCCATTTCGAAATCAAAACACAACCAAAATCACCCAAAATTGACATACATGTAGATTACTTATAGGAGAACAATATTAGGGATCTAAACAGTGATTTAACACATTTAAATGGGTTAATTAATCAACCAAAGTTCGATTTAAAAACTGGAAAAAATACTGAAATGAACATGGTATCTAATTTTTAGGGTAAATGGAAAATGATTCACAAAATCAAACTAAATTATGAAATTATTGGTTGGTAATGATAGACAATAATGTGCTCGTGTCCAACATATTGTTCGTGTCCCACCACAATGACACAACGTGTCTAAAATGAATAAACTCAAATCGAGAACAACTGGACACTGTACAGCAGTGCAGTCTCGTGCGTGTGTGCACGCGTGTCGTGCACCCGACACAACACGAATTGGGTCGTATCCCTGTGCAGGGTATTCGCCTAGTGTCCACCTAGGTTCGTGTCACCCTGTTTTAGGTCCTAGTGTGTCCTGTCCAGACTTAACGAGCCGTATCAGTGCTCACTGACAGCAAGTGCACAGTCAGTACAAATCCGATGCACGGCAGATTGCATGTCCGATTCGACACGAGGTGTCGTGAGACTCGAGGGGGGGCCTGTCAGTGGTTGCCCCCACCTCCGTGCCAAGTGGCACGTGTCCACGTGGCGTGTGCTGCGTGCAAACGACCCCGAGCAGCAGGGGAAGCACTCTGCTCGCGCGCGTGTGTTGCACCCGCGTGTGCACGTGTCCAAACCGACACGACACGACACTAGTTCAATCTCAGTCCAATAGAAATCCACAAGCCACACCAAATCAATAATTCATATTCAAAAATAATTTGAAAACCAAATCGAAATGCCCTTTGGGGCATTTCATTAAACACCTATATGTAGGGACTGATACGTGTCCATTTAGGACACGAAATGGACACAAAATCCTACATAAATCTAGGGTTAGCTAGGGGACACCTAGATCTAGGTTAATATGCAAAAATAATAGCCTCTAATATAGAGTTTTAGGGATTTACCTATAGGTGTCAAAACTCCTCAAAAGCTCCAAAGAGGGGGTGTCTCCTTGCTCCCCAAACTTCACCAAATTTCTAACAAACTGAGAATAAAATACACCAACAGCAAGAATTCCTAAATTAGAACCTATTGCAATTTGTTTGAGGGAAAAATGAATTAAAATAGAATTTCTATGAATTAATGAAGTTGGAACATACCTCTCTTTCCAAATGAACTTTCCTAAAGAGGCTAGCCCTAATGGAAGAGACTATTTATAGGGTGGGATTCCCAATGCTAGTGTGGCCGGCCAACTAATGTTAGGGTTAGGGTTTGGTAACAACTAATGGGCTTTGGGCTTCTATGGCTAAGTTGCTAATTAATGGTTTCAAACCATAAGTCATGGCTTATGGCTAAAAGCCTCCCTATTCTAACTTAAATTCTAAATGGCCTATTAGGAATTAACTTAATGTTAGGTTAGGGTCACATGACCTAATCAAGTCCAAACACAACTAGGGTTAGCTTCTAGGTTAGTCTACCAAGGTCAATGCTAGTCAAAGTCAACCTAGTCAACCATCATTCAAATAATTCCAAAATAAATCCTAAAAATTCCCATAAATTCAAATAAATTATAATAAATTCAAATAACCTCAAAATGACAAAAATACCCTCAAACTAGAAATATGGTAGTGACACTTCTGACTTCTTTCTTTCTTCTTTTTCAGTGAAGTTGCCGATCAATCCTTCAGGGAAGCTTTTGGTAGGTCAAGCTCAATCTGTTGTGGGTGTGAGGTTCGACCATGTGGTCGATTATGTGTCAGCCCAAATTACTAAAGATCAACCTGAGGAGAGGCTGAGGGATATCAGAAACCAATCCTTCTTTTTTCTCTCGGGCATGATGAACTCGGGGAAACTAGGAGGCACACATCTGAAGCCTGCATTCCTCTTTGGGGATGCCCTAACTATGAAGAACTCTAGCATTCTAGATATATCTGAAAGTTGGAGTTTTTCTTACCAACGGGATGGCGATACACATTCCTCAGATGGAGCGTCACTTCCCGCTGTCTTGGTTCAATATGCTGTCAATTGACAGAAAAATGGTAGACTCCCTAACCCTGAGCCAGCAGGGGATGTTCGTGGGTGATATTCACTATAATAAAATATCAAGGTCGGTAGTTACAAGCAAGATGCAGATCAGCCGCTCTGTGATGGGGTTGGCCCCGGGTAGTTTTATAAATGTACAAGGTCCCAACTTTCGGTTCTCCCAAGCTGACACTTTTATGGCCCAGATTGCTGAAAAGGGATCCTACCCTACTGGTCGGCTGTCGCTGCTGAACTGGATGAACCCCACCCCTTTATGGATCAACTTGACCTCGTGGATCTTGCGGACATACAAGGATCTCATGCACGAAATTGGTCTTTATCATGCCATACGGGGCACTTGTTATGGTCTGCCCATAAACAAGAAGCTGTTCATAGCTTTTCTTGAGATGTACAACCGTCGTACGGTGACCTTCTTTACACTTGGAGGGGAGATGGGACTCGCTCTCCACGAGATGCGCGAAGTCTCTAAGCTGTCCTGGGGAGATAAAGTTTTTGAAGCGTATACCCCTACGAACGAAGAATTCGAGGAACTGGAGCAACAGTTCCCGAGCTTTGTGGCTGTTTACCGGGAACTACTATGTCACCATAGTACGTGCCAGCAGATGTCAAAGAAGAAGAACGATAGCTTGGAAGGGAACCTTTCTCATACCAAGACCTGGCTCAACTATCTTTTTAAGCTAGGTACCTCAGGCCGGGTTTCCCCCCGAAGGCCTCGAACCCGGAAGGAGGTACAGAACCAGGTGTCGACTGCCAAGAAGGTAAAAACCACGGGTGACAGATTTAGGAGCCAATCTGACTCCTTTAATTACTTTTATCAGGATACCCAGAAGATGTCTGATAAGGCTCTCCTGGCAGGATTTCTGATGGTATGGCTGCGGAACTGTGTAGTTTCGGGAGGGGCTGGTGCTATTGAAATAATCAGTCGTAACCTGATCCTTCCTGCGATGAAGCTAGTCTTTAGGGCCAGACTAGCTCTACTCCCTGCCATGGTATGCAGCATATATCGTAGCCTTCGTGCCTTCTCGTCCAAAGTCTTCGTTCGCGATAAGATGAAAGATTTTAAACGAATCGAGCTGCCCTACCATTATCTGATGGGGTGGCCGTTGATGCATTACCAGTCTTTGATGAGGCCTGGCCCAGAGGATGACGTGACTGCTGATGATGCCTTCATCTTCCAGTAACCGTCGTATACCGTGGGAGTATACTACCATGCCAGCCTGTCGGATGGCGCTGGCACGAGTGGACAGATACTCCTTTTTCGTATATGTTCTCATTTTTCTGATGAAGAAGTAAGAGCCGTGCATCTTGATGGTGCTGTGTATCCCAAATTCTTGCCCGAGAAGATGCTCCTCTGGTTGCAGAACATCCGTCCTGCACATCTGGTATATCACAACCGTAATTTCGTCTTTTTAGAGCCTTACTTACCCAACCGATTCTCCCGACAATTTGGGTACAGTCAAATATTTTTGGACAATTCCAGCTCTTGTCTAGGTTTTGAGGGTAGCGTTCTTAACGACATCCGGGCTTGGCACTACTATAGCGCAGTTCACACCCGTGCCACCTTCTCCGTTCCCAATGCTAACGAGTCGAGACATATTTTATACATGGCGGCCTTGTACCATGTTATGGTGAATAAGCCCCCAAGAGATTTTGACCCAAGTACCAGCTTCATTGTTGGTACTGGCTTGGAGGAGAAGCCAAGGACCAAGAAGGGGAGGATAGTTGATGTGTCTGACTTGGAGTCTATCAATGTAGATGAAGAGGATGACCCTGATAACTTGCCTCTTCCTCCTGCAGATAATTTGGTGGCAGATCAGCCCCCTGATGTACCTAGTCTTTCACGAAAACGAAGCAGGCGTGAATCCTCTGTCGGCGGCATAACCTACTCCCGAAAATGGGCCGCGGTCAAGCCTCGCGGGCCGAGCATTAGGGAGAGAAGTGAGAACGCCGAAGCCGTGTCGGAGGTGAATCGAGTTACGACCATCTTTTTAGTTCTTTCTTTTCTGAAATATAATCTGATAATTTTCCTTTTCTTTGTAGGCGTCAGTCGAAGTGAACTCCTCTGAGCCGGCTACCGCCTCTGAGGTTGACCCGGCCATAACCGCCTTAATTAGTACTATGACTGCTGAGCTTACTTCCACCACGGTCGTCTCGACGACGGCTGAGGTTCCTCCTGCTGCTGACATCTCAACCCGGTGCGATGTGGGCTCTCCTGAACCAGTTCCCGAGGTTACTGAGCCTCAGTCGGTTGATACTGACCCAGTTGTACCCACCTTCGGGGCAGCTGGAGCAGAGGAGGCGGCCGCAAGTGGCTCAGATATTGCCGCTGAGGAGGATACGGTGGCTTTAAGTGAGCCTCAGCTTCAGCAACCCTCCCCTGGTAAGCTATGTCATGTCTTGACTAGTGAGGAGGTTCATTTGCTCTATCTTCATATCCTTCGGGTTAAGTTGATCGATGGTTGCTTCGGACATACAGGTCCTACTCCTTCGCTGTCGACGACAGACATCGTCGGGGGAGAAGTCACCAGAGGGGATCCTATAGAAGGAAGTATGCCTCCTCCTCCTTCAACTACTATCGAGGGGCCTCTTGCCGGGTCGAGTTCAAGAGAAGACGTAGTAGAACTGCCGGAGCGGGAAGAAATGGTCCCTGTACCCTCCTCGATTAACGTAACTCTATCACCAGAGGTTGACCTTTCTGCACTGCCCAGTCTTCGAATCCTTCGGGCTACCGAGGAGGAGGTGACTGTTATTCAGGCGTCCTATCGCTCAGAACTTATATCCTTAGTGATAGGGGCATCAAGCTCTGGTGTATCTTCTTCACAACCGTCTTCGACTCTGCCAGCTACTCTTCCTTTGACACCGTCTTCTTCGGAAGTTCAGGATGAATTGTCGAAGGACGTGATCGATAGCTTCTACCGCCATCTGAAACGAGGGGTCGAAGTTGCCCTAGAGAGGGGGACATCTTTTGTATTGGCTCGTCAATGTGCCCGTGGTCAGATTGAACTCCTCAGAACACTCCCCGGCGGGGCAGGGATGGTCGAGCTCTTGGAGCCCAAATTAATAGAAGCTGATCAGCTCGTGGCTCAGTTTAAAGGACTGTGGTAAGTCGATATATCTTTAGCAATAGATCAGGAGCGTGCCTTCCTTATAACAGCCATATAAAAGGTAAGGACGGTACGGGATACGTCCAAGCCTGCTCTAATGAAGGACCTTCATGACCTGTCTCTGAAATACGATCAACTAAGCCGCAGAGGAGAGGACTGTATCGCTCGGAAAGAGGCTGCATCTCGTGAGATAGCCGATACCAACGAGAAGATCCTCTAACTTCAGAGGAAATTGGCTTCTCTAGAATCTAAGCTCCAGGCTTTCCGCAAAGATAAGGAGCTAATTTTTTGGGAGACCGACCAGGTCACTCGAACCTCTGCTGCCTTGGAGCGTGCACTGAAGAAACTTGAAGACGGTTGGCAGGCACATGCGCATCTGGAGGATGCAGAGAAGCTGACTCAAGAGGCTGAGCGTCGCGCTACACTGAGGATTGAGAGGTCGACGACCAAGCTAAAGGACCGTCTCAGAGAACTGTGCGTCGCCGAGCCGTGATCGAATTTTTTCTCTCTTTCATTATTGTGTCTTTCCATTTTTATAAACAGGGACGTGGTCCCAAGACAATGTCACACTTTTGATTTTAAAATGAATGAGTATGTTTACTTCATGCTTTATTTATGGTATCTATTGTGTTCGTATAATACTTTTGGTGTTATAGTACTTGTCCCACTTGGGGACTTTCTGTGGACCTATTACCCTTGGTATACCTTGGTTTTAGGTATGGATAATACGCTCGATAGAGATACCTAGAACGACTCCGTGGTAAGGCGGACATGGAAGTTCTTGGTATTGGGCGAAAGAATGCCATGGAACAGCTGGGCTCCAGAGACATGTGAAGGTGAGAAAAGAGGCGCATGTACTAGAGGACCTAGTACAGCATTTGTGGTCAGCTGTGGACATTTGTGGTCAACTGTGGACATTTGTGGTCAACTGTAGACATTTGTGGGCCTATTACCCTTGGCGCACCCTAGTTTTGGGTACGGATAATAAGTCGAGAGAAAACCAACATACGTACTCAGAGGTAATGAAGACGTGATAAATATGAGGGTTTTGCAATGGAGTCTTCCTACTCAGAGGTAATGAGGACGTGGCAGGAGTGGACTCAACGAAGGGTACATAGAACAACTCAGAGGTAATATGGACGTGGAAGTTCTACGTAAGGGGTAATTTGTTTATGATGGAATAGAAACAACTCAGAGGTGACATCGACGTGGTTGTTTCGAGAATTTTGTGGACCTGTTACCCTTTTTATGCACTGAAAGTACGGTAATAGATTATGAGAAAGATGCTCTTTTAGGAAGAAAGTTCAGAGGTATGATCATACACGACTTACTACCCAGAAGATGCGATATGGATTCATTTCGAGTGACCAGAGTGTAAGTTCAGCGGTACTTAAGGGTACATAACTCAACAATCCGGTTGATTCAGAGGGTGTTGTTTAGACATAATATTTCTTCAGGAACTTGTCGTTGATGGGCATCATGAGCAAGTCTCCATTTTGCTTTGCGAGACGGTATACACTATTGGAGAATACAGCCTCAATGATAAATGGGCCTTCCCATTTGGGTTGGAACTTGCCGGCGATTTTGTGAGTCATAACCATCGGCCTCCGAACTGCCAAGATGAGATCGCCTACTTGGAATATTCTTAGCTTGACCTTTTGTTGAAGGCTCCAGAGATGCGGGCTTGACAAAGCTCGATTCCTTGTTGAGCTAGCAGGCACTTCTCATCTAAGGCTTCCAATTCTTGTAGTCGACGATGGTAGTTATCATCCGTCGTTAATCGTAAGTGAGGGCGACGCGGAGCGAGGGGATTTGAGTTTCCAATGGGAGAACTGCCTCACTTTCGTATACCAAAGAGAATGGTATGTTCCCAGTGGCCGTCCGAACTGTAGTACGGTTCGCCCATAAGCATTCGCCAAGCTTTTCATTCCAGTCGCGTTTGTTTGAGGATACGAACTTCTTGAGCAGCTTGATTATGGTTTTGTTGAATGCTTCAGCCAGACCATTAGTCGACGGGTTGTATGGTGTTGAAGCAACATTCTGGATTCGATATTTATCGCAAAATCGATAGAAGGCGTGGCTCGCGAACTGCGGACCATTATCGTGGACGATCCTCCGAGGTAGTCCAAAGTGATAAATGATGTGATGCTTGACGAAGTTGATCACGTTTGATGTCTTCACTTCTGCAAGCGGAATAGCTTTCGCCCATTTGGAGAAGTAGTCTGTAATTGCGAGTATGAAGCGGTGTCCTCTGGACGAAGGTGGAGTGATTGGACCAATGATGTCCATTCCCCATGCTTCGAATGGCCAAGATGCCACCGTCGGATGTAGAAATTCGGATGGTTGATGTATAAAATCTGCGTGGACCTGACAAGCTTTATATTTTCTTGTATAGTCTATCGCATCTACTACCATCGTAGGCCAGTAATAGCCCATCCGGCGAAGGCGGTCTTGCAATTTTGGGCCAGGTTAATGGGCCCCACAAACGCCGTCGTGAGCTTCGCGCATGGCTTCTTTGGCTTCTGTATTTGACAAACACCGAAGCAGCAATCCATCATAGGATCGCCGATACAGCATTTTTGTCTCTGTATCGTAGAAGAATCTGAGAGAACGTTTTCTGATAGAAGTGGCTTCTTTCGAGTTTTTCGGCAAGATACCATAGACTACGAAGTCAATAAATGGGAGTCTTCAGTCCTGTGTCTCGTCGACCGTCAGAGCAGAATAACTCACAGCAAATTGAACGTTGTTCTTTGTCACGCCCAGCTCCTGTAGGAGCGTTCGTCCTCACTAAGGTGTGGTGCCGCACGAGCCTAGATTGCGCTCGTGCAAGGCGGGTTCCATAATAGCCGATTCCAGCGGCTGCGACGGGGTCGTCGCACAGAAGTCCCATACAGAGACATTGAATAATAACAGCAGAAATTTAAAAGCAAAACACAAGTTATTCAAAGAAGCTCTTTATTGATATTGAAACAAAGATTATAAAGGGTGCTAGGCCAAGATTATAAGTCTCTCAAGCTCACTTTTCTCTCATTACAAGTTCACTCTGCTCTCTCTCATCTCTCAATACAAGTCTCGAGCGAGGGGATGCTTCGGAAGGCGATGTCCACACATTATGTCCCGTATAAGTCTTAACTCCATACGGCCGCACGCTTCGAATCGCCAAGGGACTCCGTGCCTCGACGCATCCAAGCGAGCTCTGCACTACGAGCTTCTACCGGTGTCTGCACATGTAAACTATGTGGGTGTCAGTACTCAACTACACTGGTGGAATGAGCTCCTCGCTCACCCATACAAAACCAACACGTTTGATTTACTTCGTGCAACATAGTCCATTCTTATCAATTGTCTTTCTAGTCTTGTCTTAGGATCAGTTTTATGACAAACGCCTTAGCATATTTGTGTCTGAGGACCATCCCGTGCTTGCAACAGTAACGTCTACTCAACAACGTTAACCTATCAAGTCGTGCTTGTCTTACGGCCATAATCAGTGACGCAACTACACGATAGACTCCATTTCCTTGCCTCTAGACCTTTCTCGTTCTTGCATTGTCAACGTACCGACTCATACTTGTCTTTCGTGCTATACTCTGTGACGTAACGACCCGGTCGTGCCATGAACTCGATTCGTGCTTTAATATCTCTGAGGCAGTGCCTCCTCGCTTAGTCTTGCCTATACTTTAGTTTTGACAACGCGGCCGTGCCTCACATTTTGAGGTCGTTTCCATCAACTCGACGTAACTTCACACAACTTTCCCTACGGCCCTTCTTGACTTAACTCGCAACAGCTCAAGTCTAACTCATGCAACTCTATGCCAACGACTTAACACTCGATGCCACATCTCGTGTCGCAGCACGCCGCCTTCGTTGTAGCCAAATCTTAGGCCCAGACATTGTGTCTTCTAACTGCATACACATTCAACTCAACTCAGTTCAAAGGCACACACGTAGATTGCCGTCCGTGCCGACACATCTATATGAATGGTCACTGGCATTAACTAGCCATCGTGGACATAGCCTGGCAATCGGGACCCTAGCACCGCATGTAGCGATCCCCGATGCAAGTTTCCAAACTACCGGTTGCTTCATACCCAGCTCGACTATAATTTGTTCTTCCTAGGCCGAGTCGGTCCCGTGTTCCGGGTTATCGCTCGAAGAACCATCGCCCTTGTCGATAAGTTGTCCATGACCACGCACCTACGTTAACTTCAAGACTTAACGTAATTGCATGGTCTCATCATCATCACTTAGTTTCTTTGCTTTACTTCTTCCACTTTTCACACTTCTTTGCAGAGCCCAAATCAGGGTTGCCTCGACGACTGAACTATACAGTCCCGACATATTTTCTTTCGGCGACAAACCATCGCTTAGACTTAACATTTCTTTGAAACTCCGGAAATGGCTACTGCATAGCCTTCCCACTTAACTTGAACATAACGTGTTTCTTAAGTATCGACAGACCATGGCTAACTTTCCACTGAACTAACTGTGGCTCGTGCCTTAAACCAACTCGTGTTCTACGCAACGCTATCGCCCAAGTCATACCTCATATGACAGGCCTTGGGATCGTGGGGCTATTTAACTTGACAACCGCAGAATGAGCGGGACAGCACTTGGAACGGCTTAGATCGACCGGCATAACTTTGCCTAACTTAATCGAGCCTACAACTTAACTCAAATGATGAGCAAAGGCTATGCCAAGCCTTGCATCGTGGAACCGTGCACGCTTTATCAAGCGTTTATATGGGCGACGCCTATGACTTAGGCAAGTTCATAGTTTTGTGTCGAAGACTAAATTTTTCTTCTTCCAAGCCACGAGACGAAGGACTGAGTGTCATTTTTAAAGCACGCCGTGCACCAACTCTAAGCCGACCGTTGGACCTTTCCATATTCCAACTCAATTCGACCCGTCGGTATTATTCCCTTTAGCTATGTGGATTCGTCTATTTTATTATTAAGCCTACTTGTGCAAGTTAAAAATATGCAATTTATTATATGAAGGCAAAGATGAGGCGAGTTCACCGAAACTACCCCACCTGAGCAATGCCTTCGAGTCGTCATTGTAAGGCCAAGTCCGAACGTCGTTGGTGTTTCGAATCCTCCGATTGACTGAGCGGGACAGGGCCCTACATCATACACCACTCAGAAAAAGTTTCGTCCTCGAAACTTACTGAGTACACTTATCGACTTATAACTTTGTTCTACATTCAAGGACTCTCGCACACACTACACGTATGCGTTCCCTCAATCCGATCCACGCTCGTACTTATCGCTAACTTAATCGTAAAGCACACCAACCGATCAACCCACATTCAGACTCGTCTCAATTTAATGATCATTAACATTTCTTCGAAACTCACAATCTCAAAATCCTCGACACTTTCCCGTTCCTCAAGTCTCACTTGATTCAACGTATCACTTAGTTGGATCGTGCACATATTCTAGGCGTCCCCAAAATACATGCATTTCAGCCAAGCCTAGTGATAGAGAATCCACCATCACTACTCGAGTCGGATCGTGCACATATTCGGGCGTCCCTGATATACATGCATGTCAACCGATACTCGCGAGTGGTGCCTCCATAATTCCTACCACTTAGCACTCGGACATCTGCCTAACCACTAGGCTATGTCTTTCTGTCAGTATTGGAATCATAGTTCCCAAACAACAATATCAACACTGACCCCATCCTAAGGTCAAACCAAGTTGATAGTACAGGGTTTCCTACCCAAGCTTGCATTACTCTGATTTCTAAACATCGAGCATCGATTCCCTACACACATTCCAATATTTTGTTGCACGAGGTCCGAGTCATTCAGCAAAGCCATCCTACGATAACTCATGTTCAACCAATTTTATGACGTATCAAAATCGCTCATTCAATAAGTCATCTTGTATAGTCTATCCCTTCAAACACGTTCGATATAGTTCGCCTATCAATCCTTCTCAATTCAAGCACGCTATTGACGCAATTCGTCGCTAACCAAAATTTCACATTCCATATTTCCTAAGTCATCTATTCCAATTCACGTAATCGATCATGAGGTCGTCTAGCTTAACAATATGTTGTGCCCCGATCTCACGCGATTATGATTATCCACGGTGGGCATGAATCACCATGCACGCTCCCGCGGGATAATCATCCTCATCAGGACGTAACTCTTGTTTTGCGTCTAGACTAATTCATTCTCGATGTGCGGATTAGACCTACTCAATCCTCAAGTTTATTTCATTCATCAATCGTAAGTCCTAACATCCTCAAATTTTCCTTCACATCAAACCGACAAGTCGAGACAATCAAAGTTGTCGCATCCTGATTTTCCGAGTTCAATCATTCCTGCGACATGAATCACCATGTCAGCGCTTACGTGGAACAATCACCATAAATCCGACACAACGCATATGCGAGGCTAGAGTTGCACTCATGCAAGACAAGATCGTCGATGTTGTGGCTATCAACGTAACCATCAAGACACGATCATTTTCATCCAACATTCATCTCAATCAAAATCTTAAGTATGGCATCCAACTGAACAATAACACTTGTACGATCGTCATTCGCCGAGTCAGAGTACCCCCGAGTTGTTGCATATCGATCTTTAATATGCCTCAATACCATCGACGATATGCGTAACCTGACGATCTTCCTTTGCAACCAATTTCGAGTCGTGCGAATGAAGCTATCGTCCAACTTGATAATCTCCTCGATATTCAAATTCAAGTTCGATCATTATCCCTTTATCTTAAGTCATTTTCCAACGTATTTCCTTAATTCGCATCATTCTTGCTAACTCAATCATCGAACGACATCCATTCCAATCCTCAGAGTCATTGCGTAACTTTAAAATTCAACTTTTTCCTGCACGCTATCTTCCCATCGTGCTAACTTTCTCTATACTATTTTACCTATCGATTCCCTTTATCAAGTCATCCGTTCGCTACACCTTAACTTTTCTTCGATTTAATTTACCTACTCAATCACCTTCGTATTTCATACTCGCGCAATCCTCGATCTCGTGCACATTCCGTGTGCATCAATTTTTAAGTTGTTCGAATAAACTCAACCAAATCTTCAAGATTACTACTTGTTCAACGATACTCAATCTAAGGCTTTGCATACGCGACACTTGCTGATAGACTCACCGGCACCCCGCATCCTCAATCGATCGATTGACATTCCTGAGGCTATCGCATACACCACTCAGGAATGAAGTCATTTATCAAATCCTCAACTATCATTCGAATCAAAATCCACTTCTTCAAATTTTCGTTCGAACCATTTCTCAATTTCCAAGCACGCTCATCTATATCGCACCGACGTTGTCGTCGCTCGATAGCACCCCTATCGATAGTCATCTCATTTACTCAATTGAGTCTAACTCATTCTTGTTCGACATTATTCAATTCCCACACTCGATTTTTCTAAGGTTGACGCAATCCTTGGTGTATATGCACAGCCCGACTTAGCCAACCGTGCTTACGCAAACCATCTTTTTGTTTTGTCAAAAACTGTTCTCCTACATTTTGCAAATTATTTAGACTTATTGTATAGACATCCAGTGGGACATTTGAGAGAGAGTGTACCAACGATTTCAACTTTGTGGAAGCAACAATTCAGAGTTTGCGAAAACAACAGAGTTAAAGAATTCAATCGATAGTCCAAGGACGTAAAGCCGTGCTCTGATACCATTATGTCATGCCCCGCTCCTGTAGGAGCGATCGTCCTCGCTAAGGCGTGATACCGCACGAGCCTAGATTGCGTTCGTGCAAGGCGGGTTCCATAACGGCCGATTCCAGCGGCTGCGACGGGGTCGTCGTACAGAAGTCCCATGCAGAGACATTGAATAATAGCAGCGAAAATTTAAAGGCAAAACACAAGTTATTCAAAGAATCTTTTTATTGATATTGAAACAAAGATTACAAAGGGTGCAAGGCCAAGATTACAAGTCTCTCAAGCTTACTTTTCTCTTATTACAAGTTCACTCTGCTCTCTCTTATCTCTCAATACAAGTCTCGAGCCAGCGGATGCATCGGAAGGCGATGTCCATACATTATGTCCCATATAAGTCTTGACTCTATGCAGCTGTACGCTTCGAATCGCCAAGGGACTCCGTGCCTCGACGCATCCAAGCGAGCTCCGTTCCACGAGCTTCTACCTGTGTCTGCACATGTAAACTATGTGGGTGTCAGTACTCAACTGTACTGGTGGAATGAGCTCCTCGTCCACCCATACAAAACCAACACGTTTGATTTACTTCGTGCAACATAGTCCATTCTTATCAATTGTCTTTCTAGTATTGTCTTAGGATTAGTTTTATGACAAACGCCTTGGCATATTTGTGTCTGAGGACCATCCCGTGCTTGCAACGGTAACATCTACTCAACTACGTTAACCTATCAAGTCGTGCTTTCCTTACGACATAATCAGAGACGCAACTACACGATAGACTCTATTTCCTTACCTCTAGACCTTTCTCGTGCTTGTATTGTCAACGCACCGACTCATACTTGTCTTTCGTGCCATACTCTGTGACGTAACGACTCGGTCGTGCCATGAACTTGATTCGTGCTTCAATATCTCTGAGGCAGTGCCTCCTCGCTTAGTCTTGTCTATACTTTAGTTTTGACAATGCGGTCGTGCCTCACATTTTGAGGTCGTGCCCATCAACTCGACGTAACTTCACCCAACTTGTCCTACGGCCCTTCTTGACTTAACTCGCAATAGCTCAAGTCTAACTCATGCAACTATATGCCAACAACTTAACACTCAATGCCACATCTCGTGCCGAAGCACGCTGCCTTCGTTGTAGCCAAATCTTAGGCCTAGACATTGTGTCTTCTAACTGCATACACATTCAACTCAACTCAGTCCAAAGGCACACACGTGGATTGCCGCCCGTGCCAACACATCTATATGAATGGTCACTGGCATTAACTAGCCATCGTGGACATAGCCTAGCAATCGGGACCCTTGCACCGCAGGTAGCGATCCCCGATGCAAGTCCCCGAACTACTGGTTGCTTCATACCCAGCTCGGCTATAATTTGTTCTTCCGAGGCCGAGTCGGTCCCGTGGTCCCGGGTTGCCGCTTGAAGAACCATCGCCCTTGTCGACAAGTTGTCCATGACCACACGCCTACGCTAACTTCTAGACTTAACGTAATTGCATGGTCTCGTCATCATCACTTAGTTCTTTTGCTTTACTTCTTCCACTTTTCACACTTCTTTGCAGAGCCCAAACCAGGATTGCCTCGGCGACTGAACTATACAGTCCTGACATATTTTCTTTCGGCAACAAACCATCGCTTAGACTTAATATTTCTTTTAAACTCCGGGAACGGTACTGCATAGCCTTTCCACTTAACTTGAACATAACATGTTTCTTAAGTATCGACAGACCGTGGCTAACTTCCCACTGAACCAACTATGGCTTGTGCCTTAAACCAACTCGTGTTCTACGCAACGCTATCGCCCAAGTCATATACCTCATATGACGGGCCTTGGGATCGTGGGACTATTTAACTTGACAATCGCAGAATGTGCGGGACAACACTTGGAACGGCTTAGGTCGATCGGCATAACTTTGTCTAACTTAATCGAGCCTACAACTTAACTCAAAGGACGAGCAAAGGCTATGCCAAGCCTTGCATCGTGGAACCGTGCACGCTTTATCAAGCGTTTATGCGGCCGACGCCTATGACTTAGGCAAGTTCATAGTTTTGTGTCGAAGACCAACTTTTCTTTCTCCCAAGCTACGGGACGAAGGACTGAGTGTCATTTTCAAAGCACGCCATGCACCAACTCTAAGCCGACCGTTGGACCTTTCCATATTCTAACTCAATTCGACCCGTCAGGATTATTCCCTTTAGCTATGTGGATTCGTCTCTTTTATTATTAAGCCTACTTGTGCAAGTTGAAAACATGCGATTATTATGTGAAGGCAAAGATGAGGTGAGTTTACCGATACTACCCCACCTGAGCGATGCCTTCGAGTCGCCGTTGCAAGGCCAAGTTCGAACACCGTTGGCATTTCGATTCCTCCGATTGACTGAGCGGGATGGGGCACTATATTCTTAGGACAAACCAATTCATAGCCTATTACGTCAACCAGATGATGAGTATGATTTGGAACTGCCAAGGAAGCGGCCAGTCCTACTAGGGCATCGGCTTCAATGTTCCAGAGTCTGGAAACATGTTTTATGAAGAATCCTTTCAGGGACGTAATGATGGGATTGTTATTTGATGATAAGGGATCATGTCTTCATGGCGAATTTTATAAGAACCCCGGATCTGATTAACGATTAACTGTGAATCGCCATATACTTCTAAGTACTCTACCCCCAGCTCCTTTGCAAGTCGGATGCCGATAACCAAGGCGTTGTACTCGGCCACGTTGTTTGAACAAGGTTCCGTGAGTGAGTATGCCCGATTGATCACCAATCTAGAGGGAGAAATCAGTACCACTCCGACCCCAACGATGATATTGCCCTTGGGTTCGGTTCTTGAAGCACCGTCGAAGAACATTCGCTAGACGGTATCATAGGAAGCCATATTTGAATTGGCGACCTCGTCTGGGATCTCTTCATATATTCTACTTGACTCCGAACCTGGATAAGCCGCTAAAAAGTCTGCCAAAGCTTGACCTTTAACAGCCTTCTGCGGGACAAAGATCATGTCATAGGAAGACAATACTATCGCCTAGGTAGCAAGACGAGAGCTGAGTACACCTGATTTGGTCATGAGTGTTGACACAAAGTCACAGTCAACCAAATATTGATAACATTGACTAAATAATACTTATGATAATTCAATACGACACACGACGACTACATCCAGCTCAAGACAGACGACAGCTCAGTTTTGCAGATACAAGTCATTTTTGAGTCTGTATTTTTATATTTATTGAGTCTAGACTATTGTAAGCTGAGTTGTGCTGAGCTCTTGAGACTTAACCCATAACCTACCCAAAATCCATAAAGCTCCACATCTAAAATAAGCCCATTGGACCCTAAGACCCATTTTGTGCTCTGAGACAGAGTTCGGGCCGAACTCTGCCTCCACACAGAGTTCAGGCCGAACTCTGTCCCCTAAAAATCAGCACCCTAATTTTTAGGGTTGGCTGGTTGCTAGTTGTCCAACGGCCAAATTTTTGAAAATTTCTACCAGAATTCTGGCCGAATTCTGCCTGCTAAAATCCTATAAATAGGCCAAGAATTCTCTCATTTTTATTCATCCAATCTTCTCTTCTCTTCTCTTCTCTCTTAAGCTCAATATAAGCCATACCCTTCTTCATCTACTAGCCACAAGCTTCCTAAGTCTCGAGTGCTCAGCATCTCTCAGTTAGGAGTCTTGTGCAAGAGTTCAAGAAGTCGCTTGGAAAATTCCAAGCATCGCCACTGCGATCCTTTGTAAGAAGTTGACGTGCTCTTCTGGAGAAAATGCACGGGGTGTAACTACTATTTCACAAATAGTGGATTTAATCCTGAGCTAGAGTTCTCAGGCTTGGACTAGTCCTCCACGAGGGAAACCAGGTTAAAATCGACTGTGTTTGCGTATGCTTTCTTGCTCCTTATTTATTTCCACATTTACTCTGATTAATTTTAGATTGTGAAAGAGTTGAATTTTTTAATTGGCTATTATCGCTATAAACTCTATTCACCCCCCTCTACAGTTGCCATCTGTTCTTCAATTGGTATCAGAGCTCTGTTCTCTTTACAAGGACTTACATCCTAGAGCTGATCCATGGCAACCACATAATCCTTGATTTCCAATCACGGTGAAGGACAGTCCACTCATAGGCCTCCCCTATTTGATGGAACAAACTACACATATTGGAAAACAAGGATGAGCTTTTATCTCAAGTCGCTAGACTTTGACCTGTGGACTATCGTCACTGACGGTTACAAAAAACCCGCCAGAATAGTTGTCAACGGTGATCTCGTTGAGAAATCATATGACAAATATTTTGAGGAGGAGAAGAAACAGGCAAGTCTAGACGCAAGAGCTATTAATGCTTTATTCTGTGCTATAGACAGGAATGAGTTCAACAGGGTATCTACATGCACCACATCTCACGAAGTATGGAGACTTCTAGAAGTGACGCATGAAGGAACTACCCAAGTCAAAGAATCAAAGATAAGCCGTCTCACTCAAGAATATGAGGCTTTCAAGATGAAGCCAAATGAGACGATCACGCAAATGTTCACAAGATTCCTTGACATCATCAACCCCCTGTCTTCGCTCGGCAAGCAATATTCAAATCATAAAAAGATTCGCAAGCTACTTAGGGGGCTACCAAAGATTTGGAACCCTAAGGTGACAGCCATCATCGAAGGAAATGATCTCACAACCATGTCTATGGAGACCTTGATGGGAAAGCTAATGACTCATGAGCTTGACCTCAAGGACTTTGAAGAGCCTGCTCCTAAGGCTAAGGAGATCGCACTCAAAGCTCACCGACGAAGGGTTGAACCCGAAGAGACGGATAACGACAACTCAGAAGATGATGATCAAGCTCTTATGGTCCGCAACTTCAAGAAATTCCTTTGCTTCAATCGAAGAAAGAAGGAACCACAAGAAGATGGCAAAGAAGAGCCAACCTGCTACGGTTGCAAAAAGACTGGACACGTCCGAAAAGACTGTCCATTCTTGAAGAAGAGCAACCGCTATGAGAAGCCATACCAGAAGACTTCCTCAAAGAAATATGCCAACACAAGCATTTGGCATGAAAGCGAAGCCAGTGACTCCGAGGAAGAAAAGGACTCTCCTCAAGATACGGCTAATGTGTGCCTAATGGCGACATCCGACAAGGTATCAAACGAAACTCTTGATGACTTCACTTTTGATGAACTTGGCGATGCTTTCACCGATTTACTTAATGATCACAAAAAGGTCATTAGTAAATACAAACATGCCAAGGACAAGATCAAAAGTCATGAAGTCAAAATTCAAAGACTTTCTCTATTACTTGATAACATTAGAGACACTTCACCCACGGATGTCACTGATGAGGTATCTAAGCTTAAAATAAGCTTACATGATGCCGAAACATGCATTGAACAACAAACACAAGAAATCACAACACTCAACACGGAGCTTGCAGAAGAAAAGAGTAGACACAAGATATCTATCACTAAGATATTTGGTTTGAACGATAAGATTACTGAACTGCAGGCTGTCTCTAAGAAACTAAAGACTAAATTGGGAAAACAGGTTGCTCAACCTCAAACCCAATTTTATGAGACACACACAAAGCATGATACTTCTCATACTAGTCACCCACGTCATCCACCTACAAACCATGCTTACATATACACACACTTTCACAAAGGACACAAACCACATACACGTAGAAATAATCATCATATGCCACAAAATCATCATGCTACACGTATATACAATCATCACAATGTTGCACAAAGACACAATCAACATCACTCTACATATAGAAATCATCACCATGCCATACCATATAGACAATATCACCATGCCACTCCACATCACTCTATACATAGTCATCATCACCATGCTAACTCTACATATCATCATACTTCTCCTCATTACTCTGCTCATAGACATCATCAGCATGCTCCTAATGTAAATAGGAATGCTACATGTACTTATTGTGGTTTACATGGACACATTTCACCACAATACAGAATTAGAAGATTAGTAGATAGAAAGATATATGCATGGTTTCCAAAAACTAACTTTTCAGGACCCTCAAGAACTTGGGTACCAAAGGTCACATCTACTCTTGATGTAGGTGGACCTTCCCTCCTCAACTAAGAGTAAGTGGATTCTCGATAGTGGATGCTCGCGGCATATGACGGGAGACGTAAATCTTTTCGTATCACTATCGATGAAGAGAGAAGGATATGTATCCTTTGGCAACAACCTAAAAGGTTATATTATAGGTAATAGTATTATTGGTCATCCTCCCTCTCCCGTAATAAAAGATGCCTGCCTAGTGACCGAGTTAAAGCATAACCTGCTCAGCATTAGTCATCTTGCTGACCATGGATATGACATTAACTTTGGACAAAACAAATGCCTTATTTATGATAGGTCAACGGGAGACATTGCTTTTGAAGGGGTAAGAGAGGATAATATTTATATTTTCTATTTGTCTAGAAATACTAACAATGCAGGTAGATGCCTATATGCTCATAAAGATGAACGATTACTATGGCACCAGCGTCTTGGTCATGCCAATATGGATACTATATCCAGGCTGTCGACCAAGAAGCTAGTTAGAGGTTTGCCCGATATCACATTCAAAAAAGACACTGTATGTGCCGAATGTGAATTGAATAAGGCAACCAAGTCCTCATTTCATTCCATTAACTCTGTAAGTACTACTTGACCCTTGCAACTACTCCATATGGATTTATTTAGCCCTAGTAGAGTAGCCAGTCTTGGTGGAAAACTCTATGCCTTTGTTATTATTGATGACTTTTCAAGATTTACTTGGGTTTTCTTTCTTGCAAATAAAAGTGATGCTATTTCGATTTTCAAGATTTTTGTTAAGAAAGTTCAAAACGAAAAAGGCTACATGATTACTCGTATCCGAAGTGATCATGGAGGCGAATTCGAAAATTCTGTTTTTGAAAAGTTTTGTGATTCCAATGGTTTTGATCATGAGTTTTCTTGTCCAAGAACTCCTCAATAAAATGGTGTTGTGGAGCGGAAGAATAGGACTCTTGGCGATATGGCTAGAGTCATGTTGAACAAATTTTCACTTTCGAAATACTTTTGGGCTGAAGCTGTCAGTACAGCATGCCACATTTTAAATAGGGTGCTTATTCGTCCTATTACGAAGAAAACACCTTATGAGCTTTGGTTTGGGAGAACCCCAAATGTTTCTTACTTTAGAGTTTTTGGTTGTAGATGCTTTATCCTTAACACCAAAGACAACTTAGGCAAATTTGATGCCAAAGCTGACGATGGTATTTTTTCTTGGCTATGCTGCCAAGAGCAAGGGATATAGAGTTTTTAACAAATGCTCATTAATTGTGGAAGAGTCTACAAATTTGACTTTTGATGAAGATAACAGTGCAGCAGATACTCTTGATGATGATGTTGAGCTATCAACTTCTACTCCAATGAACACCACAACCGAGACCAATTCTCTGGAGGGCTTGCCAAAGAAATTCTCTTTCAAGCCATCACATCTAGAAAATTTGGTAATCGTCGAGGTTTCACGTGGAGTAACTACTAGATCATCATTAAGAGACTCTATTGCTAGCACTGCCTTTATTTCACAAATTGAGCCGAAAAACATTTTAGAAGCTTTTAATGATGAATTTTAGATTTCTGCTATACAAGAGGAACTCAACCAATTCGAGAGGAGCCAAGTATGGGAACTCGTTCCTAGACCGGCTAATCACTCGATTATTGGTACTAAATGGGTTTTTAGAAACAAAGTGAATGAAGATGGTTCAGTCACACGCAACAAAGCTCGTCTAGTAGCCCAAGGATACAACCAAGAGGAAGGTATCGACTACGATGAGACATATGCTCCTGTTGCTAGATTGGAATCCATTCGGATGCTTTGTGCATTTGCAAATTTTTAAAATTTCAAATTATTTCAAATGGATGTTAAAAGTGCTTTCTTGAATGGATTTATTAAGGAGGAAGTTTATGTAAAACAACCTTCTGGTTTTGAAAATCACAAATTTCCCGACCACGTGTTTAAGCTAAAGAAAGCGCTGTATGGCCTCAAACAAGCCTCTAGAGCTTGGTATGAACGGCTAAGCAATTTCTTACTTTAGAAAGATTTTTCAAAAGGGAAAATTGACACCACACTTTTCATAAAATCTTTCAAGGACACAATTCTTTTAGTACAAATATACGTAGATGATATTATATTTGGTTCTACTGATGAAACCCTTTGTCAAGATTTTGCCAAGTGTATGCAGACCGAGTTTGAGATGAGCATGATGGGGGAGCTCAGCTACTTTCTTGGACTGCAAGTCAAACAAATGTCAAATGGAACCTTCATCTGTCAGTCGAAGTATACAAAGGACATGCTGAAGAAATTCGACCTTGACAACGTCAAACCAATCAGCACTCCAATGGCTACTTCAACCAAACTTGAACCAGATGATAGCGGCAAACCCGTAGATCAACGTAAGTATCGAGGTACGATAGGCAGCCTACTCTATATTACTGCTAGTCGCCTTGATATTATGTTTAGCGTTTGTCTGTGTGCTAGATATCAAGCAAATCCTAAGGAATCACACATGACCGCTGTTAAGCGTATCTTTCGATACCTTAAGGGTACGGTTACAGTGGGCCTATGGTATCCCAAGTCAACATCATTTGACCTCATTGGTTACTCTGATGCTGATTTCGATGGATACAAGGTCGACCGTAAAAGTACGAGCGGCACGTGTCATTTGTTAGGAAAGGCTTTAGTCTCTTGGTTTAGCAAGAAGCAGAATTCTGTTGCACTATCCACAACAGAAGCTGAATACATCGCAGCTGGACGTTGTTGTGCACAAATTCTGTGGATGAAGCAAACCCTTGAAGACTACAACTTATCTTTCATGCACATTCAAATCTTTTGTGACAACACTAGTGCTATAAATCTGACTAAGAACCCCATTTGTCACTCACGCACGAAGCACATTGAAATACGACACCACTTTTTGCGTGATCATCAGCAAAATGGCACGATTATCTTAGAATTTATTGACACTGATCATCAGTTAGCAGATTTTTTTACAAAACTATTATCTGAAGAGCGCTTCAATTTTCTTTGTCATGAACTTGGAATTTTAGATGAAGCTGTTATAAATTAAAATCAACCTGCATAAATATCGAGTATATCTTGATTCTCTTATGATGAACTTGCTATGGGTACAAGCCGAAAGGGTCCTTCTGACAACAAGGCATAAAAGCCTAAGCGACACGGTGCACTAGTCCTCAGGACTACCGCTAGCTGGGATCCGGCCCCTGCAGCTAACCCATGGCAGCTTCAAAATATTGAATTATGATATAATTTCTTGTTTATTATATGGTTCATTTTCATTTGTCACATGCTGAAATACTATTTTTCAACTTCATATTGCTGTTTCAAACTCACTATATGTTATTCTTTTGTTTACTTATTGGATCTTTCTCATGTCTTATATTGGTTTCTCTATTACTTAACCAATATTTTTCATTTTCTGCCTGATTCCTGTTCTGTGACCAGGACCCGAAATTCGGGCCGAACTCTGCCCCTACCAGAGTTCGGGCCGAATTCGGCTTGACTGTTCCAGAACCGGGAACAGTCTTAGCCGTTGATCAAAAGTTAGATCCAATGGCCATTATTTTGTCCGACCAAGAGAAACCCTTCCCATATTTTCGGTCTCTCTTCCCTCTCCTTCCCTCTTACCACCTTTTCCACTTCTCCAACACAATTCTCTCAAAACCCTAACCCTAATTTCTTCTTTCTATAGCTCCATTCTTTCCCAAACTCAAGGAGATGGCTTATTTTTCAATTCTCCTTCATTGTTCTTCACTAGTTTGAGGTATAATTCCATACTTTTCTATATCTCAATTTCTTTCATTATCAATTGTGTTATGGCTCCACATTTGCTCAACCGCGGGACGAGACTTCGGACCGAGGAAGCATCCTCGTCGAATGCTCCTCCTTCCGTTGAGCCGCCCATTGCACTACCCGTTACACCGGCCATTGAACAACAACCACCAATACATCTGTTGTTCAATCCTCCACGTCCCCATGATCCAAATACTTTTGACGACCGAATTTTTGTATCACTAGACGCATCAAATGAATGGTTTAGTGATTTTCGGACACGTCCGGTGTTTGTGGGACACCCTATCAACTTTACTATATTTTCTCAATATGATGCACTTTTTCATGACCTTTGCCTTGATGAACTTGTTACCACAAATTCGGTCATTTATCGTAGTGCTATTCAGATGTTTTACTGCAACTTAACCCATGATGATACTCATATTTATTCACGGGTTGCGGGTATTGATATCTCATTTGATGATTTTGAATTGGCCGAATATCTTGCACTTCTAGAGCCAAATTCTTGGGAAAAGCTTGTTGAAGCTAGATCATTTCAATTTCCCGAAGGAATTTTACTTGAAAGTTTCAATGACGACTTGTGTAGCCCTAATACACGTCATCGTAAGCTTTTAGCTAAATTCCTCAATCCCTATTTCTATGAACTTTATCGGATCATTTTCAACACCATTCTACCCAAAGCGGGTTCTACCGATGAAGTCACTTATCTTAAAATTTTGGCCTTATACCATCTCCACTTCCATGTTCCCTTTAATCTTCCACGCACAATGATGGATTGGATGATTAACAGTAGGAAGAAACCGAGATCTTTAGTTTATGCATTATACCTTCCTATGATCCTTCGTGCGTTCCATGTACCCCTTGATGAGTGTCCATTCTTACCTGCCCCTGCCTTTTTTTCTAAGGCAAGGAGACTTCATGCGGCCGTTGGCTCACCGATCGTGTCTGAGCATTCTGATGATAAGCCAGATGCCCCTCATCTTGGACAGGATCCTCCTCCTCCTCCTGCCACTTTCGAGTCTCTTCAGACTATGCTCCGAGATCGCTTCACCTTAGAGGACGATCGTTGGACTCAGCTGGATTACCGGACTACCTTGCAGATGAGTGCCATCAGCAACTCGCTGCATGATATTCGGTATTCCATGTCTCGCCATCCTTCCATGGCCATTCCTATGGAGCGAGACCCCGGTCGTGAGGGATTTCGTATTGATGACCCTTGGGTTCGTCGCTATATGGATCCGGATGCGGCATTTATGGATCCACATCGCTCCTTTACTGATCCATCGGACGACGCCGGGCCTTCTCGTGCTCGATGATGGATATGGACTGCTCCTTGCTGCTGCTACTGAAGATCATAGCTTATGATTTATGCATTTTGATTTTCTAGTTACCTAGTTGCTTTTATGTACTTGGTTTGTATTAGACTTATTATGAGTTGTGACTCTTGAGACTGTGGTAGTTCTATCAGTTTATTTGTCATTTCCTCTATTATGACTCTTGATACATTTGGTTGTTATCTTCGTTTATATGCAGTTTTTTCTCTTATCTTTTGGTGTGTTTGCTAGTTATTCATTGTTTATCTTAAATTGCTAAATGCCAAAAGGGGGAGATATGTGTATATTCTATATTCTTTTTGGTCTATATGTGCTTTTGGAAGAATGTTATTAACAGGCCAACAAGATTCACAGTATTGTTTATGGGGGAGTTATTCTTAAAGCTCGGCACTAATTATGGGGGCGCTATGTCGTTACATGTGTCCAGGTATGAATATTGAATACACACTTATTATTTTGTCAATTATCAATATGGGGGAGATTGTTGACACAAAGTCACAGTCAACCAAATATTGATAACATTGACTAAATAATACTTGTGATAATTCAATACGACACACGACGACTACATCCAGCTCAAGACAGACAACAGCTCAGTTTGTAGATACAAGTCATTTTTGAGTCTGTATTTTTATATTTATTGAGTCTAGACTATTGTAAGCTGAGTTGTGCTGAGCTCTTGAGACTTAACCCATAATCTACCCAAAATTCATAAAGCTCCACATCCAAAATAAGCCCATTGGACCCTAAGACCCATTCTGTGCTCTGGAGACAGAGTTCGGACCGAACTCTGCCTCCACACAGAGTTCGGGCTGAACTCTGTCCCCTAAAAATCAGCACCCTAATTTTTAGGGTTGGCTGGTTGCTAGTTGTCCAACGGCCAAATTTTTGAAAATTCCTACCAGAATTCTGGCCGAATTTTGCCTGCTAAAACCCTATAAATAGGCCAAGAATTCTCTCATTTTTATTCATCCAATCTTCTCTTCACTTCTCTCTTAAGCTCAATATAAGCCATACCCTTCTTCATCTACTAGCCACAAGCTTCCTAAGTCTCGAGTGCTCAGCATCTCTCAGTTAGGAGTCTTGTGCAAGAGTTCAAGAAGTCGCTTGGAAAATTCCAAGCATCGCTACTGCGATCCTTTGTAAGAAGTTGACGTGCTCTTCTGAAGAAAAGGTACGGGGTGTAACTACTATTTCACAAATAGTGGATTTAATCCTGAGCTAGAGTTCTCAGGCCTGGACTAGTCCTCCACGAGGGAAACTAGGTTAAAATCGGCTGTGTTTGCGTATGCTTTCTTGCTTCTATTTATTTCCGTATTTACTCTGATTAATTTTAGATTGTGAAAGGGTTGAATTTTTTAATTGGCTATTATCGCTATAAACTCTATTCACCCCCCTCTAGAGTTGCCATCTGTTCTTTAATGAGGACCCTGAGGGGGTTAACTCTTGATATAACGTGGATGGTCTGTCCTGTAACATAGTGTCGCGTCTTCTGAATAGCGAACACCAAACCGAGACACTCCTTTTCCACGATGGTGTATCTATGCTCAGGCCCTATCATCATTCGGCTGAGGTAATAGATAGCTTGTTCATGCCCCGCATCATTGTTTTGGGCTAGTAGAGCACCGAGGGAATGCTCCATCGCACGTACATAAAGCAAAAACGGCTTTCCAGCGACCGGGGCCACCAGGACTGGAGGATTCGACAAATATTCTTTAATATTGTCAAAT